>VWPW01016030.1:59427-310884 GCA_013389825.1 Crypturellus undulatus | reverse complement strand
GTACGCTATTCGGGCTAAATAAAGTATGAGTTCACGGATCAGGATCTAATTCGCATGGAGTCTGCGTCTGTGATCCCCTCCCAATTCCTTGGGCCGGCAAGAAGTTTCCAACAAAGAGCACATAGCCTTCCATGGCAGCACTCCAGTCGTGCGAGCTATCCCACCATGTCTCTGTGATTCCAATGAGATCATGGTGCTGGGACCGCGCACAGATCTCCAGTTCATCTTGCTTATTCCCCATGCTTTGTGCATTGGTGTACAAGCATTTCAGGGAAGTAACTAAGCCTGCAGGTTCCCCAGGGAGGGTGGAAGAGGACCCTCTATAATTGTTTCCTATCCTCACTTCCCCACTCCCATACTCCCGCTGGATACCATCTGACCTTGGCCATGCAATACTGTTCGCAGTGTCTGTGTGACACTCCCATTCCCCTTTCTCGTCTAGTTTAAAGCCCTCCTAACCAGGCTGGCCAGCCTTTTGGCAAAGAGACGTGTGCCCCTCTTGCTGAGACGGTTCTCAATGTTCCCTGCTAGTTGGTGGTCACAAAACAGAGTTCCATGGTCGTAGAAACCAAAACCCTGTTGCCAAGCCCAGTGCTGAAGCCAGCTGTTCATCTGCCCTATCCGCCTTCTCCTCCTTGAATCCATTCCCTTCATTGGTAGGATCGAGGAGAACACTACCTGGGCTCCCAATATTTCCATTTTCCATATATTTCCATATAAACATTTTTCCGTGTAGAAAAAAAAACAATACTTCAAAACACTTCTCAGAAAAAAACAGTGAAATTGTTATCAACATTGTTGGGACTGGCAACACCTTATTTTCCACTAGTCTCTCCAGGAGGCTGCTGCTCTTGACTGTTCAGTGACTGTGCAGTTAATGTTCAGTTGCTCTGCTTGGTTGTTAGCTACCTGCAATCTGTTGTGAGGTGATGCATAGGGAAAAACAAAAGAATAACATACAATTGCAAGCTCCTCTTTTATTTTCTCTTTAAAATCATGGCTAACAACACTTTCTTCTGAATATTCTGAGTGCTGCATTTACATATTTATAAAAATACACACACACAAACATCGTTAAAGTCAATTTCCATGTTGGTTTGAATCATTTTACAGTCAGAACATTATACTCATCATTTCTAGCATTCACTTTTGCGGTGTAAAATGCAAATATTTCATCTTCACACCTACACTTGGAAGTTAGCACACTTAAGAATACCTGGGAAAGAAATGCTTGGGATAAGTAGGTTATCTTTTGAACTGTTCTTTGAGATCCAAAATCTAACACCTTAGGGAAAAACAAATAAACAAACAAAAAATTTAATGGAAGAGGCATATCTACATCATGTTAACACTGTATTGACTTTGCAACTTTGTTCATGACACATCTTATTCTTGACACAGCCCCTTGCTCTAGTGGC
The DNA here is from genome assembly GCA_013389825.1 of Crypturellus undulatus. Classification (NCBI taxonomy): domain Eukaryota; kingdom Metazoa; phylum Chordata; class Aves; order Tinamiformes; family Tinamidae; genus Crypturellus; species Crypturellus undulatus. The sequence continues at coordinate 309,466 of VWPW01016030.1, read as the reverse complement.
CATTGTAGCTGGTTCATCTTTAAAATGAATTTATCTAGCCTTAAAACCATTCACCAGCTTTGGCTATTCCTGCTATCCCTTTAATCATTGATTCACAGCTTGCTGAAGTCATTAAGCTCATATAATTATCGCCACACCTTAATGGTACTAGTCCAGTGATTAACAATGGAGATATGGTGTAGCTGAAGAGAAGAAAATTAGGACTAATGTAACAAATGCATGCCTTCTCTTCTCCTTGCCTCTTCTGGGGTATTTGGAAGAATTGCTGCTTGCATATCCAATATATCAAAGGGATTCTTCTTCCAGATAGGTAAAATAAATGAGAAGAATTAAGATATGAAAACATGCAAATTAATAAATGCATTTTTGCCGCGCGCTCGTATCACATCCGTTTCGCGCGGCTGCTGCGTGATCGTATCCTTCCGTTTCACACGAGCGAGAATCTGAGACTCAAGACTACTAATTGCGCTGCACTCGGAGTTCACTCACTTGCTCGCTGCAACGGCGAATCTGCCAGCTGCTGTTCTCTCTAAGTCTCAAGGTTGCCGGCTGCTGTTCTCCTCCAAGTTGTTCAAGTCTGGAAACCCGCCGAGCTGCTCTTCTCCTGAGCCGCGCTGTTATCTTGAGTCCCAGGGTCAACCCATCGGCCAAGGGGGAGGGTGCGGGGAAGAAATGCGGCTGACTCAATTTGAGTAATAAAGCAAGACTTCATTTATTCTACTGTGCATAAGCATTATATACTTTTACAATTGCTTCTAAAGCCACACGTTCTTACACTATTGGTTAACTATTTGTAAGCTACTTATACCCTATTATACCATTGGTTAACTATTTATGTCCCCCTACTTATTCCCTGTATCACACCTGGTGTTTGCACAGTCTCAGCATTGTTTTCCCACCTAATCTTGGACTGTGCCGCAGTTTCTCATGAGACTGCTTCCCTACCTAATTTTGGATCGTGCTGCAGTCTCTCATGAGACTGCTTCTCTACCTAATCTTGGAGTGTGCTGCAGTTTCTCACGGGACAGAAGCCCCGCGGGCCTAACTTGTGCTAAGGGCCTACGTTACTTATGCTAAGGGCCTTAAATCCAAGGCCTTGGTTGTTCACACAGAATCCATGTCCCCGATCCTTGCACCATTCTGCAACACATTTTCTTATCTTATGATTTCTCTGATATACCACTTACCAGATTTAAGTTAGTTTTGCCATTCATATTATTTGTTTTCTGTTGTAATAAATGAAGATGCTTCATTTTGTCAATGCTCTTAAAAATATACAATGAGATAAAATCCTTATTAAAATATACACACAAGCAGTCTGATTTCAAAACATCTGTCACCTACTACTGGTTTCTATGGGAGATGTCAAGTACTAAGAAAATTTAAATGGAAAAAGTCAGAATTTCTGGCCTCATTTTTTTTCCATCTTTAAAAGAAAAGTGTCAATCTCAAGTACTTATTTTTTTTAGGTATGTAAGTTGAAACAAATTGCTTTAGAAATGTCAGGAAATGAAGCATTTTGGGTATAATTCATTTTTTTTGTATCCCCCCCTATAGAGGAACATTTAGGGAACATTAAACAAACTAGACATATACACAAGGCCATCAAATCTGACGAGATGCACCCAAAAGTGAGTAAAGGTGGCTGGTGTCATTGCACTGTGCAGTGTCAATAACACTGGAAAGTTGTGGTGACTGAGGCAAGTGCCTGATGGCTGGAAGAAAGCGAATGCCACTCCAGTTTTCAGAAGTCTATCGAGGGAACTACAAGCTAGTCAGCCTCAGTTTGATCCCTAATGAGATGGAGCCACTAATCCAATTAACTTCAAACACAACTAATTTCCAAACACATGAAGGACAAGGCAATTGCGGGTAGTCAGCATGGTACGAAGTAGAAATTATGCTTGGCCAACCTGATAGCTTTCCACCATGCCATGACTGGCTTAAGGGAAGAAGGGTGGATGTTTTTTGGAGGTCTTTTGACACTGTCTCCCATAAATAAGCTCCTCATAGACAGGATGAGGCTAGATAAAGGGACAGTGTGGTGAACTTCAGAACTATCATCTGAATTGCTGGGCTCAGGTGGCCTACAGCACCAAGCCCAGCTGGAGACCAGGAATTAGAAAAGTCTTTCAGAGGTCAGATCTCCACAGGAGATGATAGGCAGAAACTATCACCATGGACCAAATAGAAGGATTTTTTAAACTGGGGCTGTCTAGGCAGTACATAAATAAAAATAATTAAAAGCATGGTAATCTGTTAACACTGTAAGAAAAGTAAAAACACTACTTTAAAGTGAACATGCCTCCTTCCCTGAGCATGCCTCCAGCCAGCCATGTCCCTAGCACTTGCCTCCTCCATTTCATCTCTCCAAACACACCCCCTGTATGCCCTTTGGGGTCCCCTCCTGTGTCTCCTCTATAATCTCCTGTGCCCCTTTCTTAAACATACGTGAGCAGAGGCACTGTGTCCTGCTCCGGCTGAAGCTTTGGTTCAGGGGTTGTTGCCAGCAGTTAGGGAGCTGACTGGGACCTGCTGTGACGGGCTCAAGGCAGCTTAGAGGCAGCCCTCCACACACAGGGTCACTGGCAGACCCTGCTGCCCTAACCTCGCTGCTTGTGCCTCTCACCTCTGCAAAACACACACGTTCGGGGGTGGCGGGGGCTGATTAGACCTCATTTATAAGCACTGCTTTGGGCATGATCGCAGCCTGGCTGAGCCCCAGCTCCTCATGTGCTGCATCCTGGCAAAAAGAAACCAGTTCTAGCTCACGTCTCACAACAGGAGGGGTGGGACTAGGCCAACTCGAGAGGTGCCTTACAGCCATAGCCGTTCTCTGTAATTCCAAACGGGTTCAAAAAACAAACCAGAAACAATCTAAAACGATTGAAAAATTCAAAAACTTACCTTTTTTCTTTTTTTTTTTCATAGAGAAGTATGATAAATATGAAACTGAGGTACTATATTTGCAATCAGATTTAAACCTTCTCATCTAATTTCCTTGTTCAGTTTGCAGTATACTTAAGTAGTTCATTTTTTCAGAAACTTGACAAACCTCTCTTTCATACACAAAATCCTCTTTTGCCATTTATATGTGTGACTACAAACACATCTTAAAATCTTCTGTCTCCCATTTTTTTAATAAACTGGTTATTACATCTATACTATGGTTAATGAATAAAGTAAAATGTATTTGATTCTCCTAGAAAGCTAGAAAGTCTTCTATTTTAAAGTGAAGGAGTAAAGTTATTAAAACTTTTTCACAGTGATCAAGGGAGGCAGCCATATATATCTTTTAAGACATAGCCTGCATTAGTCTCATTTTCCATGCATTCATCAATCTGTTGTCTCAGTTTTGCTTATTAATTCTTAATCTTTCCTTGGCCACCATATTGATTTCATGTTTCTGCAGACATTTCCTAAAGACCAAACACAAAACTGCAGCTCAAGACTTTCTTGAGGTAATAGTAATCTTTTTTTCTAAAGATGAAAAATTACTTTAAAGTTAACATTACATTTAGTTACTTTAAATTACATTTTAAAAAAAGCTTATTACATATGCAATACTTAATATGTACCAAGCATCCTTGAATTCTTTTAATAATACCTTTAAGGATGCAACTACTTTATTATTGGTAACTAAAATAAGAATTCATCCAAATATTTTATTTCAACAGGAATTTCTTTTTGTTTTCTCTCCATAAAATGAAAACAAATCTTAGGGAGAGAAGCATTTAGATATAATAGCATAATTTCTGACTTGTACTCATAAAAGGTTTTCTAAACTCTGATTTTGATTTTCTGCTTTTGTTGGATTTTTATTAGATGTGGAATCAATGTCAAAATGATTAATAACTTCCCATCTTCATGAAGATATATAAAAAATGTCAAGAATGTGCAATAGCCCTTGCAAGGATTTAGCTCTTCCCTTATATGTTCAGTTGTTGTTCATTATCATTTTCAAAAGAAATATTTAGAAGTGAGTTACATTGTAGTGTTTGCATTTTTTTTTTTTTTTTTTTGGTGATATGGACCATTCAGTTGTTATGATCCGGTAAATACCAGCCAAATAACTGGGCTGTCAGGCACAAATTAATACTGGGGTGGGTGGAAGATAAAATTAGTTGGTGGGAGGGTTGGTTCCAAACACTTTGTTAAAGGAAATTGCTACAGCTTATTAGCAGCAAGTAACTGAATAGAAGGGTGCAACATGATCGTTATATTGCTAAGTAGGTATGGACATTGTATAGTGTGTATACACCACCACTCCACCACTATATGTACATTTACATTATTGATAAGGGATTATAGTTTAAGGTGATAGGAAATCGTTTTTGTTGAGAGATTTTTTTGTGTGCTGTGAATTTGAGGAACTTCAGTATTTCATACATTCTATACTTGGTTGATTAAGAATGTATTTTTAAAAGCTTAACTTTTTGTTTGTTTGTATGTTTGCTTTTAATCTAAAGTCATGCGAAATTTTAGTACTCGTTGCTAAAATTTCAGCACTTTTTTTTTAGTTCTACTTTTTGGTCTAAGCAGCATGCATGATCCAGTCAGGCTAAAGCAATGGAAACGTACAGTGAAGTAAGTAATCACAGCATAAGTAATGAGTAACCAAAAGCTACAACAACCTACTTGCGAGAACCCTACAGGGCACAGTTTACTTGTCAAATGGTTTGGCATTTATTTAAAGTTAAGAAACAGGTTCTGATAAATTGGATTGATTTCACAGAATCACAGAGTGGTTAAGGTTGGAAGGGAACTCTCGAGATCTAGTCCAACGACCCTGCCCCATCAGGGACACCTACAGCACCTGGCACAGAGAGGCATCCAGGCGGGTTTGAAGATCTCCAGAGAAGGAGACTCCACAGCCTCTCTGGGCAGCCTGTGCCAGGGCTCTGTCACCCTCACAGGAGAGAAGTTCTTCCTCACATGGAGGTGAAACTTCTTGTGTTTCATTTTGTACCTGATACCCCTTGTTGTGTCCCTGGCCAAGAGAGTTTGGCTCCATCCTCGTTACATCCCCCCTCAGGTATTTGTACATGTTGATAAGATCCCCTCTCAATCTTCTCTAGGCTAAACAGTCCCAACCTGCTTAGTCTTTCCTCATAAAATTTGCAAAAAAATCAAGTGAATTAGGTGATTTTGTGATGAACCTTGCGATTGTTTCACAGCTAAAAGTCTGCAAGTCCTTCTTCTCTTAAACAGGGTATATGTTCTTCTCTTTTTCTATGTAAATGGCCAAAGCTAAGCCTGAGTCTGTGGAAAAAAGGGTATTCTTTTACATTAACTATGCAGTGCTTTATATCATGCTAAGGATTAGTATGCCTTGCAGTAATAACTGTGTTTTGCAAAGGCTAAACACAGTAGAGAAAAATGGACTTTGACCTTCTGACTTCTTTGATACCTACACATCACAGGCAGGCAAGGATTTTTCTTAGGTCTGCACAAAAATAACTTTCAATTATTTTAGAAATGTATAAAAGTGGATAAAAATACTGTTTTTTGGATGGCCTCATCACTGTCTTCTGTGTGTTTATTATCCATCTGATTGTACTCACTTGACTAGGTATGTATCCTAGCATAGGCTTCCATCATCACTTTAGATATTTAATATTCTCCGAAGAATGAAATTCTGAAACTATGAGGTCATTAAAAGATCAGAATTTTAAAAACAATTTCACATTTAGTAAGTATAGATACAGAAAAAATGGTTAACAGTCAAATTAAGATTATTCTAAGAATACATACATGATGCAAGCCACCACTCCAAACCTCTAAATATTTCTCTCTTATGACTAAGTCACTTTTAGAAATCTTTGTTACAGCTAATTTGACTGTATGACTATAGCTTAATTTTTGCACTTGTTATATGTGTTCTGAGAATGTGCTAATATTAATTCTAATCAGGAGTGCTTAGTTCTTAATAGATATGAATACATATTTATAAGGTCAATATTAGGCTGAAGTGGAATGTAGTTTTTAGGTCACACGTGCATGACATTATGGTTACTTAGCTGTAAAGTAAGGACACACATTTTAAAAAAAGAATCATTAAACTTCATTTTGTTAACATTTTAAATCAGTAGTAAAACACATGGAAATTGCAGTCATCTTTAGCCATCATTAAAAAGTTAGAAAGATGATGGAAAATACTGATTCTCAAAATTCACTAGAATTTTGCAACCATGAGGAAAGAAAAGCGATGTGAGTAGATTGTGTACCTAACTATGCCAAAGTAAAACTGGGCTTCACTTTTTTCTTCTGTGTCATTTGTTTATTCTACTGTAATACAAATTTGAGCAAAATTTGGTCCTGATTCTTTGCGAGTCTGCAAGACTTTGCAGGGTCTGTATTGCTGATAAACTGTTCTGTCCCTTTATGGACAAACACATAATCAGTGATTTCCAACCAGGAATTACAGCATCTGAAACAATTTGAACTGACTTCAATTAACTTGTGCTTATACTGTAAAATGTGATAACTGTTCCATGTGGCTAACTCTGCTACCAAGCTCTCCCACCTGCTTCTTCTGTTTGCATATTACCAGGCTTGCTTCCTTCCAAGCAACAAATAATAAATAGTCCTTCACAACCACAATGAAACAGTACCAAAAAAAAAAAAGCTTTTTTTTTTCACTTTTTTTCATCCTTGATTCAAGAATCTTAAGGCACTTCATAAAAAATAATCAACTAACAAACACTAACCCTCTACAGTGAAACTACTTGCTTAGAGTTGCACAAGAGGCGTGTGGCAGAATTTGTAAAAGGACCCATATCTGGCTCCGCTCCTTTTGAAATGTCACCAAACTATAGCCTTATGACAAGTTCTGCCTATTGAAATGCAAGCAAAGTGTGATAAAAAGCCCCAATGCATACAAAGCAATAAAACCTCATAAACATTTAAACCAGAGAAAATAAAAATCTGTTTTGCATTATAATTAAAGAATGGATCAAAATCCCTCATCCTATCCATGACCAGTTATTTTCATTTCTGAGGTCTTCTCAGCAGTCTTTTCAAGGGAATTAAAGATGGTCACACAAATTGCCTCAAAGTTGCTTTTCTTTACAAATATTTTTGTTTTCCACTCTCCTTGTCCTAACTTAGAGATCTTCCTCTGCCTTGTTCCTGCCAGCTTGAATTCATCTCCTTCCCACGGTGCATTCCCCTCTTTTAAACTTTACTTCATCAGCCCTTTTCCTCCTCTTATCACCAGCCTCCCTCTTTTATTTTGTCTTCATTCTCATATGTATTCATATCCATTACTCAAACAGATGTATGATCAGTTCACTTTGGTAGAATAGTTATCAGTTATTATTTCATAGTTCTGCCATCTTTTAGCCGTCTTTCCTTCCAAAAGGAGTGTATGCTCAAGCTCATCTTCACCGAACTTTACTATCTTGTAAAGTCTCTGTTACTTGGTTCTTCTGGACCATCAGGTAAGTTCTTTCTGCATTATCTATTGACTCATTTTTTGAATCACAGACTTTTTCAGTACCATTTTCTTAAAACCTTTGGAATAGGAGCCCTGGTGAGGCGACATCTGGAGTACTGTGTCCAGTTCTGGTACAAGAAGGATGTGGAGCTGCTGGAGAGAGTCCAGTGCAGGGCCACAAGGATCTGCCCTATGAGGAGAGGTTGAGGGAGCTGGGTCTGTTCAGCCTGGAGAAGAGAAGGCTGAGAGGGGACCTGATCAGTGTCTATAAGGCAGTGAGGAGGATGGGGCTGGGTTCTTTTCAGTGGTGGCCACTGACAAAACTAGAGGAAATGTCCACAAATTGAAGCATCAAAAGTTTCATAGGAACTTAAGGAAAAATTTCCTGACAGTGAGGGTGACAGAGCACTGGGACAGGCTGCCCAGAGAGGTTGTGGAGTCTCCTTCTCTGGAGATCTTCAAGACCCGCTTGGATGCAGCCCTGTGCCACGTGCTCTAGGTGGCCCTGCGTGTGCAGGGGGGTTGGACTAGATGACCTCTAGAGGTCCCTTCCAACCTTAGGCACTCTATGATTCTGTGATTCTGTGATTTTTTGGAAGAAAAATATAGGTTATTGCAAAAGATATTTTTCAGTGTAAAAAATAAAATCACATAATTTCTCATGTAGCCCTTTCTTCTAACAAAAGTGTGCCCATGTTTCTATTCACAAAATCGAAACATAACTCTGAAGAAAATTCCAGATACTTAAGAGATGTTTTTTCACGTATTTCCCTTGCAGTCGATTTCTCAGTGATCTTTATTTTTGGTACAGCTATCCTGATGACTTATCTCAGTCCTCTCCCATCTTTTTTTTTTCTATTTATATAGCTGATTCCCTTTATAATTAACTGTTCTCCATGCCTTTCTTTTCCCTTTACAAACTTGTTCTGACAAACTGCAGCTTTGTCTCTAGGATTATCTTTCCCTGATACCTTCTTCAGTGCTGATACAGCAGTGCTGTACTAACTTAAATCATTTCTATATACTTATCCTCAGCTGTTTTTCTCTATCTTTTACTCATTCCTTATAGCTCCTTCCCTTTTCTTTCTCTCTCTGCACGTGATTTTCCCATCCACCCACCCATCTACCATATGCCTCCTCTTTCCCTTTATTTTTAATCTTTTTTTTTTTTTTGTCTTTCCCCCTCTGGCTCCTTCTCACTTAGGGAGAAGTAAAAGCCTGTTTTAGTTTCTCCATTTTCCATTCTTAACTATCAAAACCCTTTCTGGCAGAACAGTCTGACTCATAAATATTTTATCAAATTTTTTTCCAGATAGAACCTACACTCTCCACCAACAAACCGATCCATGCCAGGACTGTATTGTCTTATTATCCATTTAAGAAAATGTAATGTCTTTTTTTTATTCAAAGAGAATCATGATTGTTCTACTTCCCACAAGACAGACCTCTCAAGAACATATATTCTTTTTATTTTTATTTTGAGACTTACTAAAATTCTTAAGGTTATGAATATTTCTTTTCCCTTCCAAACTTTTTTTTAATCTTTTCTGAAGCAAAACATACTTTCAAAATTCACAAATCAAACTTATAAACAGCAAATTTTGAGGAATACATAATTAAACACAGAAAGAGCATCCAACAGTCAAACAATTTTCAGTCTTTTTTTAGCAATGATTATGAAATTGCCAATTTACTTTGACATAAGCAACATAAAATGTGTAATATAACCACTCAGAAATGAGGAATGAAAAAGAGAAGAAAAAAAAAGAGAAATAAAAATAGATGAAAAAAAGAGAAAGAAGAAAAAGAAAAAAGAGAATAGAAGAAAAAATGAATTTAAATTTTTAGCAGTAGTTAAAGTGCTGTGTACTAAAATCACTTTGCAGCAATGAGTGGTAAAGCAGTGTCCAAAGAATTAGAAAAAATGATGAAAAATGAAAATAAAAAGTGTTAGCTCACTCCCAAACTACTCCCTCTTTTTGAGGAACTTGTATGTATGTCAGAAGGAGAACTGCTGAAAGCAAAGAGAAACACATATTTCCGCACAGGAGAACTTCGGACCTTTTTACTATAGTGGCAGTAAAAGCCTGAACCACTGATGTGTCTTATATCCATTATGAAGTACCCTAATGTGAGGTGAGATCATAGCTCAGTTCTTAATCTCTTGACTAACCCTGGACCCAGCCATGATGATTCTTTCTATACGTGACCGTTTGTTTCCTGCAGTTTTCCTGAGAAATTCAAGCACAGACTAGCTGCACACAACTGAAATACACATTGGAATACCTACAGCATATAAACGTCACAGGTCATAGAAACATATAAAATTATTAGTTTGATCTGAAATCATCTGCTTAATTGCATGATTTAGCAATCAATAGGTATGACAATAAAAATATGTTAAATCTAAGCACGTTGGAATTGCAGTAACTAATCTGATTTTGCCTATAAAAATCAAAGGACAAAGGTGAAAACATTATGTAAAAATGTGTTAACATGTGACATGTGTTTAGGTACCATTAAATGGGTTTGTTAAAAATTACATCTCCTGGGTAACATTGCTTTAACTGATAGTCTGTATGTTACATTAAGAAAATGCTATTGAAATAGCCATTAGCCTGTTCCTGCCTCTGCAGTGGTGTATGCTGAATGGAAATAGATCTGTTTTATACATCCTCTCCCTGAGTCAGAGAACTAAAAAAAGCGGGAGCAATAATTGAAAATAAAAAATAGATATATATGGGTCAAATGCTGGTCTCTTCAGAATGCTATCTATACACATTTACATTTTGCATTTCTGACTTACTATGAATGAGATGATAGATAACTGTTAAATTTGACTGAGCTAAGTGAAATACTTCTCCTTGTAGGATATTCCTAGTCTCAAAAGAGTTCATTTATAGTTTACATGCATAAATGTCTTTGCTTCATTGTGGAAACACTGTGCTTGTCTACATACTGCTCATTGTGTGAACTCAACTCCTCTCAAGAATTTAAGGATAGAAGCGAAAATCACAGATCATGTGCTTAGATTCTGGTCCTGTCTTTTGCATCTTATATTGGCTGGTAGCAGGACAACAGTGGTTGTGCAGTAGAGTTTTCGTTAATACACCATCATTATGCATTATGTTTTCAATAGCCTTCTGCAAACCAAAGTCATATAAGGTTAAGGCCTCTGTTATTTTTGATTAGCTCTAAATTTCCTAGTTCTCTACTGAAAACCTCAGGAGCTGATGTCATTTTGCTTGAAAATGGCCTATGCTGTCATAATTGTAACAAGTCAGGGCCTTAGCTGCATAAACTAAGCTACATTCCCACTCAGTTATAACTTCTATATTATTTAAAGTGTGTATATGTATATACACACACATATATATAAAATAATGAGTTCTAATCCAATTGTATTTATATTTGATTTTCAGATAGCGTATCTGTTGGGTTGTTGCACAGTCTCTGCTGTCAGGGACCTGTATGTCACTGAGACAGACATTATTCATAATGCAGATGAAAATAAGTTGTAACAATGTTGAATGATATAAATAAAAATGTGGTTGTTTCTAATTTGATGATTTAAGGCAAAAATTTATTTCAAGATATGTTACATAAATCCCATAGAAAGGAGAAGGCAGTCTGTTAAGATGGAGATGGAGAATAAGTGGTAAATGATGAATGACCAAGCAGCAGTGGCAGAGGTACTCAGGAGTTCCTCTGGGTTTGCAGGGCGCTCTCATCCAGCAGCTTTAGATCTTTGTAACACATAGAGAAATTAACTTCCTCAGCTTCTGTGCCTTTCTCTTACTCTGATTTATCCAAGGCCAGAATGTCCCAGCTGTCTTTACTCCCCAAAGCTTTCAGAAACTGTGACTAGGTTCTCAAGTGTTGCAGTCTATTCTTGAAAATGGACTAACTTCTGGGATGAGGTGGGACAGCTAAGGTGACCAGCTTTAAAATCTTCTCTCTATAAAGGCCTCCTGGAAAATGAAGGGGAAAACAGGAAATTACCATAGACTCTTTGATACAAAGACCAGGAGATAGCAGTGGCAACTGCACAAAAGCTGGTAATGGCTCATTTCAGAGTTAGGAGAAAATGATATTGTTTGAAAACTGTGCTGCTATACAACAACAAGGGCAGACAGAGAACATCTGTTTTTTTTTCTTTAGTAGCAAGTTTGAAGACCTCAGAAATACTTGGTGTGTGTTTTGGGGGATGTGATCACAGTGTTGTTGAGCAGCTTTGAACATATCCAGGGATGAGTCTGAATGTCACACCAGACTTAAAGATTTCTCCCAGCCTCCCCTTTCTCCAACCAGCTGCATAGAAATGGGAATGGAGCCACTTCAATGCCAAGAGGAGAAAGATCTGTTTTCAGTAATATTGCTCCTTTCCCTGACCTCAGTTACAGAAATGTCATACCTTAACTGTGGTATCCTGACGGGTTCCCTTTAACTTCATGTTCCTTGTAGAGCTCAACTACTAATGTGTATGATGCAGCATCCCTGTGTGTCAGCAGGCACACTGCTTTAATAATGTTCAAGGAAAGCCTTTCCAACCACTTTGTTCACCCTCTTTCATTCTGTTCCCTTCATATTGCATTCATTCCTCATTCTCGCTGGCTCAGATTACATGTTCACCCTTCATTCATCCTTTTTTGCTTTGGCTATCATCCGCCCTCCATTCTGCCTATTGAAGCTGTCTTGTCATCTGCCTGGCTAGTCATCCAAACAAGATTATATTGTTTTCTACATCATTCCTCAGAACTGAATTATTTCAGGATAGCAAAAATTGTCAGTGGGGCATGAGGAAGTATAGCCTCTCAAAATCCACTCCCACGAATAGAACGAGTCTTAAAATTTTCTTTTTTTGTGTTTTCATTTTTACTACTTTAGTCTTATATTTTAACATTTGTATGACTTTTGTTTTTCTGTCAGATAGCCTTAGTGGTTCTGACAATCTTTCAGTGAAATCAAAAGCTATCTGAAATGAGTTTGCAGTACGATTCAAACATCATTCAGGCTAGAACTGAGTATATTTCATTTTATTATACATAAAATTTTATTATACATAAAATGAAATATACTGAAAAAGAAGCTGAGATTTTCTTTTTTCTTTTTTTTGGGGGGCAGGCTTAATCTAACTCTCCAGAGCTGAATACCAGACAGAAAATACGACCGTAGATATCCGAGCATCTCCTGAGCTGATATTACAACTCAGATCCTTGAAGAGCCTGAGTATTTGTATGAGACCTCAACAGGCCTTTGTCAGCCCTTCATTTGTTATTTCTGCAGATTAAAAGAACAGAGCTGTTTTGGTACTTCCTCTCATTATCATTACGCATTTAAATATATCTTATTATTTTCACTGCTTTCATTTAACAAAGAAAAAAAAAAAGGAAAAACAGTGTATGTCTTCCATTTTACTTTGTTTTCCTTTATATATAAGGGACATATAAAAAATTGAAAAAACAAAATTTTAGAATTTGAACATTCACTGTTTTTTTAATTTGGGGGGGCTAAAAAATGGAAAAAAAAATGAAAGGGAGCAACATGAAAGTCTAGGAAGAATAATGAAAATGTAAAAAAATAGTGACAGAATAAAGGGAGATCCAGTCCCATCTTTTTATTGTGCTTTAAGAAATACTGTAATAGAGAGTTACTACCTATGAGATGAGAGTCGAGTCATGCAGGTACCAAAAGACACTTTTTTTTTTTTTTTTAACTTAATCTTAATTAAGAAAGTTATCTCATTACTTGACAAGTTTTTCAAACAGGCTTCAGGCTTTGACCTTTCTAACCTTAAGCATTCTATGATTCTATTGTTCTTTTCCATTCACTATATGAACCCAGATGCAAAACTGGTACAACCATCACCATTCTCTGTGGGTAGCGTTTTACTCTTGCTTGGTCCTGTAGGCAGTTGTGCAAGGTGCACAGCATTGCAGACCCGTGCTATTAATCATACCTCTATTCATGACCTCAGCCTTTGTTTTTCCTCTTTTTAAAAACTTAGGTACATATTACAGCTAAATTGGCTCAAGCTGTGAGTTATAAATTATAAAAAGAGGGAGAGTCATTGGCTAAAATAAGTAAGGGAATGTGTTATGTTTATGCCACAATATAGGATGCTGGATATCTCCATCATGTCAGTGTTAATGGCTGTTGCAAGACAGAGCTGCCATGAGAGCAGCCGTAACCACTAGCTTCAAGTTGCTGTGTAGGGACCTTGCAGAGAAACTGCATCTAGCGAGGCCATGACCTGGTCCTGCTGCTCTGCTTGACATCCTGAAAGGCGTTTCCTTTCCTTTTCCCCTTCTAATGCTGCTTTTTGTGTGTGTGTACTCATTGACTTCTTGCCCTATGAACCATGCTTGGCACAATTCAGCTGCTTTTGTGAAATATGGAAGGTCACCCACTTACATGTCTGCGCACGCAGAATATATCCATGCTCCTGAAGCACTGGGACAACAGAAATGAGAAGTAAAAGATGAAAAAAAGACGTTAAAGTAGCAATTGCTTGCTGGCAAAGGCAGGCTCGTCAAGATCCTGCATGTACAAGCCAAAAATGGGCAAGCCTGATGGGGCAGGACTGTGCAACAGAGAATTTGTTGCACTGGCTGTAGTTTAGGATTGAAGGGTTTTATGCTCAGTCCTTTCCTGTTTTTACATACAGCTAAGGTGCCTTTTATGGGTTTCTCCAGCAGCAGTGATAGGACCAGTCCCTTCGGAGTTATAAGTACTCCTGTGAGCCAGGTTAAAGGAGAGGAGCGAAGTGGAAGCACTGTGTTGTATGGTGGCAGCACAGCATGATACATGGACAGCCCTTTCTACAGGAATGCACACCTTTGTTGGCCTCATGTTTTCTGATACAATACTCTCCTCCTTGGGACTTTAGTTTCAATCTTTTTGTTCATGTTTGTTCATGTTTTCTGTATTTGGCCCTTGAAATATGAGAACATGGACCTTAAAGAGCCATTTTTGCAGATGCAGCTACTAGTTGTGCTCTTTCCCCAAGGGAGTAACGATCTTCCACTGTGTCATGTTTATTTTCCCTGCACTTCATTCCCTGCAACTTAAATTCGTTGATGTAAAAAAAAAAAAAAAGTGAAATTGACAAAATTTCTTGTGGAAAATCATCTATGTGGGTTACAACATAAATGATTCTATGCAAGGGATTTTACCTTCTGGCATGGTTAACTACAAAGAAATTACAGTCTTCCAAAGTCTTCTGTGCTGCAGAGAGAACAAAGGTTCCTGTGTTCTAATGTCAAATCCTCTCTTATTAAATAGTTTATCTCATTTGGTTATTATTATATTTCTCACTGTGAAAGTATGTTTGCATTAAACATTTGCTTGAGAAGAAAAAAAGAAAGAAAAGAAAGAGAAAAAAGAAAGGAAGGAAGCAAGAAAAAAAAAGAAAGGAGAAAGGAAAGAGGGAAAGAAATATAGGAACTACCACAATAACATTGATCTTAAATTGTGGACTGAATTACCAGTAGGTAATGAGGATACAGAACCCTCACAGGAAAGATACATGGAAGTAGCTGTCCAGAGAAGGAAGGACTTTTTTTTTCCTGATTCTTAGTTTTTCCTGATTCTTAGTGTTTCATGTATTCATGTATTTTCTGTTCATGCAATCTTTTTGGTTGTTTTTGTTTTTTTTTTTTGTTTTGTTTTGTTTTTAAAGACTGTAACAGCAGTTCTGCTTGCACATGTCAAAGAAAGGAACTACTAAGTTAGTGAGATGTCCCGATTCATAAGCTAAATTGGAAAGAAACATTTTTATTCTTCCTCCCCTCTTGCAATTAACATGAGTCAGCAGCTAATTCCCTTGACGTCTTATTATGAGCCTAGTTATTTTTTCCTCTTTCAAGTAATCACCAGCTGATAAGATGTTCCTTTTGAATGCTAGTCTCCAGTGTATATGGTAGCATTGCAAACAGCTCACAAATCGTTCACTGTGTTAATAATACTAATAGGCTGCCTCTATGTAAAGGGACATAGCAGCATCATCAGTCTCAGTTCAACTCCACCTCGCGTCCATGGACCAGACCTAGGTCATCCAGTGGGTAAAGGCAAATTGGTCTGTGGACACACCTGGAGCATGTAGCTCCGATTGCCAGCTGCAGGAATCGCAGGCAGGGCAAGGGAGGGCAAGAGGAGAGCAGTAAAAGAGGTCACCCTCTCTCGTGCCCTTTCTTTTCTCATCCTTCACTCTGAGTAAATGTCAGTGGGATATCAATGGGAAGGGAGGCAATCCTGGGCAAACAAGCATAAGTGGCTTAGAGTGACCCAGTGTGTCCTGGCATGAGACATGATGGGAGCTTTCTCTTCCCCGTTCCCTAATTTTGTGCTGCTGAGGGCTCAGCTGACCACAGGGATCAGCATCAGTGCAGCCCCATGGGCACCACAGGCATGGTGGAGAACCACCTCCTGCTGGAATGAGGAATAGAAAAGAAGGTGGTACACAAGCTGCAAGGAAGTCTTAAACCACCTAGCATTTTTTTTGTTCTGCATAATTAAAAAAAAAAACAAACAAAAAAGATGTTCAGCTCTTGCTCCTTGAACTTTTTTTTGTGTGTGTGTGTGTTTTTTTTTTTTGCTGTTTGTATGATTTGCTGAATTTTCTGCACACAGCCAAAGCTTAAGCTCCAGGGATGGCTCTCAGATTCACCTTTTGAGAACATTTTGCTTTGTCCCTTAACTATGGCTATTTATTTATTTATTTCCAGAGATGTGTGTGTGGATGAAAGTTTTGGCAGCCTCCTATTCAGCTTTTTTCCCTTGTTAAATTGTCAAGTTCCATAACTAAGCCACTAAATTCTACCGAGATTTTCTGATCCTATTTGTCAGACTATACTGCTGTCTTGTATGTAATTTGAGAAAGAAGAGTGAATTTAAGGATTAATTATAGTTTACTTGAAAAAAATTAAATAGTTAAATAATAAGAGGAAATATTAAAATTAGAGAATCCTGAACCCTTTATTTTATTCAATCATTTCCATAAATTGGCCTTAGCTTTTACTGCCCAATTTCTGGTATTCTGAGTGAGCTCTCCTTCTCAAAAATAGCACCATGTTATTGCTTGAACAGGTTCAGAGCATATTTAGGGATAACACAAAATAAAACATGGTATTTTTTTATTGAAACTGGCTTGTTATACGCATTTGTTCTACAGCATATTTGTTGTAAGATCTACTCAATAAACCCAAAGAAATACAGTCCAAGGAGGACTCTAGTCTGGCTCAAAATTTATCCTGCAGGCTGAATTTTGTTTCCACAGTTGGTAGTAAATGCATACTTACGCGTCTGAGATGCCCATCAACTTTAATGAGCTCAATATGCCCTCTTTTAAGCATGGAATAGTTGAGACCTAAATGGAATAACCGAGGTAATTGTGATTTACATTTTCAGAAGTTGTTTCATCTGTTTAATATTTCATAAGAGCCTGTTATTTTTAGATATTCTTTATAGTGACTGGTGGTTGGTTTTATTTTGAAAGAGGATGATGCATAATACTAGAATTTCATATCACTCATAACAAACTCTCATGTCTTGCTCCCTTTATAGCAAACACATTTTAAATTTATCCTTTATGTTCTTCTTCTGTAAGGCTTTTGAGCACTTGCTGGGCTCTTGAGCACTTGAATGCCAAATAGTGTAAAGAAAGCAGGATAGTGCAAGTTTATTAGGGACCAAACATAAAATGTGAGGTAGTAAATGGTAACTTTATATTAGTATATGAAAACTTGCTTGAATTGTGAGCCATGTCTGGCAGAATGTGTCTCATTCCATCAATTGATAGAGAAATTCCTTAAGGGAGAATATAAGACTAGGGGAAAAGTTATGCTTAGCTATTTTTTGTTGAGATTCATGCACTGAGAAAGGTAGGAGAGGTGGATTCACATCATCTCTTTGCTCTCATAGATCTCTCTAGGGAGCACAATGTCAATAGTATCTGATTTGGGAGGGAAAAGTACCATATGGCAAATGTTCTGCAGAGGATGTTGACTGAAGTTTTTCAGTTACTGACAATGGCTTCCATTTCTGACAGAACAAGCTGATTTCTGTTTGCAACCAATGATACTGTTGAAAGAAGACTACCAACTGTATTATCATTACCTGGGGTCACTTGCATGCACTTTTGCTTTTTGATATTCCACATGAAGGCATTGCAGAATCAAGCTCATATTCAATACTTGGAGAGACTTTGTGATGATAGGGACTATAAAAATAACTCCTATTTTTCTTTCTGATGCCATTTATAAGTGGAAGAGCCTGATGCTCTTCCAGATATTTGATAGAACTTTCATTGCCATGCAGAAAGTTGTTGGTTGTCCCTAAATTAATTAAATAAATAGCAGTGTTCTTAACTGCACAGTTCCTATGTTTATGACCTTCAGGTTGAGTTTCTGTGGTGAGGAAGTAGTTTAGAAATCAGTGTGTTTCGAAGTTAACCTTCTACTATCACTATTTGATAGTAGAAGGACAAAATAAAGTCAGGAAGGATTAAGGCATAAAGGACACTATCACAAGAGAGGATGGGTGCTGTGAAGTCATGCCTGTCAGAAGGAGACATTCATATCAGGAATGGCTGTTAGTTCCAACAGTGTCATTATCAATCTTTCGATCTCATCTGCAAGTTGGAAGTTTGAAGTTTGCAACTTCAAAATGTATTTGGAGATAAGAACAGTAATATTGTTTACATTTTGTTTTACATTTTTATTTCCTTTCTGAGTTTGGTTCAACAGAATTAGCTGATATGATTATTGCTCCATTTACCATTATAGTGTGGTAGTATTTCATGGAAAAGGGATCTCTGGAGCTCATGTTGTCCAGCTTGCCACTCAAAGTATGACTGTGGTCAGCACCAGGTTGGGCCAGTCAAGGCTTGCCTAGCCAAAACTCAAAACACTCCGAAGATGAAGGCTGCAGCTTTTTTAAGTATCCTGTCCCAACAGTGATAACAAATGTAAGGCTTTATTTCCTCATGTTCAATCTAAGTGGTCACAACTTCCTTTTGTTATATTGCCCCATGCTACTGAGAGTTGTTTTATTCTGTCCTCTTTCTGACTTCTTTTTTTCAGTTAGCCTGCTATTAAATTACCTTCTTTTTGTCAGAAGCAAAAGAAGTCCAGCCCCCTCAATCTCCCAATAAATTACATGAATTCTTGTTTCTTCACTATATTTAAATCCCTCCCCTGGTGTCTCTCTGTTTTTCTCGATATCCGTTTTGAACTGGAGACCAGGTATGATCTCATGGGTGCTAAATAGCAGGGGGAGGTAGTAATTTTTCTCTATCTGCTTGTCTTTTCCCATGAAATTTATGCTTGTTTGATCCACCAGACTCCTGTGCATTGAAGCTCTACTGTCTAGTATCAGTCTAATCTATTATCATCTGCAGGTTTGATGAGGGCACATTCTGCAGCATTATCCGTGTTGTTGATGAACACACTGAACACTGAACAACATAGGGCCCATTACTGACCCCTAATGTTCTCTGTTTATTAATGGCTCATAACCAGTTAAACTACTGATTTCTATTCTCTGAGCCTCGGGGTCTGGTCAGTTTTCAGCCCACCTAACCATAGTTTATTTTTCCAGCCTATACAATGTCATCTTCCAAATCAGAATGATGCAGGATAGTGACAAAAATCTGTCTGATTTCAAAGTATGTTATACTCTCTCCTCGATCCTCATCCACTCAGCCTGTCATTTCATCATGGAAGGCAATCAGATTGGTCAAGCTTGATTTCCCTCTGCTAAATCCATCTTTGGAAATGGTTTACAAGAAGGCGTGGTCTGTGATCTTTACTTATAGTGAGAAGAGGCTGGATGGAAGTTTAGCAAGGGCTTGCCTCTCTACTTTCTTAAATCTTCGCCTTCTTCCAGACATTACAAAGTTCTCTCAGTTGTCAAGAGAGAACTGTAGATAAGTAGATAAGAGAGAGCAGTTTTGACTGTGTTTTTAGTATTCTCAGGTGAACCCCATCTGGGCCCATGGTCTAACATACCCTATCTATGTAGTTCCAAACCTGTTGATTCCCCCACTTTGGGATATTTCTTTCCTTCCCAATTCATGCTAGGGCCTCGTGTGAGGACTGGGAGCAAACTTTGTCTTTGAAGACTCCCATGGCAAAAGTCATTGAGTACATCAGCTTTTTCTGTAGCATTCATCATGGATTATCTTCCCCATTTGAAAATAGACTGTTTCTCTGTACTTCCTCTTAGTACTAATGCTTTCACACCCTCTTCTTACTACCTTTTTTACTCTTTAGTAGTTTTAGCTGTAGTTATTTTTTGGCTTTATATCATACTGAAGTGTCCAAGCAATGCTATTATAGTCTGTCTTTGTTGCCTGTGCTCATTTCCACTTCTTTCATGCTCTTCTACTTCATTATAATTCATTTAATAGCTCGGGCTTGTTTATGAAGGTTTTTCAATGTGAGCATGATACAGTGGACGAGAGGACACTTTTGGAAAGAGTGAAAGATAAGCTCTTGGGATTAGATTTTTAAAAAAAAAAAAGAACTTTTTTTTTTTTTTTTTTTTTTTTTCTGAAGAGGTTAAAATACAGTCGGGAAGCAGTTCCAAGGAATCCACAAAATTTCCTTGCATATCAAAGAGACCTTATTAAAGCTGGAGGCTGTCACACAATGAACACGAAATGAATATGTATTAGTGTAGAGAAGACAAAACTGGTCATGAGTTTATAAAAATAAAATGAGTGCCATTCTAGAAGGAGGAAGTAAAATACACTTTGTAGAAATGTTCCTGTTTTGCAGATGGAACTCTCTGCTGATGTTAAACATTCTAGTACTGAGTTTACTGACTCTAAACTGTGTGAAATATTCAAGAAATTTGTATTCTTGAAGCATAACTTGAAATTGACAGGAGTTTAGAAGTTTCTTAACTAGAAGGGAGCATATGGTAGTGTTCATAGCTTTTAATTTTCTGCTTTTACACATAGGCACTTTCCAGTACCTCTTTGCAATAACATTTGGAATGGATGATGAGCACATATGAGCATTGTGTGAGTATGATCATCTATTGCATTGTTTTCTTGAGGAGTGGTGTCCTAAAATCTGTGGAGTGGTAGAATGACTGGAGAAAAACAGTTAATTTCCCTTCCTCCCCTCCCCTTCCCTTTTATTTTTATTTTTATTTTTTTTTTTTAGCAAAAGGAAACAAGAATGCAAATTTCAGACAGAAAGATCTTTTTGTTTTCTTTTTCTTTCTCTTTTTCCCATGGGGAAGTGAAAGTACATAATTTCTTCACACATCTTTGTCACCTGGAGCCAAAGTGTCTTTTCAAGGCTCTAGTAAGATTTTTGAATCCCTGACTGATTTTTCAGGACTCTAAGCACCCTAGCCTTCTTCCTAAATTCATCTCAGAGTTGCAGTGGGAGGTTTCAGTATATCATGTCTTGTTCCTTCTTGTCTTGCAAATTGTGTTGCCAATTACATGCACACAAGCCAAGGACAGAGGGAATACAAAATCCCAATTATTCTTCTTTGATAAGGGAGGCAGTGAGGAGGATGGGGCTGGCCTCTTTTCAGTGGTGGTCACTGACAGAACCAGAGGAAATGGCCACAAATTGAAGCATAAAAAGTTCCACGGGAACTTAAGGAAGAACTTCTTGATGGTGAGGGTGACAGAGCACTGGAACAGGCTGCCCAGAGAGGTTGTGGAGTCTCCTCTAGAGATCTTCAAGACCCACTTGGATGCAGTCCTGTGCCACATGCTCTAGGTGGCCCTGCGTGTGCAAGGGGGTTGGACTAGATGACCTCTAGAGGTCCATTCCAACCTTAGGCATTCTATGATTCTATGATACCTGTTTTCCATCTGCTGAGTTCAGGTGCTTGAAAAGCCATTGGGCAAAGGAGGGTTATAGACTCCATGTACTTATGTGATAAATTTCCTCATTTTGGTTGATTTTGGTTATGTCACTTTTAGATATCTGGGATACTATGAGGTTTGTGTATCCTTTCACTGTCCCAGTTTGGACTCACAAAGTAATTTTTTGGTGATTAAATCACAGAATAGTTAACTAGAGTTAATGGGCTATTACAAATTAATAATAAAGATGAGTCTTTGCTGTTCAAGCAATCATCCATCCAGTGAGAAGGATCAGCCTCCATTGCTTCTTGGAGTGGGCTCATCCTCAGTGTTGTGAATTTGCCATCTTCTGATTCCCTGTTTACTGAGCTGATAACTGCTGCTGCCTCAACAGTCTTACGCCTTTCTTCAGTCTTGCCTTTCTTACTTGCATACCTGTAGGCTATAGACTACCTCATAGGTCTTACTCTGAGACATTTCCTGTACTGTGGTTCCTGAAAGGCCCATGAAAAAAAGAAAAAAATCACTTTTCTTCCCAAAGAAAGAGAAAAAATGAATTACATATATAGATGGCTTTTAAAATGGATCTCAGACACCCATACATTTGCGATGCTTCCACTGTAACAGGCAGTCCTGCAAGCTTGCACCCCAAATCTCAGGTTTCTCCTAGCTGTCACTCAGCCATTCCTCAACCTCTTATGTTTACCATCTTCCTTTAAGAGGTCAGGGAGCAAACAATGTAATTTAATACAGCTCAGCGCATCAGTAACACATGAAGGCAACAGCAGAACACTCTCATGTAAGGAGACAGATGATCTCACTTGCTTTAGGTCATATTTCTTTTTGCCTTTCAGGTCATCCTCCCCCCCACGCATAAGTGCTCTGCCAAGTGGAGAGGTTAATGGGGGCTATGCTGTGGCAGGGCATCTTTATTGAGTGCTAAAAATGCAGTTGGCTTTTAAAACCATAAAAAAAGCATTTTGTCTGTCCCAGGGAGTCACTTTTTTCTGCGATAGTATAGCACAGTTCTGCATGAATTCTACTTATCTGTCTCTCTCTTTGCAGAGCAAAGAAGCAGAGTAAATGAGCCATAGAAACTCAACCAGTTTCTGCAATTTTAAAAATTCTTTTTGAGATGAAGATTTCAGTGCCCACAGTTCCATGTGCGCTAAGAAGCCTCACTGGCAGATGAGTGCTGAAGCATGACCCCTATGTCCCTTTCAGGTCATCGGAGCTAGAATGATCTCAACCCATTTAGCTTTCAGGTTATGCATTGGTCAAGTGAATGCTTACTTTGAAGTCATTTCAGCCAAGAAGGTTAAAGGTTGGCATTTGCAGTTATGACTTGTATTTCCCAGCTTTAAACTTCTCCTGCTATCATAAAGTCAGTTTTTACCATAAGCAGTTGAACATGTTTAGAAAAGTTGTGAAATAATTATTCGTGTTTCATTCTTCTTCTTCCATGTCTTCTTTTTTATTATTTTGTTTTCAATGTTGCTTTGCTTTTGTCCTTTTAAACTACTTTTGAAGATGAATTTTCTTTTCAACTGGCTTTCATATACCTCGTAAATCCTACTCTAATGAGACCTTGCACTTGCAGGTAATAACATCAACTCCTTTTCTATGCAATAGTTAATAGAACCACCTAATAAAACAGAAAATCTTTCTCCTAATCCCCTTTATCAATTATGCCTTCACATAAAGATCCCTCAGACTGCTTGGAACCTGCGTAGTGGTAAATGACAAATGAAATTTTATTGCAGTGTTTCATTGGTGCATGTTAAGCAGACTACTACAGAAGCTGCAAATTTCTGTTACTGTATATTCATTGCCAATCCTTTTAGTAAACAGTTTTTATCTCCTTTTTTTTTTTCCCCCAATTCAGATAAAATAAATTATTAACAGTATATGGAAGGAAAAAAAAGTTAGAAAAATTAACATGATGGGATACTTATTGAGGTTTATTCCTCCCTTTCATAAAAGAACTTCTTTGTTTTACTTTTCAAATTAAAGAAGTATTCTTTAAGCTGATATATGAGCAATTGCGTAATCTCAGCATTGTACAATGCTTATATATGTATCTGTGTGTATATATAAATGTATTCTGAGAAATTTATAGCTATCTTTAAATTAGACAAAGGTCCATTCGGGTACATTAGAATAAATAATGAAAAGAAGTGTTTCCAAAAAGTAACCAAAATACAGTAAACTATGATGTTTGGCAAGAAATGAAAAAAGCCTTAAGTATAATGGAATCTACTTAACAGATTATATACATATATATCAATTGTCACTTGAGACAGAGCTAAGGTAGGAATAACCTTCTGTATTTTTCCCATTTGTATTTTAAATTCAAGATAGTGACAGATCCTGTGCACTGCCTATAACCCTCTGTCTACTTAATAAAGTGTGTTTGCCTATGTGTGCATTGTGCATATATTAACTGCTTCATAACAGTTTGACTTAGCTGACTTGTCCAGGAAGAAAAAGGGTTTTTTTTGAATGTTGGAAAGAGTACTTACTGTAAATGCTATCTAGTCATTTATTAATGCTAGTAGAGACCTAAATTTTCTAACAAACTTTGACAGTTAAAAGAAGAGAGATAGGAAGCTCATTTGCCAGATTTCTTTCCTCTGGGAAGACTGTAATGGGTGATAAAACCTTCTTACATCCAGGTCATTAGCTTGAATATAGGTCATACTGGCAGTGACCTATGCTATGCTGGTGGTGGTTTTCATCAGGCAGCCTTCCAAGTGGGTATTTTCAGCTCAAAAGTGTTTTCTTTCAAAATCAGGAACTACATCTTTGTGTGTACAGTTACAGCTTAAATGGACAAGGAGTGTAGCTATCCTTTCATTTTGCAAGCTTCAAGGTAGGTTTTGAGGTATATTGCCATTGTGGACATGGCCTGTGTTAGGTTTTCTTTTATTCTTTTTTTTTAATAGAAAGGGAGGGACAACTAAATGTTTTCTACCTCTTGCAGCTTCCTTTTCACTCCCCTGAAATAGTGGCAAAATCATCTACATAGATGAGCTCTGTTCAAACATAAGAAATAGTTTCTCCATCCCAGAAAATTAATATTCTGATTAATGCTGTTAACTGTGACTGACTCAATGGAACTATTTGTGAAAAAAATTGGATTGAATATCTGACTGTGCTTTCACCCCTATATCTCAACTAAGGAAAATTAGCAGTTTTGTGCTTTGCATAAGCACACAAACGTATTGTCTTATTGTTACCAAAATCTGTGGGGCTAAACAAAGACACCATCCAGTAGGAGTGGTGTTGATCCAACATTTAGGAAAGTTTAAAAGCCTTTTATGTTGCTTAAGTGCATTTGGTCAACCTTTCTGTAGCATTTCTTGTTTTCTATCACAATATCTATATACTTTAGCATTTGAATACAACTTAGGGTCTCCCTCTCCCATTTAGTATCATCTGTACAAAAGAAAAAAAAAAACTCTTAAGAACTCTTAAAATTTCAAGTGTAAAAGCAAGTACACTTGAAAAAAAAATACCCTTGGCAATAAACATGCATCCAGTGCTGTTTTATGTGGCATGACATGAACATTGATGAATTTGTTGAACCCCTGCTGTTGATTAACACACTTTTGTGAAGCTCAGTGGCCCCAAGTGGCTTTCTGTAGCAGATCAAGATTAATTTGCAGTAAAGGATATAAAGTCATATACAGTAAATGTGGTGGTGTTGAAGCCCAGTAAGGAAAGAACAGAAAGCAACATCTATATCATCACTGTTGACAACCCATCCATGTGCATTTTTAACAGACCTAAGACATTAATCTCCATATAGGAGACTAAAGATCTTATCTCAGTTTCATATTCTGAAACAGTTATAATGCCCATTTTAATGTGTTTGCTTTTGTTTTTTTGCTGCATCTAATATTCAGAAATCCGGATTAGATCCAGACCTTAGCTTGTTCAGGGTTAGGTTGGTGCTTCAGGAAACTGTTTAAAGGTAGAGTGGGAAGAATTATTTTGGTCTTAGATGTGCAACTCCTTGTGTAAACTACATTTTGAATTACAGCTCGCTGATACAGCAAATAAAGAATTGGCGAAACCTATTGGAGCCCTACACAAAAATCAGCAATGAAAGATATTCTAGAGATGATAATCAGATATTATAATCACAGTTACTTACTATACTATTCAGGACAGTAAACCTTTTTTATGAATAAAAAGCACATTAATTTGTGGGAAAAGTGTAAAAATATATAATGGATGTCATCCATGAACACAATATTTCTAATTTAAAATAATTGAAAAGAAAATGTGCATTTCTCAGATCAATCATAAAATACAGAAGTTATCTCAAAAGAGGTCTGTATTTTGTCTAGAATTTCAGGTATGTAATATGGGACAATTATTGTGTATGCCTTTTGTAGCTGACACAGGATTTTCCATGTCCTCTCTTTCATGGTGCAGGGCTGGCATATATGTATTTTTTTTTCCCAACACTATGGCAAAAGCAGCATGATAGTAGCTACATCACTGCTTCATCCCTTCCTGTGACCTGGGGCCCCAGTCGCAATAGCCTTTTTTTTTTTTCCCCCATAATATTTGGTTACATAGATTGCACTTACTGTGTTTCATGTTATTTGCTTATGTACTGACAAGGACATGCATTTTTTTATACAGTTTAAAGCTTTCAAAGAAGAGACTGCAGTAGGAAAAAGTGCAAATTTAAACCAATCAAAGGATAGTGAAGGAAAAACAGTATTTCAAGCATATTCAAGTTTAAGAAAACTAAATCTTTAACAGCAGACAGTTTACCTCAGCAATCACCTCTAAAGAATCCTCAGAGGTATGATGTTTGTCTCTGAGCTCCACAGGGAGAATCCCTTTAATCGGATAATTTATACTTGCACTCTTAGCACTGTAGCGCTCAAAGAACTGGCAGTGCAATGTGACTGTGTTCAGAGGCCATTTATGATTGTCCTGTGTGTTTTGCAGAAAGTGGTCACTGCGGTGATGAACCAAGGCGAATGCTCTTTCTAAAATGCTCTGAAATGTTAAAGTCTTTCTTTAGAATTAATGTTTTTCTTCCCAGCAGTTTTGCCTGATGTCCAGCACACACAAAAAAATCAAGCATTGCTGCAGAAAATAACAATAAAATAGCCTCTTGTCAATATTTACAAAATACCCAAGTCTCATGATCAGAAAATACAGTCCCAGATTTTACTGCAGGTAAATCTTGTTTTAAAATATGACATTTATGAAGAGATTGCTGTGACACAACATTTTACATTCATAAAACCTGGCAAACTAAACAACAATGTAAAGAGACTAGCAATTTTAATAAATCAAATTTTGTGATAAATAACATGGAAAGTATGCTTCAAAGACTAGGAGTGAAATTACTAGAGCATCACTTTTATAAACAAAGGGATTAACCCAAAACCCATTGAAGTCGGTGGCTGTCTTTTGATTAACTTCAGTGGTTTTTGATCAGGTCTTTACTGTCAGAGATTTAAATATTTTTGCTTTAATATCAGTTCAAAAAGTTGTAGTGTTATTGCACAAAAATTAGTTTTAATCCATGCCAAACTGTTCTGTATCTTAGGCTGTTTATTTTAATTCTACAATTTTTAAACCTTTTTAGTTTTTGTACTTGGTTTATCCAGGGAATTGTACATAAACCTTCCAACTTTCTCCTTTTGAGTTTTCATATAGGTGAAACCAACTACTGAGTTTGAGGAATTTGTCCATGAGAGTGATTTGCCTCAGTGTGGGGTCTTGGATATTGAGCTGAATTAATGTTCTTGTTATTAGCATCATAAAGGTTATCGAGTACAGAATAGTTCAGAAATTAGGGGAACATTTGGCACACCAAATTCAGGGCAGGAGTTTGCATATTGTTTGTCTGCCGCGCGTGGAAAGGGCAAAAAGGGCTCGAGACTCGCCGCTGGCGGGGATGGAATTCCGCCAGCGCTGATTTCTCGCTGCAGCTGTGAATCCACCCGGCTGCTGTTCTTCTCTAAGCCGTCCGGGCCTGGAAACCTGCCGAGCTGCTGTTCTTCCGAGTCTCAAGGCTGCTGCGCGGTTATCTTCAAGTCTCAGGGTCAACCCATCCGCTGGGGAGAGGATGCGGGGAAGAAATGCAGCTGACTCAATTTGAGTAATAAAGCAAGACTTCCTCCATTGCTGCTGCGCACAAGCATTATATAGTTTTACAATTGCTGCTAAAGCCACACGTTCTTACACTATTGGTTAACTATTTGTAAACTACTTATACCCTACTATACCATTGGTTAACTATTTATGTCCCCCTACTTATTCCCTGTATCACACCTAGTGTTTGCACAATCTCAGCATTGTTTTCCCATCTAATTTTGGACTGTGCTGCAGTTTCTCATGGGACTGCTTCCCTACCTAATCTTGGATTGTGCTGCAGTTTCTCATGAGACTGCTTCTCTACCTAATCTTGGAGTGTGCTGTAGTTTCTCACGGGACAGAAGCCCCGCGGGCCTAACTTGTGCTAAGAGCCTACGTTACTTATGCTAAGGCCTAAAATCCCCAAGGACCTAACTTATGCTAAAGGCCTAAGTCACTTATGCTAAGGGCCTAAAATCCAAGGCCTTGGTTGTTCACACAGAATCCATGTCCCTGATCTTTGCACCATTCTGCAACACTTGTCATCACGGAAACGCATTTGTTGTAGTAAAACTGTTACCTAAATGTGAGATGGGTACAGGCCAAAGGCCTATCTGTATATCATACAAGGAGTTTTCTTGCCAGAACTGGCAAGAAGTACATCTCAAAGCAACGTCTCTTCTGCTTGACTTTCTGTGACCTTGAGCTATTCCATCTGTCCTTGCCCCAAATGCTACCTGTGTTGCTTCAGGTGTGCTCTGATTTTAGCTAAGCAAATCCTGAACTTTTAGTGTATTGTCTTTATTGTCTGAAGACAGAGTATTGAGTTAGAGATTAGTTTACTCTGTGCACATATTTAGTACAGGAGAGTACCTCTATGAGCAAAGTCCTCGCAGCCCCTTGTCGAATAAAGAAACTACAAGAATGAGGAACAAGAAGGTATTGAATATCTTCTCTCCTAGGTTTCTGTTTCCATAAGATGCTGAATAACTTTCTCATGCAGTGCATAATTCCATAGTCTGCATTAGTCCTCCCTTCATTTGGGCATAGCATAACACAATTTTTATGCTGTGACTGAGATACACAGATGCAGGAACACATATCAACAAAATAATAGTTACAAAAGGCTTGCCTTTTATATTGAAGTTGAGGAAATAAATGTAGATGGCATTTTTATATACATATGCCATATAGATACTATAGGAAAATATATGTAGGTAGGTAAAAGGCATAAGGATTAGTTCTAAAAGTAAAGTTAGTTCTACAAGAAAACCGAAAGCAGAAATTTCTAACCTAGCTGACGACAACGCATACAGGAAAACTTAGGCAAAACCTGTTTGTTCAAAAATATATGATACTACTAAAGGGTGTAGCTTAGATAAAGGTCTCATAGTTTCCAAAGTTGGAGCATTTACCCAAATGCTTTGATGACTACTTGTTGTTATTGGTCAAACTGAAAAAGATTTTCCGATGTCATATTTTCTGGTTAAGGTACTATCTGCTGAATAGCTCAGTATAGACTCCTAATACTTTTAAAAACATGGTACTGCTGTCAATGCACTATCATCAGGATCATGAGTAGGTCATGGATGAGTACTGTAATTCAGATACTCAGCCTCTGTCGGTATGGGGAAAAAAAGAAAGTAAATATCATTTTTTTTTTGTTTTAGAGAATAAATCTATCAATATCTTATAAGAAAAAAGCAGTACAATAGTAAACAAGAGTCCACAGGAATTTTACTTCTGTAGTTTAGAACTGAGCAGGTATATGAGAGCTAGAATGGTAAAAAAAAGAAAAAAAAAAAAAGGACATTTCTTGGTCAGATTGTATGCTATTTTTAAAGCTTGCAAAACGTTGAGATTTTTGGAGGTGATTATATTAATCCATCTATTATTTTATAATGGTATTGTTGAATCCTGTATTTTAGTCCTGAATTAAATTTTTACATTAGCATTGTTCTCCTTTATATTCTTGTCCTAAAAGGATTTGCCAAGCTGTTCAGAAGTCAGTTGACGGATCTGGATAAATGAACTGATTGCTATTATAAAGGAAAAAAAATGAAGAATGAATGTCCCTTTTTTTTTTTTTTTTTTCGTATGGAAAAACTACTGCATAATATTGACGGAGAAAAGCATTTCTTCTCTGTAGTTTGGTCTCTGCAATCAAACTATGATAATTCCTCAGCCTTCTCTATTTACTACTCAGATATCTATATTATCCCTTCAGGTAAGGTGAGCCCATGCATGGCTCCCACTTTTTAGGGAAAGTGTGGTAACCCATATGACAGGGTTCTCCAGATGAGGTGCCAGATTCACTCCTGTTGCATTGTTTTCTGCTTTGTGTCAATTGCTGGTTCATCATAATCTGGCATTAGAATATCTTGTTTTAGAAAATTGTTCAAATTCTAGGCTATTATTCTCATTTTTTCTATCACTCGATTAAACAAGTATTAAATTATTTCAGGTAATATAGCATATGAAACAATATATAAATGTAATATATATTTAATTTATAATATATAACATGTTGTGACATAACAATAGAAGAGATGGAGGAAGAATCCAATTTGAATACGTGAAACCTGGCAAGATACTCTTGTGAAAATATCAACTCTGATCTTGGAAGAAAGAGGATGTGAAATATTCTGATTGCTAAGAGAAAATATTTCATTGTTTCCAGAAGGAAAAATAATGAAAAGGTGGAATTAAATTTGGTCTTGATTTTTTTATTACTATTATTAATAATAACCCAAATAACCCAATAATAACCAAATCTGTTATTTATTTGGGAAATTGCTTGTTTTTCTATGGTTCTATATTTGTACTTCTGTTTACGTTTGAATATGTTTCTGTCTTCCATTCTAGTCTCCCTCCCATGCTGCTAGAAGCTTTCTTTCAAAAGTATTTTACTGTTAAATACACATGCTTATTTTCATTCTTTCTTAATAGTGAATTATAATGCTCGCCAAAGGGTTCAGATGTGTAAGAATAGACACTGACTCCTTCTTTGGTGTTCCTGAGAACTAAGAAAATTTCTCTAAGCTCAGAGTCTGCGATGTGAAAAAATACCTTTTACCTATCATACATGTTCTTTCCTGATGTTTTTTGCTCTCTGTCTGGAAATATTGATGTATAATATAGTAATGCAGAGAAACATGTGTAAATGATACTAATCC
Source organism: Crypturellus undulatus (assembly GCA_013389825.1). NCBI lineage: Eukaryota > Metazoa > Chordata > Aves > Tinamiformes > Tinamidae > Crypturellus > Crypturellus undulatus. The sequence continues at coordinate 278,907 of VWPW01016030.1, read as the reverse complement.
TCAGTAGCACCTCTTCATCATAAAATGCGCCCTTGAACTTTATTGTAATAGGGACATAAACGATTATGAGAGCCAGAAAAAACTCTTCCATTATATGCTGTTGTGAAATAAAATGCTGAAAAAATCTCAGATGAACTAACATTCTGGTACAAAGTGGAAACTCTCAGACATTTCAAATGATGACCACCAATACATGAACTTTGGTAGGTAGGCAGGAAGAAGATACTATCCTTCACCCTTTAGGTAAAAGCTTTTCAACACTTCGGTTTTCATTATGTCTCTAAAAAACATAAAATGAAGTAAGTAAAAAAGGCTTGTCATCTACCAGTATGTACAGAATTGAATATGCCAAACACAAGACAAACTGAGTTTGACATGAAAAAAAAAATGAGTGTGACAGCTGCAGCAGTTACATCTTGTACAAGGATGTGTGCGCTTGCAAAGACTTTACATCAGGTCCTGGCTGGGAACTGGCATTTTCAAAGGTCATGAAGCTCCTTAGCATCAGTCAATTATGGCACAAAGGGTACCACTGACAGCTTTAACACTGTGGTTAAATTAGCTGAACACTAGCTGAGACAGTCAAACTTTTGACAGCAATTGTTGGATTAAATTCAGACTCTATTCCCAGAATTTTCAAATATCTGATCTCTATTACCTCTAAAAATCATTATTTTCAAATATCTTATCTCTGTTACCTCCCCCAAAAAATCATTATTTCTGAAAGACAAGGAAAATGCCAGAGAAAATGACAAAATATTTACTTGCCTTGCAGTTTGTGAAGGTATCAACACTTGTGTGACCATTCTGAGATGGACAGTATTTATACTCACTTTGTACAGGTATAATTAATGAATGCAAGATAAAATCTTTGATTTTACCTGTATGTGATTTTATTCTTCATTTTTACTGCTCTCTTCTGAATGGATAAAGTAATAAGAGTCAGTAACACTCTTGATCAAACTGTATTGATATGCCCACATAGCTCCAAAAACAGAAATGAGCATTGTTCTGTTGTTTAGAACTACATACATTTGTAATGGCATGTCTTGCAACAAGTTTAAATCAAATGAAGATTTGTATTCATTTTTGTATATCTGATGTTAGATTTGCAGGGTTAAAAGTGAGCCATCAGTTTACACTGTATGTTGTTAGCATCCTTGCTCAGAAAACCATCCTGTGCTATTACAATTTTCTGTAAGAAAGGTAGAAGTCAGGCAGAATATTCTTCCAAACCAAGCAGATAAAGAAATGTATGGCAATGATTTACAATAAATAAATAAATAAATAAATAAATAAAAGGAGGTTTCTACTATACTAGAAGTGGAAGAGGATATTGCCAGTTAAAATATAGATCTTTACATGAACATTGATGCTATATTTTTCTTGGAGATTTTTTTTTCTATAATTTCTCACTATTGATCAACTGATTGAAGAAACTTTTTTTATTATCTAGATAATCTAAATCCGGGTAGTTTGTGCAGAGAGGTGGGGTCTGGTTCTATCTTTTAACATCCATCTGGCCTTTGTTTTGTGGCTAATATGAAATACCACAGATTTTATTGATCTAACACCGAATGTAATGCGAATATATATATTCACAAAACACATTAATAATAGTCTACATGCATATTTTTTCTTTTGCTTCGAATATGGTTTATATGAGCATACATTCTTGTACTCTGCATTGAAGTCACATAGAAAGGCATAGATGAAACTGTTGAGTCACAGAATCGCAGGGTGGTTGAGGTTAGAAGGGACCTCTAGAGATCAACTAATCCAACCCCCCTACTCCAGCAGGGACATCCAGAGCACATGGCCCAGGGTGGCATCCAGGCGAGTTTGGAATATCTCCAGAGAAGGAGACTCCACAGCCTCTCTGGGCAGCCTGTGCCAGGGCTCTGTCACCCTCACAGGAGAGAAGTTCTTCCTCACATGGAGGTGAAACTTCCTGTGTTTCATTTTGTACCTGATACCCCTTGTTGTGTTCCTGGCCACTACCAAGAGAGTTTGGCTCCGTCCTCGTTACATCCCCCCTCAGGTATTTGTACATGTTGATAAGATCCCCTCTCAATCTTCTCTAGGCTAAACAGTCCCAGCCTGCTTAGTCTTTCCTCATAAAATTTACAAAAAATCAAGTGAATTGGGTGATTTATTTTGTGATGAACCTTGCGATTGTTTCACAGCTAAAAGTCTGCAAGTCCTTCTTCTCTTAAACAGGGTATATGTTCTTCTCTTTTTCTATGTAAATGGCCAAAGCTAAGCCTGAGTCTGTGGAAAAAAGGGTATTCTTTTACATTAACTATGCAGTGCTTTATATCATGCTAAGGATTAGTATGCCTTGCAGTAATAACTGTGTTTTGCAAAGGCTTAAGTGTGTAGAGAAAAAAAAAAAAAACTGCAGAGAATTACATATGTCTGAGATGAAGCTTTGCTCTAAAATTAGAGTGAGACTATTTATATTTTATTTTTGCTAAATTTTTCAACCTCTATCTGCCTCTTTCTACTCTATCTTTCTGTTAGCAGCCATGTGAAACAAAAAAGTTCTTATATTTGCCTAGATTCCAAGCCATTACAATAGAGCCATTTTTTTTAGATAGGGATTGTTTAAGAGTATTCAAAGTTCTCACTACTGTCAATGTATAACTTAATGGTAAGTTTAACACATGTATTCCTTTTTAAGCATTGTGCCAATGCAGTATCATAAAGCATCAAGGTATCCAAATGTCAGCAGTGCTTAATCTGTAGGGACATATATCCATCTCAGTAAGCAGAACAAACAATTTCTCATTCAGCAGGAAATATAGAAATAATAAAGAGCTATAGCAACTACTACGCATAAAATATTTGTGAAGTGCTAACCAGTGGTCATTCAGATACAGTGCTTATAGTGTTTTGTAATTGTTCTCTGAAGATCATCATATACAGTAACAGAATACTTAAGGTTCAAAGCCAAGTATCTACGATAGGTTAGCTTGACGATGGCTTTGGACAGTAGCTGAGACCCTGTCTTTTTAAAACTATGACATATGATGAATTTTTATTTAAGAAAAATATTTTAAGGAAATGGCAAATCAAAGAGTAACAGCCATGTATGATACTACATATACAGTCCCATATATATGGGACTATGTATATAGTCCCATGGTCAGCGGATTTACAACCAAGTGCAGTTGTAACAGTGATTTAAATACTATTTATGTTTTGTCCCCGAGGAAAAAATATATTTTCTGGAAATTGTTTTTCTGATATACCTTTATGAAATGCATTCTGTTCTGAAAGACAGAATCTATCACAGTGATTAGACACATCATAAAGGCAGTGCGTGAACAGGAAATGCAGGAGATGGAGGAAAATGAACTGTCCAGCAGCAAGGATGCTAATGCAGTGTGCCAGGAAAAGCAGCCTGTTACCATGCTCAAATATTCAGATTTGCTAGCCTGCTCTACCAAGTTAGACCATCTAACAGATGGAATTTAAAAAAAAAAATGGAACTTTTGGGCAGTAATGTTGCTGACAAGGTCAACTGGTAGTCAAGCACAGAGCATTTAAATTCATACAGGAAAGCACTCAGATAAGACAAATTTTTATTCTGTAACTCCTAGCTGTGACCTTAAACCCTAATAAATGTATATGACTTTGGATAATTTGCTGTTACCAAAGATAAATAATCTGAGAAGTACATAATCTTTTACATGCAGCCTACAACCCTTGAATTTATAGATGTATCCCTTTGCAACCAAATTCGATGTGATGTATTCTGAGTGGCAGAAGAATCATAATTCTTGACCGTTGTAAAGAAAGAAAACTTATATTAAGAATTTTCATATCCTTGACACAATGTTGGGACTTCTGTCCTTTGCACAGAATGGATGAACTATTTATTATGTGAAAAGTGTGAAAGTACAATCCGTCTCACTGTACACTCTGCACGTTCTCAGATCTGTTATGAATATATGCACATGTGTTTAGTAGCTGTTTTTCTGGAAGTGTGAAAATCCACTCTGCTACATATTTGGCAAATTGCCCAGTTACAACAAAAAATACAGAAATAGCTGTGTCCCATAAGACAGTCTTGTGGGATGTGAAGTTTGATGATATACCATAAATCCCATTACATGGGAAAATTAGTGATGATAACATTGGCCAAGGAGCAATGAAGGACCTTTTGAGAGGCAGGGGGAGGGGATTTGGTTGGTTCCTTATGGCCTCAATTACAGCAAGTACTTAAAAGAACTAAAGATTTTGGACAGGACTTCAGACAATTTGTTAGTTTACAAAGATGCTTTATTTATGGAAAAAAAACCCACCTCTCTATGTAGGAACAGAAAAATCGAGCCTTACCAGAGATTTCAGAGATATTCTGCGCACGATACCATTAACCATACCACTAGCTTGATGATACCAAAGGCATTAGCTTCCAGTACTTCCACTCTTGGCTCATCACATGTCCTCAGAAGATCAGCTAGCCACAAAGGTATGGGTAATATTTAAGAAAGCAGCAATAACCTTGAAATCTCCAAAGAGATTTGGCTCTTCTAAACAACATGAAACTTGAAAAGGTACATACTATTAAACCTTCCCATCTGTTATGAATAAGTATGAACCAAGTCTCAGTTTAAATAAACTGACAGATGCCTTTTTTTTTTTCATTTTAAAAGTTGGTGTGTTAAAATCTCACTTAGTGCAAAAGTAGCTGGTATGCATGATATTTTTCTCTTCATGGAATAACCAGATAAAATAATCTTGATATAACAAATAGGCACTGCTAAGTCTGTTCTATGAACTTGGAGATCAGGTATTAGTAAACACATGTACTTTGAAATCAAGGAGTAAGTATAACGTTTTTTATTCTCAGAAAATCTTATACTACATTCTGGGTACTGTAAATAATATTCCTCTAGCCTTAGTTCTAGGATGCAGAGAATCACGTGTCCTAGCTACATGTCCTTGCCACATGTAGCTGTTGGGAAATAAAAGGAATAGAGTGCCTCACAGTGGGATAGACCTTCTCCATTGGGTAACATCTTGAGATTTAATTTATTGCTTAAATGTGCCTGAAAAAAATAAAAATTAAAAACTAAATAAATACTGCCTAACTTGTTAGCACACTATTTATTTTATTTTTTTTTAACTTTTTGCACTTAAATAGGTAATCTGAATAAAAGACCCACAAGAGTGCTGCATTTTGAACAACAGCAACATCCCCACCATTCTTGTTTAATCCCCCAACACTTTGGTAATATATGCATAAAGGCAAAAAATCCAGAAATGACTGACATCAAACATAACTCAGTGTTCAATGAGTGATACACCATGCATATTGTGTTAACATAGATTGTAATTACTTTCTCACCAAATGCTATGCCAGATCTTTTCACTGAATAAATGCATGGGTGTGATATGCCATCTTCTATCACTGCCAATGTAACAGGCATCTCTTTTGAAGAGAAGGAGAAAAGGGAAGATATTTAACTAATTTATTTGAATTTGCAGTCAGTATTGCATAGCTATGTTTGCTAGGCAACATACAAGTTTTTATTAAAGAGTTTTATAGAATTAACATCTAAAATGGCAATAGACAGGAAGTACTGAAGCAGAAGGAAAAATGGAGACCTGAGACCTGGGGACCTCTGGTATTTTTGGAATGTTCAATTTCTTTCACTGGCAACAGAGAAGGAAAAAGAATAACACAAGCAGAATGAAGATTGAGTTCTCAACCCATCCTTTTCTTCCAAAATAAAAAGATAATTGATATTCTGTTCTCAGCTCAGTACTCATTTTGTGGATGTCAACATGTTTGTGGACTGCTGCATACTCCCTGCTCAACTGATTATCCTATTTTCATTGCAAGTTCTTATTGCAAAATTATCGTTGGAAACACAGCGAGCTAGCAGAGAGGAAAACTGCATTAGAGCATTTTCCAGGTTTATCTATTAGTCAAGCAGGTTAGTCCACTCAGGTTATAGCAGACATCTTTCAAATACATTTTCCATTTGAATTCCACAGAAGACACTTAAATTAGAACACTTCAGGATATTTTAGAATTAAGATGTTCTCCACTTATTTCATTGGAATTGTTCATTTGAGCAGAATACTTAAATCTCTTTCTAAAACAGGACATGCAGCTCAGATGTCTATATAGGTAAATGACTTTCACTGCATTATAAAGCTAGACCACTAAAAAGTACTTTTACATGTTCCATAAAAGAAAAAAAAAAACACCCAACACCTGCATTCAAAAAGAACAAGCAATACTGTCCCATATACCAAGCTGCTGCTTAGATTTATAGCATTAGTTTGGGAAGGGGTGACTTCGAACTAGATCTGAGACAGCTGTAATAATAGATTGCAAGTCACCAATGCCTGGGACAACACTTAAAATATAAGACTGATTGTTCTGAAGTTCTGAACTGAAGTTCTTCTCATTAACCTAATTTTCTACTACAGTTGTTACTTATTTATCAGAGTTTAACACCAAATCATAACTAGTTGCATGTTATTCACGCTGTGTATTTCAGCTAGTAATTTTTCCCTAAAAACAATTCTGCCTGCTCTCTCCTATGCTTTTGTCAGTAGGTCTGACCAGTTACCGCTTACTTTGGGGTACAGTCTTCCTAAGGCTGGAACTGCCAGTTAATACGTGAGCTTATTGATGCTTTAGAAATAAGCTTTTGCAGGAGTTTTTGGATAAACCTAAATTTGAAGAAATCTAAAAGTCTCAGCTTTTTTTTTCTTTTTCTTTTAATATCTATGTAAAAATTCTGTGAACCATATGTGCTCTTTTGTCTATTCTGAGTCAAGAACAACATGCATTATGGGAAAATTAATGTGATTAAGAATAGAATTTTGTAATGTATGAAGACAGGAGAAAGCCTTGTTTCACTTCTTGCAAAGGTACATCCAGGGTATATCCAATTAGTATTTCCCAATGCCATTATTTTATGACACCTTCCTTTTTTTATCATGGAAAATAAGAATTTTCAAGAAGAAAATTGTAGGAAATCCTAGAAAGGAAAAAAAAAAAAAAAAAAGAAAGAAAAAAGAATCCAGTCAGGTCTAGCAAAAGTTTACCTAACTCAGGGATTGGAAACTCCATAATTCTAGGCAATGAAGTGCCTGAAGAGCCTCCACAGGTTCCTCACTATCTTTGCATTAATTGCCGTGAACTTTGAGAACTCTAACAAAAAACTGTGCTTCAGGTATTGTTTTGTGTGTGTGTGTGTGACCCCACAGCATTCTTGAGGATTATATCTGTAGGAACATATCTACATATCTAGGGGCGGAGGCCTTCCCATGGGAAGTGGCTGCAGGGAGCTGAGCTTAAAGAAGATAGCGGATACTCCCTGAGGTAAAGGAATGTGAACAGTAGTCCTTGAACAGCAGGCATGAGAAAGTTGGGCGAGACAGAACCTTGATTAAGCTTGTCAGTAAGGAAGAAGGACTGGTGCACAGACCTATGGTGTGAATACACGCCGTTATCCACGACCAACTGAATGCGGTAGAAGTACATGGATAGTAGCCTGTGACCAATCGTAGCTGTACGCATGTAGAGAGCTTGCTTCTGCTTGCGTATATAAGTACGCTATTCGGGCTAAATAGACGGATCAGGATCAGGATCTAATTCACATGGAGTCTGCGTCTGTGATCCCCTCCCGATTCCTTGGGCCGGCAAGAAGTTTCCAACATATATCCAAAAATATTTATTCAGTAGAAGAAAAACTAAATATATTTAGAGAGAAAGAAAAGAAAAATAAAAAAATCTTCATTGAAAGAAGGACAGAAGAAATGAAAATTTCATCAACAGACTTAGGAGTCAGCATATGAACAACAGATAAACAGACATTAGGGATGCTAGAAAAAATACATCCCAACCATAAAGAACAAATATGAAAAAGCAAAAATGAAAATCAAATACATGAATGGTAAAAAATGCAATTATGGATAACTTGAAAAGTTATATTTCAGAAAGCAGGATGCTTTAAAGCTTTAATGTGAAAACATTACCCATCCTCATTAAACAAAAATAATTTTATAAGAAAAATCCTGAAATCAAAACAGGAAAAAAAAGGCAGATCAAAAACAGGAAAATGCTTTTAAATATTACTGAGATCAACTTTGACTAGAAGACGTAATTTTGCTAAAAAAAATTCTACTCAAATTAGTTCTCTTCTAATGAGATAACTAGTACAGTGCTTCTTATTTTCAGTATTATTTTCAGCATAAGCCATTCTCAGATTGATTAATTTTCTTTCTCATTAGTCTGTATTTTATTTCCAATATTCTGCTTCTTTTTAAATGAGTGATACTCTATTTATATCCTTTAAGGAAAAACCTTACACAAGTTGAAGTGCTCTAATTAGGTACCTGTGAGCCATATTTAAATAAAGAAGCAAAAATAACGCTTTGGTCCAGAGTTTTGTCTGTTATTTATATAAGTGCAATGAAAGGATCAAATTAGTAACTGAATACAAATAGTCCTTAGAGTATATATTCATTTATCAAGAAGCTTTCCTGCCTTTATTACTCATTTAGTAAAGTTAAAAGAACAAAACACTAAATACTCATTGAAATGTAAAGCTCACAACTCACACCCAACAATAATAATAAAAAAACATAAAGTCAAGATTCAACTGAGAAATTATTCTTCATTTCTCAAAATATCCTGAATGATTCACTGTAAACATATACCCACATATACCCATTAAACTGAGACTGAAAACATTTTTGTTGTTTTTAACCTTTCTAACTTGTCTTGATGCTCAGCTACCAGCTCAGTCTTTATTTTCTGACTTAAAACAGCCTATTTGTAGTTTTCTTTTTTTTTCCTTGTTTTTTTTTATGTCAAGGAAACTTTTAATATATTGTAAACTATTGCCAATTGATAAAATAACCATTATTTAAAGACAAATGAATATTAATTGTAAAATTTTTGTATAATTACAATGCCTTTTTCTCTTTGTACTTCTTTTTGTATAATTTTAACTGCAGAAGTAAACAGTGTAACATTCAGAATTAAGGTTCAGTGATATCTAGAACAAAAATGTAACTTTGAACATTGTTTTTCTTTTGATATAGCCTGATATGTGAGGGCCAACAATTCGCCCAGCCAACCCAGCTGCTTAAGTAAAAATGAGTGGAACTTGTGGTCTTCTCTGATTATCAAGAGGACTACATTCTGGTCTCTTAGTATTATTTTATTTTATTTTTTGCTGCTTCCTTCACATATTGAAAATTAAGTTTTCAATATTTCTCTTACACAATTGTTGACCCATACATGTGTTTTTTTTTTTTTTTTTTTTAAATGGTGGGGATCTTGGCATCTAGGATTTTGACTGCATAAGCTTCTCTGAACATTTATATTTCTCTACAGAGTTTTCAGGCGTTAGTTGACTTTTTTTTTTCCACTAAATTTCCTCACCTATATTGTACTATAAGGTTACTTTTTTTTTAATATATATTTTGAGTCCATTTAGAACCGTTACAGCAAAAATAATTATTTGAGAAGTAAATAAGCTGTTGTTCTCGTCTTTGGAAATACTTAAGATTTTAAGCAGGTCCACTTTTGCTTTTTATAAAAGGAAGTCTCAGATGTTCAGAAACACTAGACTACAGATATATGTGAACTCCAAAGATTTCCTCTGAGATGATGTCAGGGCTGATGATAAATGTCTGTGCTACTCTCAGAAATACTAGTGAAAGAAAATAGCCTTGATTCACCTTCTCTTCACAAAAAAAAAGGAGCATTCATTCTATATTCAGATCTTTTTTTTTCATATGAATGTGGAATTAATGTTGGAGAGATCTTGATTGACAATTCTATCAAATGAAGTCCTCCAGTGCCTTTGCATTAATAATGGTAATAATGACATTAATGCTATTGCAGGTTTAGTCATGTATCCAGTCCAGTTTTAAGTGTCCTGTTGCCGTAGATGTAGTATAACTTTTATGAAAATCAGTCAGCTGATGAGAGAGTGATCTCTTATCTCTTCTATTTGCAGATGAAGAGTGGTTGAATAGTCATGAGGAAGCTGCTTCCGTGGTTTCAGTTCCTATAAACCAAAGGTAAAGAATCATCTTTGTAGACGTCATGGATGTTGATCAAACCTTATTAAAGATTGTTGGAAAAAAAAGTGTTAATCAATTAAAAAGTCCAAAGATCTTGTAATCAGGACTTTATAAATATATAGGAGAAGTTTCAGCATTCCTAGGAAGAGGGACAAATCACAACAGCGTACATTGAGCTGATCTCTGTCTCTATGGCAATAAAGCCATTGATTTTGTAGTTAAGATAAAGGAGGTGTTTTTAAAGAACTAAACAAGTTAGCACATGTTCCCCCTGCCTACATTGAAATGGCATACTGTGTCTGTCACCCTCTCCGTAGGTGCTATTTTGTCATTCCCTCCTTTTGATCTCCTTATTCTAAACTTTTGGAGCAAAAAGTGTCACAATTGACTGTTGTATGATACAGAACAGTTTGCTACACTTCAACAAATAATAAAAACTTCTGGCAACCCCAACCTCATACAAATGATTATTATGACATAATTTATCAAATAGTTTGACAAACATTATTCATGAAGGTCTTATGATAAGCAACATTAATTGCTTGAGTCCTAATTATTTTGAAAGTTTAAAAAGCCGAGTTTCCCATAGCAACAATAGAACAATTATACAGGTGTCATATAATGAAGGATCTGTTTTGGGGCTTGGGCGTTTTTTAGATTTAGGGTTAAAGAAAATGTTCTCAATGATAGGTAAAAAGGAGAGGTATCTTGCTCCTAATTTGGCACAAATGGGAAGGTTAGTCTTTTAACTGTTTCAAACAACAAATTGGACTCATACAGAAAAAATAAAAGAGCAGATCCTCAGGGTGCTGCCACAAAGAGCAATGTACTCACTAACTTTGTATTAAGCAAAAATAATCAAAGAAAATTTAAACAGAAATCAGCATAGCTGTGAGCAAGCTGTTTCCACTCAATGTTCGTATACTTTAAATCTCAATCGCTGTTTCATGTGCTAAGTAATTTAGTGCAAACACATAGCAGGTGCTGTGTGCCGCACACCTGCTGTAGTTTGAAGAAGACTTTTAAAAGTCCTCCCAAAAGAGTTGGGGGAGGGAGGGTTCTGTATTTTTGTTTAAAAAAAAAAAAAAAAAAAAAAAAATCTGCCCTATGTTGATTGGGAGTGTGAGGACAAGGAAGTGGAAGAAATTTTTCCTGGTCTCCAATGTTACGCATAAGTGCTAACCTCCTATACTTACCTTTTTTTAGGTGTTTGTCTGACCTCCTTTTAGGTTGAGCAGTACCTGAGAGGGTCAGAAGTTGTGACCCTTGCTACTCTGCTTAGGCCAAGTTGGGTGGGATGGTGAGCTGTGGAAAAGCTGCTTTCCTGCAGAAGTTCAGGAGGTAGGACAGCTCCTTCCTAAAATGCTTTATTTGTTTATATTTTTGTGTTTTCTCTCAAATTTCTTTGCTCAATCATCTAGTTCAGGATGTGTCTTTCCAGAATACAACAGACTAAAATCAGAATGGAGATATCCTTAGATGCCTTGGTGCTGTCTGTCAGACTCTGCTGGATGTTATCTGTTCTGCTGCTGAACAAATCAGTTATGCTAGACAGAAAGATATATGAGTATCTCATCTATATATAGGATTGAAAAAATAAATTTTGATGAAAAATCAATTTTCTATTCACAGATGCTCTTTTATTTTCTAAATTATGTTAAAATTATATTTGGTGAAAGTATTTGTTGGAAAAGTTTTAGAAATTCTGGAATAACTTTTTTTTTTGTCTCTCAGGTATATTAATTTGCTCTCTTATTGACCTAACAGGAATTAGGCCCAGTGACTTGCCGAAGAGCTAAATTGAAGAATGTATTTTCTCTACATATGTGTCTTATTATAGAGGGATTGCTTGTGCAAGATTCAATAGTTAAAACACTATCTTCAAATTAGTTGTAAAAATCTAGCTTTTATTTGTCAGTCAGTGAAAAGAAAGATTAGCATTTGGAGCATCACAGACGGCATGCTAAAATCATCCTGGATTGCACAGCAAGATAAGTGAGGTGGTTCTTTTTGAACTACTTACAGTTTTCAGTGCTGTTCAGTGCTGAAAACCAAGTGCTGCAACAGCCATTTCTGTGCTTTGCAAATGGCAGTCCAGTAATTGTTTATCAGCGACAAAGGTTGTTGCCGGATCATGTGTAGAAGATTTGAGGTGTCTGCAGGCAGTGTTGCAGAATAAAAAAATATATTTTTTAAACAATAATAATAAGATTACAAACTCTGCATGAAAGACAGCCACCCTTAACTGATATGGTTTGGGTCCAATAATGAAAATATTTCAAATATGAAAATATATTTTTTAATTTTTTTATAAAATTAGGAAGAAAATTTTACTATCCTCCCTCAGTGTCCTTTAGCGGGGCAGTAAGGCCTGTGGCATTTGTGGGTGCTGGTGACTGGTATTTAGGTACAGTATCATCTGTCCTTTGTATATTCTTTCTATTCCTAAAAAAGGGAAAAGCAGGCTTCTTTGTATTTTATATTAAAGAAAGGAAAATGAATATATGAGAGAAATTGGATGCACAATCAAGTTTGTTCTCTGGCTTGTGTAAAATGTTTAAAAGATCCTTTGTAAGAGCTGTAGTGCTGTGGATGAAATCTCTCCTTATTAAGCTTTTCCTTTAAAGGTAATGAGGGTAGTGATATTTCATGTATGACTTGGCATGGAGTTCACTTTAAGCTTTGACTGACTTGTTGCTTCTCATGTTACTGAGTCAGGCAGATAACTAGCTTGCTGGAGGTCCAGTGGGATGCTTACTAGTGGCTATAAACACTTGAGTTCTTTCCTACCCTGCCCTAGTCATATGTCAAGGTCATGCAGAGCTTTTCAGTGCCCTAGTTGCCCAGTTGCAAAGCAGGAATAATATCACTGCTTTACTTCACAGTGGTGTTATAAAGACAAATATGTGAGGTACTGAGATATTATGGGAATGAAGATTCAGGATGGTATGGAAAACTAACAAGGTTTCCAATTTTTTTCTTTTTATTTTTTCATGCTTTTTAAGAATAATTCAGAGATGAAAGCACATAGTTATTCTGTCTATGGAAAAGTTAGCAATATTGACAGATAGGTGTTTTAGTAAGCAGAAAAAAAATTACATATCATCAAAGATTAACCCCAGGCTATATGAACCTAAAATAAAGTAGTACCATATAACTCTGTGGGACTTGCAGAGATATTTCAGTAACATGAAGCTACTTACTAGTAAAGCCATTAACCTCATGACACTACCACACTAACCTGCTTTTACAGTAGAAGAAGCAACTTTAAACTCCGAGTGATTCCTGAAGGAATTTACTATAAAAATCAAAGATTTAACACACTTCAGAGTTGGTTTTATCAGTATAGTTTGTTTTATATTGAAAGTATTACTGTTTGCAGAGTTGTATAACATACTATGGCTAATGCCGTCCTAATATAATATGACATTTTCATTGCCAATTTTTTCCTTGGATTGTATTCTTTCTGAATATATTGGACTGAGATAGAGCAAGACACTGATTCGCAGAAGGGGCACCTTGACTCCATTGACAGCTCACTTGATTTCATCTGCCCTGCACTTATCTTTTTTGGTTTGCACTGAGTTCGTGCATCTCACATATACTCATGAAACTTGAATGCTGCAGTGGGAGGCAGTGCAAATTTGATTTAGAGAGGACAGGGGCAGATGGAGTAAAAGTTTTAGGTCAGTTCTCGGGAACTTTTTTTTTGTATTTGTTTCTGGTTCCAGCCCTATTTGCTCTGAAGTAGCTCTGAAGTGCTCTATCTTCGTGTGCTGTTTTTTGATTCTTGTCAAAGTTACTGTCACATAAATCTATCCATCAACATTTTGGTGAACAGAGCTATTTTAAGCAAAATAGAATTTTACACAATATAGAAGTATGTATATTAAAGTAGACAGGTCATCAGATTTATAGAATGCATTTGTATAACACTGCATATTCTGAATAATACAGTTTATGTAAATTAATGCAAAATGTCTCTCTTCCTTTGAGATGTTAGCAAACTGAAGTGATGCATATTATCTATATAGTAGAACTGTGTTCAGGATCCCATTACACAAGAAAATATTTTATCCTTCTGTCTTTATCAAGACACCAATAGTCAGCAGAAACTGGTAAGCTATATTTCAAAATGTCAAATTAATTTGTGGAAGGGGTAATTTGACTGTGTTACAGGCTATCACTTTGAAAATTGAATCTCTAGCTTGCCTGTTTTACTTAATAAAATTTATTTCTTCAGGCGAAAAAGCCTGAAGACCTAAAAGGTCTTCTAGATTTCCTACTGCATACCTTATTGGATACTCATCTGTGACTCTTTTGGACTTGCTTGTTTATTTCCATTTGCTTTAACATGCTACAAAACTTTTGAGTTCCAAATACCATTTGCATTCAGATTTCATGTATTCCCACAAAAAGTTTCTTTCTTCGGTGAATCTTGATATTGTTGTCTTGAGGTATTCTTAAGTTTTTGTGAGCAACTTGTTGCTGTCGGAGGTGGGTGAAAACCTTCTCTGTTCTCTTGTCTGCTTCCACCCCTACCAAAGCTTTACTATCCCTTTGAAGAAACTCCTTGTTTATAGTTCTGACATAGCAGAAAATAGTTGAGAAAGTAGAGTGGTGGATCAGTTGTGGAAATATTTAGTTCATCTCCTCTTGCTTTGATGTCCTCTTGCTTTGCCTCCTCCCATGCTGTTCTCAAAAGCTGTGTTGGCTGGGTCACTTTGACAACTGCACTGAAAAACATACAAATCTGTTTTCTTCTGTGTTACTCCAAGAATACTGCTCCTGCAATTCTGCCTTTTGTAAAGATCATTTATATACTATTATTTCAGTAGTGTCCAAAGGCCACTTTTGTTCTTGTTTCGATATGAGGTCTTAACCAACACTTCTAACAAGTCTTGTGATTATAATGAGTAACCTGAATCTAGACCTTTGGATTCATCAACAGTTGAACTCTATTTGTGACCTAACCATATTTTTCTGTTTATTTTGATATAATAAAAAAAAAAAATGCTGATAAGCTTTGGTTTGGAGTTGTGCTGGCAAAGAGATATTGTCAAGGTATGTGCTTAATGATCCTGTTTCTTATGAAAACCCCAATACGTCATGTAATAATTTGACAAGCAACTTATTAAAGAAACTAGTACATGAACACTTTTCTCAATTTATTTTTTATTAGACTTCTAAAGCTGTTACTATACTTTCTGCAGCTTGTTACTGTAGAAGATTTCCTGATAGGAATTTAATCAGTGATACAAAAAAATCTAATGTAATGCATAACAAATTGTTTTGTGGTCTTTCTCATATTAAAAGTAAATAGATTTTACAGGAAAATATATATATATTGCCTTATACAGAACAGCCTCATTGTAATTGTTTAATTCAGTCATGAAAGCTTGAATGTCAGTGCAATGACTATGTAAACTTTCTTGAGTCAGAAGCTGGAAACAGTAATTATTGGCCTATGTGCTTATAACTTACTTTAAAATTGTCCAATTCATTATGCTGCTTTCACAATAAATCCCCATTAGCAGAGATGTTAGAGGGACTTATCATTCAAAATGGCATTGGGCATTTTGTCTTGATTTAGATGAGAAGTCGAGAAAGCTGACCCAGCAATGAAGCTCTGCAAACCTCTGTTTAAAGACCCTGACCCTTCTGAGCTGATTAAGTCCCCCTGTAAAAACTCCTTGTAACATGTCTGATTCTGCAAGATGTTAAATAGTCCAATTCCCCTTGATTTCTACAAGCTTCCAATTTTATAATTGTAAAGCCTCCCTGTAAAGGAAGGTGGTAGATGGTAGTGGCTGTACTGCTGTGTTCTGTCCCACAGGATGTGTTTTGCCTTCTGTTAGAAATCAGTGCCACTTTTCTGACTACTGTATGTGGCACCTTTTACTCCATCTCTTGCAAAGGGAGACTTCTGGAACCAGAGGACAGCCATAGTATTGGTGCTTCCCCTGTAAATAATGGCATGCGAATCAGTAGAACAGCAACAATGCCTCTGCTTTAAATACAAATAAATAAAGTAATAACATGAATTTAGATTTCTGCCTAAATCAAAATATATGAATAGTAATATCCTTTCCTCCTAGTTTCTCCTGTGAGAATAACCTTTTTGGTATTGCTTACTTCTGCATGCTTGGGAGAAAACAATTCTACCAAATGGAAAATTCTCTATGAAAATAACATCTAGTAAATAAAAACTTGCAAGCCAAAATATCCAAATTCATCTTTTTAATGACTATTTCTGTTGCACTAAATTTAGACTAGTATATGCATCTGCTTACTTTCAAGTGACTAGGGCATAGTAAAAGTCACAGGGTGGATTTAAAACAAAGTGTTTAACGGTTGCTTTAGTTTAAATATTAGCTTTTTCTACTTTCTACTAGAAAGCTTTCTAATAGAGTCTAACCAGATTTTGAAGCTTTTTTTCTGCAACCATAAGGACTAGAAATCTATTTTTATTTTAAATGAGATTTTCATGGAAACAAAGTGCTAACACAAACTAAATTCTTTAGGAAGAACATCAGATATTTTGAGACTTGCAGTATAAGAATTGGTGACATGGTAGTGAGGTCCAAACGCAGCCCTTAGTTGCTGTCAAGCATGCTACATATATGAGTTATCCACAAAATCAGTGGTAATAGTTTCACATTGCACTTTAGTGTCAAAAAGATGTTTTCTAGAAGAGAAAATAATATTTCAAAAGCTACTTGTGGCCAGTTAATTTTTTTCCACTCTCCCCACTTGAAACAGATTTAAAGCAGGGTGGGTGGGTAGGGGAGATAGGGAGGAGATATCTATCTATATATCTCTAATGAAAAAATTTTCCTTATGACTTTGTCACACTTTAAAAGGTAGTACAAGAATAGCAGAAATAATGGTGGTGTGAGACAAAGCAAAATCATAGAATAAGAAAGTCTTATGATAAGGAAATTCCTTGTCTTATGGCAATGTAAGGCATCATTTTTCTCCCCCCTTTTTTAGTCAACTTTAGCGCATTTCAAATGCCCTAAAACTTCTGTTTGAGTTAATTTTTGACTCAATGCCAAACATTTGCCTTTTAACTCTAACATATCAGCTTTCTGGTTAAGTATGATCATAAACAGAAATATCACCATCTGTGGCAATGTCACTTTTGATGAAGATATTGTCAGAAAGGATGGTGATAGATTCTCTCATTCTCTTGTAGTAATTTTGTAGGATTGGGGAAAGGCATGGGCTGGAATGGAGGAAGACAGTTCTGCCAAAGTCAGGTTTTTAATCATTTTGCCCCTCTCCTAATGATTTTCAAGATTTCTGGGATGAAATTAAATGGTTGGATTTATCTTTCTCTTTTTCGTTTTCTCCTTTACCTTCTTTCATTTACAGTGCCCTCCCTTCTTGCCTCCCCGTCTTCCCTTGCCACCTCAAAGAAAATCTCACTCTGAAAGTGTTTTGTTTTTCTTTGTTTTGCAAGAAGGAAAAAAAAAACTTTACTTTTGGAATTCGTTTTGTTTTCTAGATAGTCTTATTCCTTCATCCATGTAATTTATAAGAACAAATATTTCTGGCCAGGTACTTTTCATTCAGCACAGGCTTTTTGGGCTTTATCCCATTCCACCTTTTAATTCAGATACATATGCAGCCATTCTGCGACTGAAATCACTGTTTATGCACTGCTGACACTTATCTTGAGTTTGCGGCCACTGGCTTATGTAATTAGTGGTCACACTTGCTCTGTTGCACTCTGGTCTCATCAATGGACTTGCTCCTGGGTCACACAGCATGTGGCACTTGGTGGGGAGCGAGCTCCAGCTCATGAGCATCGCTGCTCCTCACTGCATCAGTTCAACTTCACACCTGGCATAGTGATCTGAAGGATTGCACAACCCCTCATCGGTGAGCAACCACAAAGCATTCACTTCAAAGGGTACTGCTAAGCACAACTGGAGTTTCTTCTCAGTCTTGTTAAAAGCTGTTTTCTTATTTTACTCCAGTTCAAGCTATGTCATATAAAGCAGAGCATATATAGTAGAGCAGTATTGATTTGAAGTGTAATAATGTCTTTAAAGATTCACTTCTAAAACTAAATGAAACTAAATTGAAAGCTGAATATCTTGCCCTGTGTCAATGACAACAACTGTGACCCATGGGATAAAGGTGAAAGGTTCACTAAAATTCTCCATGAAAACCTGCATCTGCCAGCACTGCAGATTGATGGCATCATTTCTCCCTTCCCTTCAGAAATGCTGTACAATTCCTGCTCGGTGTTTATGTGTGTGAATGTACCTCCGGAGAACACCTAACCTATAAAATGTGATTAAATGTAGCACTATTTTCACAATGCAGTCATTAACTGTAGGTGAGTTACACTGTGAGCTCTGTTTCCACGGTGTAACATTGCTTGGAAAAGTGATCGTAATGTAGTACACATTTCTCCTTGATGTGTTCTGCTCTGTATAATCTACTTCAAGTAATGAATCACTATCCCAGCAAGTGTGGTTAAGTATATTTCAGTGGCTAGATGTTTAAAAAGCATGCTGTAATTGCATGTAACAATATGCTTATAAAACAGCTGTACTTGTCTTGTCCTGGGGCTGGACAGCTCCACCATGCTCCCAAGATCCACTCCAACTATTGGTTGCTTCTGAAAAAAAAAAAAAAAAATGGAAATCCTACATGCCCTTGAAGCAAATGAAACTGGGGAAGAGTCCTTCCTGAACAGCCCCCAGTTTTGTTCACTTGATCATGTGAAGGTAATAGATAGGACTATGTGGCAGTGCAGACTGGAAACCTCCTTAGACAACAGTTACCATGCATGCTAAAATGCAGGATGTACTAAGAGTTTTCCTGCTGTGCATACAAACTGATTTGCTTTTCTTGTATTTCTGAGGGTAAACATACATAAATCTTGACCTCAGTCTTTCATGCAATGCAGATTCAGCTAATGGGTGCTATAGCTCCATATTTTGAGGTGATCAAGACTTATCAGTGGAATATGTACTCGCTTTTCTTCTACTGCTTCCACCTATATTCTCTTTAGGTTCTGCTATGATCACTTTCAGGCACTGCTGAATCAAAATATTTTGATAACTCTGAATTAAATGGTTTAGGATTTCTATTCCATGAGAATTTTTTTAAGCAGGAATGCTTAGCAATAATTCAGGAAAAGTGAAAATAAAACACAAATTCTTTTATTCTAGCTTTTCCTAGAGAATAATTTTTCAGGGCAGCTTTAATGAGGAGTGACGTTAGTTTATGCCACAGATACATTTGCAAGGCAGTGTGGTTTTCTCCTTTAAGAAAAATACTTTGAGGAAAGCTTGGGCATTTGCTTGCTGAATTTTGATAGTGCTCTCTTTCACGAGGAAATTTGCTTTTTCAGTTCTCCCATTGTGTTTTGCTTCAATAAGGCATTTTTTTTTTCTGTTTCATTAAAGCAATTGATGCAGTGTGATTTCTCCCCTTCTTATGACAGTGCAAGGTCCACTTGGACATCTGAGCCTAAAAGGACATCAAAGAGAAAGTAAAGGTTCAATCTTCCCCCTGCAAAATTGGCTTTGTAGATAGTATGAGATAGTAAATATGTAACAGATGGTCTACTGCCTGCAGGAGGAAATGTAATAGTGGTACAAGGAAGGAAGCATGATATGACTGGAACATGAAAGCTCTTTTCATGTTATATTTTCCTTCTGGTTTTGCCTGTTTTAGACTTTATCCTCTTTTGGCGGGGCAGGGAGGGGGGCAGTGAGGAGGGCAGGAGGCTTGAAGTGCTTTTTGTTTTGCTGTGTAGAGAGAGGCCAATTGCCATAAATATTACTGGAGAACCAGTTGAAGAGAGAGAGCTGGAGGTAAAACAGCTACCCAGACTGGAAAGGGAATAATAACATGTGGAAAGAAACCAGCTTTTGTAGCCTGAAAAAGCTTAGGTGTCTATCTAATGTTGTGTTATTCCTTCCTCTGACCTTGCACATTTATTTTTTGTTTTGATGTAAAATGTTTTGTTAAAATGCAGGCCTTTTGGTCAAAATAGCCTATATCAGCCTATATCTGACACTTAGAAGTGGTGTTAGAGAATCTCAGATCTTTCTGCTTTGCTGAACAGCCTCATGTAGATTCACATCCTGCGGCCTCAGTTTTCCCATCTACCAAATCTCACTGAGATTCTGGTGAGCAGTACCATATAATCCTTATAATGATGCTCTTTGAAGAGCATCCAGCTTCGCAGTCACATGATAGACTTAAGCAAGGTAGAGAAAGACTGATAAAGATAACTGCCATGGAACCTTTAATATGCCTTGCCTCTCTCAAAGTAACTTGACCTATACTCAATTAACATCTCATGGATTTTGTTCTTTATTCTTCCCTCCTTCAGGTTAAAGAAGCTATATATAGATTTGAGATTTACATGATACTGATAATTAAACTCTAACATTTCACTTGTTTGTAATCTGCATATATCAGCTTCATACAAATGTATGATTATGTACATTTTTACTTTTCAATTTAGATAAAGATCATTTCAACTGCACTATACAAATAAAGTTATTTTGTGTTTGATAACTGTCTTCATGTTTTCTTAGGGAAAGCCTGGCTTCCTAAAGCAATAAGGTTATTTGCTCATGTTACATGTGTCAGTTTTGAACTCTTGTCTAATTGTAATCATGTTTGGATCTGCTTAGAAGCACAAGCTCCGTTCTCTCCCACACATTCCCCATTAGCTCTGCTTGGGAGGAGAAAGGCAATCAGAGACAGAAAGTAGCTATTACTTTTGGCAAATTGGCTGTTGCCAAACCACTGACATGTGCATGTTGGCCAGTCCTCACCAGATCGTTGCATGCTTGCACAAGCCATGGCAAGCCTTGCTGGCATGTTAACATCCTTCCTTGTCTCTGGGGAGAGACAAGGCAGGGTAAGGAAGAACTAGGGTGAGGATGCCAGTTGTGCAAATAAGCTTCATCAGTTGACTGGTTGGTTCACTGCACCTTGAGATGTCCCCCCTCCCCATGCACCTGTGCTTCTTGCACTCTACATTTTATACCTCTCAGACCTTCTTTTGCCCAGATTCTTCATTTCTTGAGATACTTATTTTATATAGTATTTATTTCCAGAAGCCTCCCTTCAATTTTTGAAAAACACACATTAGTTTCCACTACTTCACTTCCATCTAGTATTTGGTAGTACTTCTACTATTTGTACAAAATAAAACAAAATTGTATTAATCATACAGGTTGATCAACAGACTGATAATTATGTGAACTGACCAAGTCCCTAATTATTTCTGAGACACAATTTAGCTTGCCTTATTTTAGGGAAAAATAACTTGATAGCATAAAGGCCTTATCGGAGTTTTTTGTTTGTTTGTTTTTTACTAGAAATCCTAAGAAAAATAGGTCTTGAACAAGCCTTAAATTTTTTAAACCAACAATGGAGTCAGCTGAAGCCTTACTAACAGTTTCTGCTGGGCTTGCATAGTATTTGCATGGACTTTGAAAATAGATCAGAAGAGTATTCTGCAGGATTCTCAAAGTATGCAAATATTGCCTTTAAGGAATATATGCGTGAAGAAAATCATATGCTTGCCAGCTTCCCATTAGTATTTTTTGTTTCACTCTTTCCTACAAACTAGAATTCTTTTTTTTTTATACCACTGCCACTTCAGAATTCATTTTCATTTGTCCCTCTTTATCCTTTCACACTCTCCTGTCTCCTCTCTCCCACCTCTCCCTATTTGTCTGCTTCTTTATTATATTCCACCTTTGCTTAGGTAGACAGAAGTTGGAAACAGTTTGGAGTATATTAAATTCTCATGCAAATGTCCATGGGAAAATATAAATCAGTGCAGAATTTTAGCTACAGATAATAATAGAACTAAACCAGTATTAAGAAAGCTTTCCAAATTAATAAAAAAAAAAATATTTTTTTCTTCATTGGTTTAGATCATTAGACCTCTAAAATATAGCTTAATAAGGGAAACGAGTAAAATATGGAATTCCAATATTAAGGAAAAGGAATTCTGGTTACGACACTAAGTTGTTCTTCTCACTGTGAAGCAGGTCCTTGTGCTATGTCACCAGGAGCAAGAAACAGTTCAGTGAAACTGTTTCTTTCAAGATTTGCTTTACATTCTGATCATCTTAACACTGTTTAATGGACATTTCAGTAAAAAACAGTAATTGTTACAGTAATTTTTGCAAAAATTGTTGCAAATGTAACTGTTTCCTATTTTTAAAGTAAAAAAAAAAGTTTGTTTTAGCAGATCATTATTTTTAGACACACACACTCTGTAGTATCAGCATTTGGTCAAGGCTAATGTAAGAAGTGCTTTACTAAGCATTGTTGGAGGAAATGTTGGGTTTCTTGCACAAAGGAAACGACCTCTTTGGTGAGCCTGCTAAGAAATGGGACGGGTTTTGGAATTAAATCCTTGTGCTGTGCTTAAGCCTCATTGATTTTTAGTGGGAGTCACTCCAGCCCTGGAGAGGGAAATAGATACCTTTGAATGTTCAGCAACAAAGCGGCAGCTTCTATCTCTGTGTTACTCTAGTGACAAATGCTGTTGGCTTTGCAGCACAAAAGAAAAGGGCTCTTTTCTTAGATAGAGCTCATACTTGAAATTCTGATGCTGCCAGGTTTGACAAGCAAAATCCTACCACCTCCACTTTCCTTATTGCTGGTGTCAATATGGCTCATAGATAATGAAGCAACAGATATATTGTGAATCTCCGTGTACAGAGGTGAAGGAATTGGGGCTCAGATTGCAAAGGCAGACAGCAATTCAGAAGAGCAAAGTGAAAGCAAACATTATGGTATAAAACATTTCACACAAATCCTACGGAAATAAGAAATGACTGTTACCTGGTATTCCCATATGGTTTCAGCATCAAGCCTCTATAGATTTGATAGTTTAATATGGAGGAGTTTGTTACAGAAATGTGGAACGTAGGAATTGCTTTGCATTTTCCTTTTTTTAGTAGTAGAAAGTTAAATGAGCAACACAGAAACTGCTGGACTGTGGCAAAGTGGTGATTTACAAGGTTTATTTTGTGTTAAATTGGCCTGGACAGTCTACTACAGAGACTACGGGCAGGACAAAGCAGATGTGTCTCCTCTGGCTGTTGGCTATCATCAGGGCTGGAAATTTGCTCGTGTGCAGTGCCTCAAAGTCCCTCTGAGGACTAGGGTAGGAAGAAGGTGCTGGTAAAGGCCGGTGGGTACTGCCTGCTGAACAGAGAGTGAAGTAATAAACTGTCTCAGACCCATCCCCCCTTAGAAAACAAGGAGGCACTTCTGTTCTTGATAATAAAAACAATGAGAAATTGTAAATCAATACAAGTCTTCAAACCATTCACAAGTTTTGGTTTGGAATGGGACAGGTAGCTACTACTTTAAAGCTGAAGATTTAATGCTATGTGCTGTATAATGGAAATACGGAAAATAACCTATAGTTGAATGGTAATCTTTGTATTTAATGGGCTGTGATTGACTCTGTACATGATTTCCAGTGCAAACAGAGGAAGAACCATTTGTTGACGTGTGGTCAGAGGAAGAATTGTTTGCTGACAATACTTGTGAACAGTGGAACTCTACAGCATCCCTATCACTCTACCATTTATGCTTTTTATGTTTTTTTTTTTTATATTTTATCAACTGAGCTTTTTATTTGTTTACAAGACATGGTGACTTTCTCCTTATGTATAAGTGTCTCTTTTCAAGTCACTTAAACTCTGCAATATTTTAGTTATGTCACAGATGAGATACTGTTCAGTAATATGTTGCATTCACTTTGAGTCTCTGTAGGCTCTTTCTCTCTGCTTCTGGTAAATTAAATGTTTCTAACGGGATATCCTTGAAAGAAATAAGAAACTGACCCTTCATACTCTAATACTGGTTTATGGCTTTTAATTTCACTATTAGGAAGGGCTTTTTTTTTAACCTTTTGGTTAATTATAGTAACAGTTCTTCCCTACAGAATAGTAAAATATAAAGACATAGCAAATATTCATGAAAGTCTCTATTGATTCAGTTTATCTCATATATATAACTCTATTGAATTGCATTCTTCCTGAATGTGACCCACTGGGTCTAATTCAATACACTGGAAGCATGTTTCAGATGACATTGTTGCAAAGAGGCTCACCAGTAATGTGCCCCTTGCAGCCTTGCATTATGTCTGTCCGCTAGCTATGAAGCAGAGGAATAACATCATTGTGCTGGCTTTATTCTTATCACTTGTGTGTCTCATAATTTGAAGTATTATGACAAATTTTTAATTGATTAGTGTGCTTAAAGTTGAAAATACATATATATGTATACATATAATTTTTAATCTACTAGTTCTCTAACCTGTTTGTCTTGCATAACATACCAAAATGCTGCCACCAGTACTCTACATGTAAAACCTGCCATTTTCAGTGGGATGCAAATCTGAATATATGGATTTGTCTAACAAAAAGTACTTAAGCATACAACTCAAACTCAAATAGGTAGTTTAACGAAGAGCAGGTCCACTGCAATCAATCTATGTGAAATATTCTCTAAGTACTTCCCAGTACTTAGTACTTCCCAGAATTTCCTCCATTACAGCCATCCATTAACAACTTCATAAAAGCTTTATACTTTTTTTAAGATAAGAAAAAAATCCCGTGAAACCTTATAATTGCTGTTAGAAGTGACATACGGTTATTGATGCTCCCTAAAATCAGTGATGGTTGATATAGTTCCTAGCAGGAAAAAATTTGGAAGTGTTCCCTGTTAACTAAATTTATATGACTGTTTGTGCAGGAAGCCATTAAATTTCAGGCGAGTAACACAAAGAACAGGGGCACTCAGCATGGTTTTCACAGTACTCTTGAAGATAGACATGAGAGGATGGGCCCTGTGAATATTAAATTTTAAAAGCATTTTTTATACTTTAGGAAGCCTTTAAAACTATAAAAAATTTAAAGGGGTTTATAAAAACTATATATGCATAGTCTTCAAAAGAGCTTGAAATATGTTTGGAAAGATCAAAGAAGAATATCTTACATTATCATTTGTGGGGGAAAGGAGAAGGGAGGGAGGAGAGAACAAGTACTGGAGTTTGGTGTTACAGGTAAAAGCAGCAATGAAGATAAAGGTCTGCATTTCAGTCTTATCTGGTGCACACTATTTGCTATCTTCACTTTTATATCTATCTTAGCGCTACTTAGGAAACGGTAGAAGGAGGTGGGGTGTGAAAAGTCTGAATAACCCATGATATTCTGCGGAAGAGAAATGTGCCAGTTTTAGTGCTTGAATGACTCTAATTATCATATTGTGGGCGATAGTGCTGAAAGCTTAACATTTCAGTGAAGTATGGTGGGATTATACAATGCAAGATGTTGATATGTACCTATAACTTGTGCATGATATAATGTGACATTAAAAGCAACAACAGAGCACCCTTTGCCTTTAGATTAGAATGGTGCAGAAAATTTAGGGCTCTTCTGAAGGCCGTTTATAAATGTTGCATATAGTATGTTGCAAAAGGTTTACACCGTGGTGCTTGACGGTTCAAAGTGTACCTCTGGTTTTACTATCACAATTGCAGTTCCAAACTTGAGATTAAAATACCCTCCGCTTCTGAGTAATTAAAACACCTTTCAGCACATTCAGGGAGCTGTTTGTTAAGCTTACATCTTTGTCTTGCCTTCTTGCTTTTTTGTTTGCTTTTGTGTGTGTAGTTAGTGTTTTAAGAGGTGATGTCAAGTGAAACATTTTAAGCTAACAAAACATTAGAAGATGATAGATAGAAAGTACCTTCAATATAAAACAATAACCTCAAAGAAAGTTTTTGGTTTTTTGCAACTGAAATACTGCACTGCTGGTTTAGTGCCTGAAAAACTGAAAACTGACAATACCTTAAAAATCATTGCCTAAGGAGAATTAGTCTCTAAAAAATCACGGTCAATTTCTTGCTGTTACTCACTTCTGCCTCACTTTAACTTTGCTGTTCTCCTTTTAATTTTCCATATCTGTTGATGGTTCATGCTCAGATAAGTCAAAGTGATTTAACCCTCAGATTATTTTCCTTTCCAGAGACAAACTCAATTCTGACCCAACAAAATCCATTCTTTATCCAGCATTCTCAATCAGTGCCATTTCCTACTCTCTATTCTGAGGAAAAAAAAAAAATAAAGCATGTTTATCACTTCTGCTTTTTTGGTCTTTCCATCTTGTCTGTCTAGACCTCCTGTGCTTGCATACTCTTTCACAACCCTTAGAGGTTTGGAGTCTTCCTGCAAAGCATGTGGGTGACCCTGAGAATGCACTTCCTCTCCCACTGCCTTCTGCATGTGGAGCCACAGAACAGCTATTAAATATGCTGCATTTTGATGGTGGTGGATCTTCTGTGGCCCTGGTACCTGATTTTGAGTCAGGCTTCTCTGGTGGTCTGGAATGAATAGCAAGGAACAGCCTAAAAATCTTTCTGCTTTTTTCTGCAGCCAATAATTGTTTGACCTAAATGACTGCTTGGACAAGTTTTTATTCACGTGAAATTGTGTGTAAACACAGAACACACAGAGTCAGACTTTCATACTGTCTCAGTTTGAAATTGCTGTATATTAAAATTAGTATGTCTTCAAGAACAATACTTAGAGTTTTAAAGTTACCAGAGTTTTCAGGGGGATAACTATGTTTCCTAGAGATATTTAGGCAGCTTATATACTTAGTGGCTGCATCCTATATTGCCTATGAGCTATGCAATGCTGAATGATGATGGGTCATTTATCAGACCTCTTTCTCCCCCAAGGATTTCATCATATTTTATAACGTATATAGCAATTATGAGATGGTTTGAATTCAAATATATTATATTCCTATTAAATAGTCTTTGAAAACATGTACGTACACCTGGAATATATATTTATCTATCCTAGGAAGCACACAAGTGCTGCACATCATTTTTATAGGTCTTATCTTGAATTCCTGCTACACCTGAGATTCCCACTGAAACCATAAAGCATGTTACTTTCACAAGAAATGTAGGCTCCTACTCAAAGTGAATATTTCTTCTTAAAGACCAAACCAGGGAGTGCTGAAGGAATACTTGGTGCTATCTTTAAAAGTCACTGTAAAGTTTGGAGTTTCTAAGCGATGGTCTTGCAGTAGGAGAGTCAGTGTGTGCAATGAACAATAAATTGCTCTGCCTCTAGCTGAGCAAGTCCATTCTCTTCTGTCAATTTCATCAAAAACAAACCATAGGATGCCTGATTATTGGCACAAAAAGGACGTGGTTTCTCTAAAGTAAGCAGAACAAAGGAAGAAAAGCAGTATATTTGGGAAGGTGTGATGACTTCAGCTTGACCCCTCTTACTTTTGAAGTTGACAGATGAGACATGCTCGCTTTCTTTGGACTTAGTCTAATGCTCTTCCCTACTGAATGTCCTTGCTACTTTTCCAGAAAAAAAAAAAAAAACAAACCCTCACATCAAGCTGTTCTACAGATTATCTGATTTTTTTTTCTGAAAAATACATTCCCTTTTCCCATAGTATTTTACCCAAAATATTCCACCAATTTGCCTACTTTGCAAAAGCAAGGAATAAGAGCGAAACAGAAACCATTGACGTATTTGAAATTGGAAAGCAATTTTGGCTTTACCAGATCAGGATCGTTAGTTTCCATAGTAACACCATCATGCAAGGGGGACTTAAACAGCATTATAACCATTTTTGGATAAGTACTGAATAGCTGCTCAAAGTATTTCATCTTGGCATTCAGCAAAATGAAAGGTTCATAACTTTGTTGCAGCAGGAACACAATCTGAATGTCTTTTTCCTCTCCTAGCTCCCTCTCTGGAGGGACAGACGATTAGCAGTCTTCCCACTAGAAAGAGACAGAAAAACAAACTGCAGTTCCTGAAAAGTAGTCTAATGGTTAGGAAGGGTAAGGAGACCTTGGCTTCCACTGATGAAATGCTTTATCAAGCCCATTCCTGTAAATAATATCCTTTATCTACATATGGAGAGTCAAAGATAATGAAGAATGCCTGAACTCTATTAGCATAATAAATTGAATGACATTTTAAGCATTTATAGAATGCTAGCCGGTAGTGACACTGGTTGATGCTAATCCGTTACAAAAAACAAACAAGCAAAAACAAACAAACAAAACCCCTTAATCTCAGAAAGCTTGGAGGGGAATATTTCGTTACCACATTTTGTCTGTTTTTTGAGGAAAAAATTAACAGTCTAAATATTCAATATAATAAATACATTGGTTAATGCTGAAAAATATGCTGAAATATAATGGAATGTATATCTTGGCAATTTTACTAACTGAGGTAGGAAATATGAGCAAAACCATCACTCCCATTCATACTAGCTTTTCCATAATATGCTACACATTCTCTAACTTTTTCCCGCAAGGAACAATGATTTTCTGATGTAACCTTACAAATGCAAGACTCTCTTCTGACTATAGGGACTGGAGAATGCAATTACTATTTCAGTCATTTTTAGATAAGCATCTCATTTTTATTTATTTGTTAGAGCTCACTACTACTCACCAGTGCACACTCTTCTGTCCTTTTGACTTCATATCCACTGATCATATCTTAAGAGGTATCAACTGATTTTTTGATTTGCAGAAAAAGAGTTTTTTGCCTTATCTAAAACTACCATTCAGATTTTCAGCTTTTTTTTTTTTTTTTTCATATCTAGATGAAAATAGCCATTAGTGATAATTGTTACATTGGTATATTCTTATAGGAAAACATGAAAATCTATATTGTGTTTTTTGAACAATGATATTCTTCAGCTAGTAGCCCTTACAAAGAGCAGGGAACTTTTTAATAGCTGGCAGAGCTGTCCTTCTCAGGTATTTGAAGCCTTTCTATTTAAGTATCATGAGACTAGATTTAGTGAAGAACTTTGACACCTTTCCATTAAATACTGCAGCATGTGAGCCTGACATTCAGAGTTGCATCTGGGCTTGACTGAGACATTATATACTTTATTTTACTTTGGATTTGTCCTTTTTTTTTCTGCTCAGAACACTTTTTCAGAAGTAAAGCATAGAAATGAGTGATTCTTGGTAAATGGCTAGTCCATTAGAGCAGCCGTTGTGAACGTTCTGCGGGCAGGGCGCTCACTAGCTGTATGCCTGTGGTCTGTGGGACCAGGCTCAGAGCTGGTGAGCACTGGGTAGGTGTGCTGGGCTTGGCTCAGTTGCATCTCTTAGCTGTTCTGTGCGTGTGTGGAGGATTTTCTGATGCTGAACATCATACCTGTGCAATCTGTGATGTGGAAGTGCCCTGTCCTAGGGAAATACATGCTCAGGAAATCTCACTTTCCTTAACTGAGGTGCTATGAAAGCTGTGCTGTAAAACCTAATTAAATTGCACTGAGGATATGAACTATGCCAAAAGCAGATAAACATAGTATCCCAAGTGTTTACTTTAAAGTGCTGATGTTTACACAAGATGCTGAATTTTGTTAGAGAATTATTCTTCATTCAGTTTTGCTAAATGTGGTAAGTATTTGCTAGGTATTTCATATCCCACTGCCTAAGATCTGTTAAATAAAACTGCATGTTCAGTGCCGGACTAATCTTGTATCACTTAGTAGCTCTGGCNAGAGAGGTTGTGGAGTCTCCTTCTCTGGATATCTTCAAGACCCTCCTGGATGCAGTCCTGTGCCACGTGCTCTAGGTGGCCCTGTGTGTGCAGGGGGGTTGGACTAGATGACCTCTAGAGGTCCCTTCCAACCTTAGGCATTCTATGATTCTATGAACTGAGGTGCTATTTAAACTCCTGTTTTAAAGAACAGAGATCCCACATCTCTTAAAAGACAGCTCTTCTGCTTTTCTATATAATAATTTAATTTAATAGTGATTTTCCCATGCTGCAAGGTCAGTTCATGCCTCTGCCTGTGATGATTGCCTGTAGTGAACCAAATCTCATCTTTTACTCCCTACCTTTATCACAAAACTCTTGCAGAGTTTTGAAGCGGGAGACCAGAGAAGATGGTAAGTTGAACAGGAATGCTTCGTTTGTCTCCTTGAAGCTGTATCACTACAGGTCAGAAATACCAAACCAAATCTGCTGAGATAGAGAGCTCCCAAATGAGTATTGTTCTGTAGCCTGGTTGTTAGAGCACTTTGAAGAAAGACAAACTTGGGTTCTTGTCCTTGCTCTCAGATGACTTCTTTATGTTATTCATATGCTGTTTCTCCGGGTAATTCCCAAATGTATCCTTAGATTATGGAATTTATTTTTTTCATTTAACTTTGTTCTAATTTGCATGCCTCACAAACTGGACTGCAACACCTAATAACTGTTTAAGTTCTTTTTTTCCTTTATTTATTTCTTTACTTATTTATTTTTCCCCAAGGCTTATGATTTTGTACCCACTGAATGACTTGGGGAAAAAAAAAAGGATATTTAATAAGTGTCTCACACAGTGCACACATTCACAGCAGTGTCCTGCAATGATTTGTCTTTATTCCTGTATTTTCCAGTGCTTATGCAAAGCCTCCTGGCAAGATCATTTCTACACACCATGTAGAATGCAATTAGTATGCCATAGATAGAAGAGTGTGTAATATGTACAGTATATCATTTGCCTAATGTACCCAAAAGGATTGGTTACTCCACTGGAAGAATTTTTGAATAAAAGTATCTGATGAGGGTGCCAGACCTATCTCATACAGTGAAGTGAACTATAGGGAGAAAATTGGTAACTCTTTTCAGAGCTTTCTCCAAAGAGTGTGCAGTAAATAATTTATCCGTCAAACACTAAGTAATGACGATAGAACAAATGCAAAGCAAGTTTCTCTGTGTGAAACCATCCATGCTGTGCATAGAATAGGGGGTTGAGGGGAGCATATCTAGGAAGAACGTAAACAGCAATTAAAGACTGTATTGTAATGCATGTACACTAGGGGATAAAATATATGTTCCACAAGCATATTTATTTGTGGCATTTCCTAGCTCCCCATGAGCTTGATTTTTCTTTCCACACTAATTAGTAATTTTTGTAATCTGTTGATTTTTCCAGTGTGATTTATGTTTCAGTTACATATCATAGGTATAAAGAAAGTGATCTTAGGTATAAAGAAAGAGATCTTATGCATAATTCACTTAATGATTCACTTTTAAACATAAAGTATGTGATGTACATATTCTGTGATATTATTATAACCTGCCCATTAGAGGTAATCAAACATGGCAGAAACTGTGCCGGATACTTGTATTTTGAGTGGCTCCCAGATTAGTCACAGTCGTGAAGCTTTAGTTGAGCACTTATTCAGAATGCCCATCTAAGCATAAAATGTCATTTACTACTGTGCTTGCTGTTTTTGTTTTGGAATACTGCAGGCAAAGACCATGTTCAGTGTCCAGAGCGTAAGCACCGGAAAAACCACTTTGTGACCCATGGTGTGGAGTAGTATGTGGGGGAAGTGTTCGTGCGACCTGAGCCAGCCTGAGCTGTCACTGTTTGATGTTCCTCCTCTTCTCCCTTCAGTGTTCTCTTTTCTGACTCTTTTTTTTACCAACAGAAGAAATTGAAATGTATTTTTGGAAACAAAGCACATGAGAACTGCTGAAAAGACAAAGCAAATAGATAATTACAACCTGTTGACAGAAAAGCATTCTTCTAAGCTGCTAGTTGTGAGATTTACTATTAATCAGAGGCCTCGTGCTGCAAAATGATGAATGTCATCCTTCATGAATGCTTACGAATAATACAAATATTTGCAGAAATCACTATTCATTGAAGAGCATTCATTAGAATTCAGCGTTGCAAAGCATTTGGCTAGCTATATGATTGTATGTGTATTGGCGAGAAGCTTTCCATTCCTGCTTTTGAAAGTCTAACTGACACTTGGTCAAGCTTAGAAGAACAGAATGCTGAAACTGTGTTAAAGCTCAGTTTGGAGGAATAGCCCAGAGTTAGGAGTTGATGATGACACTTGACTTTAGATTTTTCCAGTGCTACAACAAATGATTTAGGTACCTGTTTACTTTCTCTATTCTGCAATTTGCCATCTGGAAAATAGGAATTTGTTTTTGTTTTGTTTCATAGCTTAAAAAGTCAGAGGTAATCAAATAATGTAGAAATTGATTTCTTAACCTTCTCCACCACCCTGTGCTGCTTTCCTCCAAGATACACATTGCTCATAGAATGAATAAGATGTAGGTGCAGATACTGGAAACAAAATCCACATATAGATTATTGCCTCTATCCTGTTATTTATGAAATGAGATTTCAAATATTACTGCCTACACCATATTTATTGGTTTACAGAACTGTCTGTCACTGTAGGGGTGTAGAATATCATTTATGTTTTGGAGCAATCTGTAATTGCTTTATTTTTCACATCAATGGATTTATATTTGGAATAAGGACTGTAATGGTAGAATAAAATATTTCCAATTAAACAATAGTAATCTCTATTGTCTTTGTACAGCTGTTGCTACTAAAATGAAAACAGTTCTCCTAAAATATTCTCACATTTAGTATGCAGTGTATACGACAAGTACAGATGCTTGCATATTCATTTTGGTTTGGAATCACTTCTGAATCACTTTAGAGTATCTTTTCTTAAAAAGAGAAATCTCTGAATTTGCTAAGTTTAAGGTGTGTGTACAATAAAAAAGAGCAGTGTTTTCTTAGAAACATATTATTGGTGGATGCCGTTTAGTAAAATGATTAATTTAGTAAAATGTCAGTACTAAACTTCTGTAAAATTAATGGATTTAAACAGAGAGCTTAATATTCACAGAGGCAATCAAAACTACTTTTTGACTATGACAATTTTTCCCAAGCTTTGACATGTTTCTAAAAATCTTCAGATTTAAAATTGTGTGAAATCTGCACCTACTGACTCTGCTGTCTATAACAGTAGATTGCATCTTAACATAAGTATGAAAATAGCATTAAAAACTATGCTAGCACTTGTATTTCTCTTTTATATTTCCCCACTTATTGTTAAAACATGATATCATAATTCATTTTAAACACCTAAAATTAGAGAAATGTGAATGTCTTTAGTTATGCAGTTGTCAGTGATCTTGATCATAGTTAAGTCAAAAAGACAAGGAAAAATTGCTGTCACTTGACTAAGTAGCCCAGAAAAATAGATCCTGTTCTGCAGTGTGCATTAGGTAGCTCTTTTTAATATATTGCGTAACAGAAGAAACAATAATACAGTCTTCTTATCCATAACATCAGAAATGGAGCAGATTTTCCTACTGTAGCTTTTCTTCTTGACAATAATAATACTAAAAATAAGGAAACCACATTTTATATCATGACTGATCCCAATAAATACAGAACATGTCCTCCAAGTGCAAAAATTAGTTTGAAGTTTCACAGTGTCAGAATGTTTCCATGGTACTTTATTTATTTACTAATCCTGTATTTCCTCTGTTCTACTCCCTTGTTCGATGCAAAGAAAGGACTTGAGCATGGAACCTAAGGCACTTTTTTGACATATCAATTCTACACTTTCCTAGTCTAAATAAGGAACTGTATATAAAGATTGCACTGTAATTATTCACTCGGGTGGCAATTACATCCCTTATGTATCTTACTTCACAAATGCACAAATTGTATTTACACATTTAATACAATTGCTGTATTTGGCTTTTGTCTGTTTTTTTGACACTGCCACGAAATGACTACCTGCACAAAGCATTGTGGGTTATTTTAGCAGAATCTCCCACAGGAGAATCTCCCACTTCTCCCTGTGAAGTACAAAATCTAGTTTACAAGTCTTTGAAAAGGACAAAGAAATGAAATTGTCTGTCTTACTGTGATTGGTTTCTCTCCCTGCTTTTCCTTCACACCTATGCCTTCCAGATAGATACAAAGAGCTTACATTCGTTTACTTTTTCCCCTTCTCTCTCTCTCTCTCTCTTCTTTCTTACTCCTTTCACCTTTAAAAACAAGCAAAGAACTTATCAGTGGGATGAAAAAAGAGTCTTGTTACCTTTGCCTGGATGAATATACAGTATGTCATAAGACAAGGAAGATCAAGAAGCAAAACCAAGTGCTGTAGAAGTTCCCACTTTGATGCCACAGTACTCTGGGTGTGTAGCCTTGTATGGTACAGTGCTATGAATCTCTAATGTTGAGCTCATGCCCCTACTGGGTGAAAAAAAAAAAAGATAAAATTCATCACTGATCATCATATCCCTCAAAAGTGTTTTCTTACCCTGAAGCAATTTATTTGTCCCAGTTCATTTTGGGTTCTGCTATGGCTTCCATAGAAACCACTTAGCCTAATGTAGTTTTTCTCTCCTAATGAAGAGTCCTCAACCTCATTTGAGTACTTGACATTGTTGATAATCCCATCTTCCTGAACTATCTCCATAGCAATCCTAGTTACTATACAGTTACTTTCCTAACAATCTAGCCCATTTTTGTCCTCATATTTTGGCCACTTCTTTGTGTTGATAACCCTTCTGTCCATAGCATAACAAGGTTAGACTCGAAAGTTTCCATTTTCTGTGTTCAGGTGCCCAATCTTCCTCTTATTTACTGTCTACACTAAGTTAACAATACTGGGATGTCATAGCAAATTCTGAATGGTTTCTGATACATGTTTTGAGAGTAAAAACAGCAGATTAAGAATTTAATTGTTGGCATTGGGATTATTACTAAAATGTGATTTCAAGAAGATGTAAAGTAGCCACATAAAAGGTGACTTATTTTTTAATAATTTTAAAGGAAAATAATTTTACATAGCTGAACTTACCTTAAGCACTGTACTTTCTAGATGCATTGATTTACTGTGATAAGACATAATTAAATTGTACTAATACTAATTGTAGCTGGCAGTAGCATTTATGATAGTATAGAGTTAGAATGGTAGAATGAAAAACAACAGGCTCTGGGACAAAACCATGAGGGAGATTGAAGGAATTATTGTTGAATCACTAAAACTAGTTCAAAGGCTAACAAAATTATATCCTATCCTAACATATACAAGCCTTTGCTGATGTACAGGGAGATCATTTACAGAGAAATGTAAAATTCAATCTTTCTAATGTTAAAGTTAATCTAAATCTATACTGAATAATAACAGGAAGGACATCCATGAGTATATGAAGAGCATTGCTCTTTTGCATACATGGGTGTATAAAGATCATAGAATCCGGAAAGAATTGGGAATTCTAAAATTCACCAAAAGAAAAACTGTAACGCTAATTCATTTTTCTTACATAAGGCTTAACAAGTTATCTAACAGAATTAGTCATAGTTGAATTTTAACAAAATCGCAACTAAAGTTTAGTAAGAATTCGGAGCATGTCTATGTTTGACATAAATATATTTGCATTTCAATATCCTTTGACATTGTTTCTAAATTATTAGCTATTCAGTGAGCATAACTGATTAATTAGATGAAATTCAAATGACAAGGCTGAGCATATTTTAACACAGAGATATGATATAGAAGGTTTGATTAATAATGGAAGTTGCAAAATATCATCTTTCCTTGGAAACGTGGATGTAGTTATTCCTTAAAATTAGGAAAATAAGACTCTTGTTATTTCATATCTCCAAAACTGAAATAAAAAAATTGCTTTCTGAGATTGTTTTTAAACCATCTTGACTATGGAAAATGTAATGCCCAAAGAAATTTGTTATTTTTGAAAATAATCAGGTGAATAATCACTGGAAGTAAAAATTGCTTTTTGAGTTCTCTTCTAGGAGTAATGGCTTTACCTCTTGAGGTTAAGATCTAGGGATACCTAGAAGTCCTGAGACTTCTCCTGGTGATCTGTTCTGCCTTGCTGCACTGTGTGGCACTCGAGCACGTGCCCTCACTTTTGAAGAACAGGGCGGCACTGCCATCCTTAACTGTGACATTGGGAGCTCCTGGCATGACAAGCAGGTTCTGTCCTGCTCGGTGTCCGGGATTTGCTGTGGGCTTCTGAGCCTTCCTCATCATCTAAATATTCCCCCAGATGAAGAGCAGGATGGGGTACAATATCATATTTTACACGCAGAAGTAGTATAGAAGAGGAGGGAAGGTGGAATTCCTGCATTGATAGCAGGTTAAAACACAGCATCTTGCTGAAATAACCTAAATGCTTCAGTCCAGTTCACAGGTGATGAATGAGAAGACCTTGTCTGTGTTTTTCTGCATGGTGGTTTCACTGCTGTATTTGCAAATGGCAGGTTTGCAAGTACGTGGTGCACAGCTCAGCACTTGTTTCTCTCTAAGGTAATAAACCAGTCTGTGAAAAGCATGCTGTAATTCAATGATATCCAATGACAGGCAACAGCCCTAGAGTGTTCTTCACAACTATGTAGTGTTAAAACTGATATTTTGCTAAGGTTTAAGCTTAGAAGTATGTATTGCCGTTGACTGCTACCATTGCTTGTCTGAAAAACTTTATCTGGTGTCAAATTAACATGGCATGTAGTAATAAAAGCTTTCTCATTATACTTAAGAATTTACCTAAAATAGAAACAACTTATGAGAAACTGAAAGAATTATTTCCATGAACATATTTGTTCTGTGCTTGATTAAGAGAATCTTTTAAGGAAACCTATTTTAAAAGATTTTGCAATATTTTCTATTTAATAGGTCTCCAGCTTGTATGTATGCTTGTATGGCATTATAATTGAACACAAAAATTCTTATTCCAGAAGGAGCTTTACATTTTTTATACATGGAAGTGAGAGAAAAAAAAATCCATAGAAAATTAATTGAAAATTAAAAAAAATGAAAAATTGAAAACAAAAATGTTGTATGTAAAATTTGTGATTATGATATATAAAATTGTGTAAAATTTGTGATGATAGTCAAACATTTTATGTTTGTCTTGGTTTTATTGAACTTATTTTTTGGGTAGAGTAAAATTTGAGTAATGTATTCAGTATGCTCAACTACTAAATTTCTTATTTGAAGCATGAAATAGGCTGCAGACTTGAAGCTTTGGCCTAAAATAGTCAGGCTGTAGTATATATATCAACAACAAACAGAACTGAGGATGAGAACAGCTTCACAGACTTTTCTAATGGCTCTAAACTAAGATGATGATTTGCACATATTTTCTGTAGTCTTTCAGTGGCGAATTCATGATAGTGAAGGACCACTCCATGTTCCTGAGTGTTCGTTTTAAGTCCTGCTTTGTTCCCCATCCAGAGGTGCAGGCAGTGGTTCAAGGGTACATGGAGAGCCCCAGCTCTCCCGCTGCATGTGCAGTAGTTTATCTCCTCTTGCTGTGAGGGTTAGCATTTCTATCCAGGATGGCATTTTGGTAAAAGCAAAAAGTCTTGGTGGCAAGGGAAGTGGGACAAAAACAGTAGAAACTGGTCAGAGAATCCCATTCCCTTCTAATAGTTTGCTACAAAGAATAACAATGTACTGGTTTTTGTATGTTTGTTTGTTTTCTCCTCTCATTCCCTTTTCCCATATACTTTTTTTCTGTATGTAGCCCAATATTGTCATGGCAGTATGTCAACTATACTTTAGAACTGTATTATACAAAAAAAAGGAAAAAGTAAAGAGAAGATCCACACAAGAATGCTAATATTGTATATGAATGTAGGGTATGCAAGTGTATGTTATAGAGCCTTAAATTTCCATATCTGACATATCAGTGATTTGTTTTCTTTGATTACACCCTAAGAAGTTGCATGAGAAATGCATGCTGTTAACAACTGATACATTGAACATAACGTATAACAATTTTCAAATATAATCAAACTACTTAATATTTTCTAGTGGTTTCTTCAGTATAATGCTGAAATTCAGACCAATGAAACACTTTTTTTTTTTTTTTTAATGTTCCTTGGAATCCAGGAGAACGTATAAATGACACATACTGGGCTGATTCAAGAATTTTCTGTATTAGCATAAGCATTTCTTTTTGAAAACAAACGCATAAAAAGCACAGCAGGGTTGTAAATTTGGCATTACCATGCCCCAGAGGGTTTATGCTTATGTAGTAAGGTTAGCAAATGAAAGCTCTCTTCCAAAAAATAGAACTTTACCACATAAAGGCAATATGATAGGGGTATCTCACAGATATGCGAAGGTTTGCCAGTGGAGAAGCTCTGCAGGACCAGCTTCTGCCTGGCAATACTGTCATTAAAAAGAAGGAATCTATATACTGTCATTTAATATTGCAGATGCTACTACTGTAAAAGAAGAATATGGTCTTAGTTCGTCTTCCTTCCATCCCTAATGCCTTAGCAGAATGGTTCTCTAGCAGTGTTTGTTCTCTGCCTAGTTAATTTAAATTGTATCAAGTAAACGAGCTTCTACATTTGTCCTGGGGAGATAATTCTCCAGTACTTGTATATTGAATTTCCTCATAGTCACTCTGTACTTCCCTATTCCTAATTTCAAATGGAAAAAAAAACACATTATTTTAAGGAATATCTTGTAGGCCATACCAAATATTCAGAAATTTTTCCCTTGGTCTTTGCAATTTTTTAAAGTGCATTTCTATGATGTAAAGCTGCTTGGTTTTAAAGGAAACTTCCTGATTTATTATTAGTGTTTTTACGTTCTGTGTTTTATGTATGATTAGCTTATTTTTTTAATCCATGCTACATCACGCGAAGTTTCAACTTTTTTTTTTTTTAATATATAAGTACTGTAACATATTCTCCTTCCTTTGCTTTCCCTTTTTCCTCCATCAGTTCTAATTGCAGAGCTGCTGGTGATGCATGAGCAGAAAGGGAGCACAGCTTGACTTTCTGAGTCCATGCTGTGTTTGAGGCAATTGTAAGAATGAAAACAATATTTTCACCAGGAACCTGAGCATATATGATCTTGAAGTCACTGACTTTAATAAATTTGTAACCCTCAGTTTTGTAGTGCTGTTTACTGTGCTAAGACTATTTTTAATTGGTAAGAATGTATATAAGCTCACATCTTACAAGGAGGAACACATTTTTAAAAATATGAATAAGCTAATTTTGAAGTTAGATTTGGGAATTAGATTTTTTTTAATTATATCATTTTGATATCTGTGTCTTATGATATATTTGGTGTTTACCACACTGCATTCAGATTTGTGATCCATACAATTAGTAAAGAAGCAATATTTAAATGTTCCTTGTGTCCCGTTCTTCCTGCAAGTGTCCATTTATTGTTTGAAATTCAGTGGAAAAAAAAGGCATTTTCATCCTTAAGCAATTAGTTACCACAAGGAAGATTTATAGCCTCTAATGAGCATATGTAGTTTTTCGGGAAACTGAAACAACATTACACTAATCAGCTGTGAATGAAATTATATCCTTCCAAACCTCAGTGAGCTGCCAACACCATTTAACCTCCAGATTTTTTTTCAAACTAACTTTTCAAAAACTAATCATGCAGCAGAAGAAATATTTAGATAATTTAGGAAAAAAAAAAAAGGAATTTTAATACTGTACAACCTAATCACATAGGTCTTTAGGAAAATTAGGCAGCAGGCTTAAATAATTAAATAGCAGCTATTCAAGTTATCTGTGGAATCAAAAGAGATTAAAAGCTTCATGAAGGATAGATCTATCTACTGTCTATTAAAATGATGGTCAAGAACAGAGTAGGATGAGTAATGAATCAGACTCTCATTTACTGAGGTGTGGTGTGTTAGAGATTAGTGGTATTACTGTTTTACAAAGAAAAGAGAACTCATATCCTTTAGTAAGAAAAACAGCCAAAAAATAGGACTTTTATGTTCTTGAAATGAGAATGGATTGATCTGTGATAAAGGAACATGGAGAAACGGAAAAATCTAAGATAATGTAATTGACGTCCTACAAACCATCTTTCTGAAAAAAAAATACTGCCTTAATATCAACACAAACCTTAGAGGGCTGAATTTCTGGAGGAATCTCTTTTTGTGTCAGGAGGAACAGACAAAAAGCATTATTTTTTTCTTTTTTTTTTTTTTTAATTTACATTATGCAGGTGCGATTGCTTTAACAAAAGAGTATTAGTAGCAGATTGTAAGCAGCAGCAGTATTCATGAGAACAGAGCACCCCCAGTGGTTGTTTTTGCAGTTCACTGCAAAACAAAATCAATACTACAGAATTCAAAGGCAGCAGTTTGGGACCACAGATCACTGATGTAAATACATGCACAAACATTATGTAACAATTAATCATTTCCTTATATTTTTAAGCGACGTGAATCCTTTATCAAAAGAACTTTGTATGGATTTATGATGACATTGTTCTTTTTCACTATGCTCTGTTAAGAAGGGATATGGTACTGTTGTATACATGGAAGCTCAATACTCTGCCCAAGTTCCAAATGTCTTCTGCTGAGGCCACGCAATATTAAATCTGAAACAACTAAGTGTCGTGTGCTGATACCTTTACTGCTTTCTTCTCACGCCTGGAAAACAGTAAAGTGGTATCAATGAAATTCCATTTCATATGTGTATTCAGACATATCAATAGTATCCTGGTTCACCTTAGAATAATACTGTCAATAAATGGAATCAAAGAAGTCCATAAAATCATTAGGGAATAAATCCTTGAGGGTGCTTGCCTGTAACAGTACTCCACATTCAGGCATTGTTGGGAATGGCTTAGATTTAGATTCTACCTTTAACGGATTGACTAACTTTCAGAAAATGAAGATTCAGAGTCAAGTATTAAAGACAAACGTGTAACTGAGACAGATGCGTCTTTAATCAGTTCCAGAGGTAGAATCTTTTCCCTTCAACCCCTTTACCTCTGGCTTTTGCTGAGAGGCCCAGAGAGGTTCTTGCTTTTGGCATGTGTTGCCTGAGGCTGCTTCCTGAAAGGTCAGGGTTCCCTTCTTTGGCTGCAAGAACTCATTGACTTCACTGGAATTATATGTGGTACCTTAGCTGCATATATTTCAAGAACCATAAGATGAATTGACACTTAAGAAAATGTGTTTAGAATATGCATTGCACATATGAAAAATGTACTAGTTTCACTTTGTTGAAGACTGGTTGATCTATTCATTTTGAACTATCTGCTTTTGAATTCTGCTGTTTTGCATCTCTGAGTATGCTGACAGTCCTGTCCTACAAAACTCAGGCAGTGTACTGCCCTACTGGCTGAGAAGTGAGATTAGAAGAATGTTCTCTCACAAACAGATTTACCATCATCTCTATGCATGTGACAAAAGTGAATTAAAAAGAGAAAAGTAGCAACTGCCACATGTCCCTAAATGTATCTATAGGGCTTGTCAGCAACATCCACCTTGAAAAACATTGCTTTACAAAAATACTAAACATTTGCAATTTATAAGAAGTTCTGAGAACTTCTGATAAACAATTTAAAAATTAGTTTCATGCCTGCACTTATGTTTATGTTTTACAGTGGCATTGGGGATCTTTCTGGTCTTTGTCAGACCTCATGAAGGTAAGTAT
Organism: Crypturellus undulatus; assembly: GCA_013389825.1. NCBI lineage: Eukaryota > Metazoa > Chordata > Aves > Tinamiformes > Tinamidae > Crypturellus > Crypturellus undulatus. The sequence goes on along the minus strand of VWPW01016030.1, from coordinate 237,519 downwards.
AATCCTCAAAAGCTTTCATGGTTTAAGTCAGCTAATATAGATTAGATAAAAGATACTATCACTCTCTGCAGAATTGTCTTCTTTTACAAGTATATACCTCTTCTTTTATAGGGAAGTCCCTATAAAAGGGACGAGGCTAAAATGTGTTTTTTAATCTTACTATTTAATGTAATGTAATATCACAGTTGTTGTAAGGTTATTTAAAATCTATAGAAATAAGCTTTCTGCGGATTATATAAATGGCCAACACTTTTCTAAATCATACTAAAATCTATTTTAATCTGTTTTATAGGATTGTTAGGATCCTGCTTCTAATTTATATGCAATTATCCAGTTTAAAACATTGAAAGATATTTCCTTTAGTTTACTCAAACACATGTATAAATTGAATTAGGTCAGACTGCATCATTTTTACAGGCATCAGTTAATATTCACAATGCGATGCTACCTTCATTTTATTTTTAAAGGCTTTTCATAATGTTGGGTAAAAAAAAGAGGTTTTTGTTTCCTCCAACAAATTACGGTGTGCGATGACTCCTCATGATACTTTGTGAGCATGTTGGGGCTGTGAAGCTTTAGCTCTTGTTTACTCTCTCCTTAGATGTGCCGCTCGGTGTCTTCTCACTATCCAAATTTGAGCGCTAGTGTAAGTAGAGCACCTCAGTGGCTTGGGGACGGGGCTCAAGAGTCTCTTTTTGCCTCATTTCCTCCCTGCATCTCTGCTGAGGGCTGGTCAGGCTTTCTGAAGATCAGTCCTTAAATTACCAGTCTGGCACTTCTGGGAAAAAAGCAATTCTTTCCTGCAATCAGAAGATAAAGCCTCACTGGAAAGTCAAATGTAAAGACATGGGAAGAGGCCTTTGGTAATGATAACATTATTTTTTTTTATTGAAGGAGTATTAACCAGCTGGTGTTGGGGACCACAACTTGATCTCCTTCTGCTATCTGCCCCTTCTGTCCCACTGTCATCTCCTGTAAATTTGAAGGTTAGATTTGGGGTTAAAGCTGCTGCTTTATGGCTGCTGAGTATATTGCTGCAGCATCCGAGGAGCAGCTCACTCCACCTTTCATGGTATCTCCTTTTCCCTGGCGTTAGAGGTTCTCTCTCCCTTTCCTCCCCAGAGCGCACCACTGTCTGGCTGGGGCTCTCTTGGAGAGAATGCCGTCCGCTTGGAGTGATGCCCTCCTGCTGCAGTGTCCCTGCAGGAGCATGGGAAGACGGCTAACGTTCTGGGGGCAGATAGAGCTTGGTGCAGAGCAGCACGTTATGGTGGCTGGAAGCAGTATGGGTCCTTGCCTCAGCGCCTCCTGGACGTTAACGCTCTCCTTGAGGCAATGCAGGAGGTGAAGAGAGGAGCTGGGCTCTGTGCTTGACCCCAGCCCCCTCCTGCTGGGCAGCCCTGGCCACCTAAGCACCTTTCCTACCTGAGAGGGTAATAATGATGTCGACCTTCTTTGTAGAAAGCTTTAAAACCAAGGGGTGAAAAGCATTATATAAAAAGCGAGCATGATTATCGTTGCTCCTAGCAACTAGCAGCCTGCTTCCTGACAGCTGCAAGAGCAGTTCACAAATGACAAAAATCTGAATTTCCTTCCCCCCTTCATTTTTTTTTCTTTATTTTTCTTGTGAAATTGTGAAACTCCTCCTTTCACCCCTTCTCCCAGTTGTAAGTGCCAGCTACATGCTTACATGATGCAGTGTCACGGGGAGAAGAAGAGGGGGCCTTCCACCTCCTGCTGTTGCTCTGAATTTTTTTTTTGAGTGAATGGAAGGATGTCAGGGTCCTGGATTGTATTATAGAAGTTGGATTTTTTTTTTTTTTGATCCTTTGCTGCTCCAAAGATATTCTTGCAGTACTCTAATGGATAATAAACTGATTCTAATGTGGTCTAAATGTCTGCTAGTAGCTCAAAAGGTAAATTGAAGGACAGAACTATAAGTAGTGAACAGTGTTATTATCATTTTACTCCCACCAGAAAATCAAAATCTGTGTTTGTGCAGGCTCACTTTGTACAGCTTGTCATTCCCCTGTGAGAAGTGATGGGAGAAATGCTTGGCACACTGACTCTAAAAGCAAATGCTTTTTAAAATTATGGAGTGCATTCCAAGCTTGATGAGGGTATATTAATATGTGTTATGACAGGAGCTGTGTCAAATTCCATGGTAAAATGAACAAAATTAGGAATATGCTCGTATTGTAAGTCATGGGGCTGCTATGAAAATGTATTTCCTGCTAAAATGACATACACCAGCAGGAGGAAAAACCCATTAAAGTTCTGACAAGACACTCTCACTTCTTGGGCTTTTACTGGTGATCTGAAATTTGTTTAAAAAGAATTGTAATGAATTTTGCTGGAGTGGGAGAAGGGTGTTGCAAAGTGGTTTACTTTCAGTGGGGATGGCGCAGGAGAGTGAGGGGAGTGAAGGAAAAGCTCCCGAGTCTCCTCTGTTACATGGTGCCCAGTGGCAGCTGGTGAGTTGAATGCACAGAGGCACTTGGGTCCCTCTAAACCAGGTAATGTTAGAGAAGTGCACTAGTGTTCACAGCTCTCCTTTTCCCATTTTTTGGTGTGAGATTTTGATGAAGATATAAAAGTGAATTTGGAACTGACTTTTAAGTAGAGTTCAGGCCAGATCTCTCCTGCTTTGAATTATGATTCATGAACTGAAATTTGGAACTGTAAATTATACCTTCTAAGAGCAGCCTGTGACAAGACCACATTTTCTTATGTTCTTCAGTGTGCACATAGTTGAATGTCTCTTGTACCCTGACATGCCTTTTTTCTGTTAGGTGAATGCCGTTATTTGAATAGAAGTGGTACTTACTGTTCTCATTTGTTAACTTTTTGTATATTAAATAATTTTATTGTCTATTTTTAACCTTGTATGGATAAAATAAGTTTATTATCTGTATCTATCTACATATATACACACATGTATATATACATCCAAACAAATAAATACACACCTAATAATATGCATGCAAGTAACATCCATGCGATGTTATCTGGAATAAATGCTTATGGAGTTTGTCTTTCATACATTGTAACTAATCATGTAGAAATAACTATTATTGTTACTTTTCTGAATTTACTAACAGAGGAAAATGATTTCCCTATCCAGATTATTTTTTTCTGGGACTGCTTTAGATCATTTGTAAATTCATTTTGTAGTACAATAATAAAAAATGCTCCAATATACAATGACTCCGACTACCCTCATCTATTTTATCTGCTTAGTACAAGTTAGGATTGAAGAGCAAATTTGACTTTATGTTTCATGAGAATTTGTAGTTTAAATTTCTTGAAATTCTTTAGGCAGAGCAGAAGGTGTTAATGCTAGTTGTCATCAATGCATAAAAGATGTAAGAGATGCTTTTTTTGTTGTTCAAATAGTCTACTCTGAAAACAGCCATTTCACGTACTGATTAAAAATTTCAGGCATATTTACGTCTGGTGGTAGTTACACTTAGGTTGCTTAACCTGGCATAATGAGGAGACAGTTTCAATACTTCATTGAAAGGTGCAACCTTCTGTTGAAGAGTGTCTGTAACAAAATACAGTTAAAATGCAAGGAGGTAGAAAACACTTAAGCATTACAAAACAAGACCTTTATCATGTAGTCTTTTTTTTTCCTTTTCTGCTTTCAATATAAATTGCTGCACTTTTTTTTTTTTTTATTTTTTTTAAACTCGGAGTGTTCTACCATTCGGAAACTTTCCTTTTTCATTTGTATTTCTTTTCAGTCCTGGAGAGGATCAAAGTTGATTTGAGCTTCTATTTGCAAGCAGCGTGACTGCAAGAGACCCAGAATTGGCCTTGTGTTTCCTAAGAGTTTCCAGCTGCTTTTAGTCCTTTGGAGTGAACCAAAATATATCTAAATGGAAGAAGCTTCCCCAGAAATAGATCCCTGGTACGAGCAAAGTCATGAAAAATGATCATTTTCTTCCTTCTTGAGTCTGCTCTGAGACCTCAGGACATTGAACTTCCCAGCGAGACATTCCTAACATTTGGAGAAATCCCACAGACCTGGAACATAGCTAAGGAAAGATGATTTTGCAGAGGATGTAGATATACATACACATAAAGAACCTTGGCACTTCCCAGCATCGTTTCCACCATGTGAGAGAGGAACCTGACCTCCAACCTGCTCTTTTTTTTTGGCTGTGACTTAGCCACTGTGTCAATCCTGAGGTGAGACCAGTGTCATTCACATTAAGTGACTGAAGCTCAGTCTTTCTTGTTGGAGATTTTGTCCCTTGTACCTGTCTTCACTGGTACCGGTCTGTATGAGAGTTCAGAGAACTATTCCTGTGTTGGTGGTCACACAGGTCCATTTGAGCTCTTTCAGCTGGGCTAGATTAGTAGACTCCATGCTGGACCTTGCCGCCATATGTGGATCAACCTGAATGTGGATCTGAAGGGCTTCTCAGGAATCTCACCATAGCTTTAAGAGTCCAGATAGAGACATCTAGGTGTGTGACACGTTAGGATTTAAAGAAATCTTAGAGCCATTTCTTAAATTACAGTGAAAAGAAGATGGTTTATCACTAACTGATTTTGAAATGGGTTGTCTGCAGACACACTCTTTATTATCCAGTCTCCTTTCCTTCTCCCACAGGATTTGTGTTTATTTAGGGAATAATGGAACTAATGGTTTGTTTCGCAAAAAATATTGTTCAAATAATCAGAGAAACAGTGCATCTAACCACATCAGGCTGAATCTATTACTGGAAATTGATCACAGTGATCTGCAGTTCTTCTACTACCTTTGTAAGGTAGATTTCTGCTTTTGCTTTTACCATGCAAAGAGTTATTTCTGGCCCTTTGCCTGTTCAGAGTCATAGAAAACTTGAGACTGCCTGCAATATCCATGTTCAGCCTCAGGCTGCCAGTATGACATGAGTTTTACAGGAATAGCCCACTGGCATTTCAGGCAGACAGACTCAGAGATAGAGTGGCCACTGTCCTGACTATCAGTACGGTGCATCACAGTTAAAGATGTCAGGGATACCCTTGAGGGATAAAACTATTGCTGTGGAAACAGACTCCTGTGTGGGGAATACTCTGGTTCACAGTCTGGTTTATGATACTGGAAATATCTCACTGCTGAATATGCTTAGAAGATCATTGTGTTGTAGGTGGCTGTTGCTCATTGGATCTGTTGTAGGAAATGCAGTCAGGAAGGCCAGATGAAATTTTTGGTAATTTTGAGTAGAAAGCTTTTGTAGATAAACATTTAAACATGTTGTTGTAAGGGGAACAGAGGTCTTGGACTCACCACTGAAATAACAGGGAAGCCTGGGAGGATCATATTTCCAAGATGAAAACACAAGATAAAATTCCTTCTCCCTTTGCTTTATTGGAATTGATCCATTGGATGGGAAAACTAAAAGGACATCTCCTTGTAGTAGGAGGAAATGTAGTAGGAAATGAGACCTGAAGATTATTTTTAAGTTTCTGATATTCTCTAAGTACCACTGTATAACACATGATACTGAGGATATATCCCAACTGGAGCACTCATTCTGGTAATTGATTTGGTAATCACTGAATGTCCGTAATTCTTTTTTCCTTTCTCTCAATCCTCTCTGAAGAAAAAAAGTTTAAATAACAATACATAAATAAGTGAGTGAATTTATGTAGGGAAAAATAAAATCTAAATTTAATTCAAATATATATTCAGAGAAAATGAATGCCTCACATCATAGTTTCTTTCAACATGCCTTCACCAGTAGCCTCTCCCAAGTTATACTGATAGTGTCTTTGGTGTGTCCTGCACCAATTCATGGCATCTTAAAACCTTACTCAGCTCCACCGGTATATACCTTGCTTGTTGCTGGTCTTGCTTGAGGACAGATGCATTTTCATTTTCTTCTCTCTTGGCGTACTGTATCACTATGTGATATCCAGATTTCTGATGACAGCTTACAAAATTGTTAAGAGCTCTCCTTTTAGTCCAATCTGTTCTGTTTGTCACTGAAGGTAAAGTTTGGACGTACAACATTTTGAAGTCTGCAAAATTTTTCAGGAACGTAGTTGCTTTATCACATGCACCTTTATTCCCATAGATCTTAAAGCAGTGCCTTGCAGTTATGTAGACTGCACTGAAAGATTAATGAATTCCTGGGTATTTATACTTTGCCAATCACACTGTTAAAATCCTATATATCTGCTGCTACTTTCATTCTCACCTCCTAAAGACACAAAAAGGAAATAAAAATGATTATATCATTTTGCCATTAATGACATCAAACTTAAATTACACCTTTACAATGATGTTGCAACATCATGTCCATGTACACAACTGCTTTTTTAATTCTTGTTATTTTGCTTTGTTTATGCTGGGTATGTTTCTTGCATGCAACATACTGCTGTAGACTTGAAATGCAGTACACAGTGAACTACTCAGGCATCTGCTTGGAAACCTCCCCAGAAATTTCAGTATTGGAAATCCTGAGATATATTCTTGGAGCTGGGAAGAGATAAGCTAAATAATGATAAAGAGAGATCTTTGAAAAAAAAAAAGAAAAATAATGTAATAGAGAGGAAAATATTAGGCAGAAGTGTGTTCGTATGTGTAAGGGAAGTAACCTTGTAATTAGGCCTCTTTACTAACTCTTTAGCAAGGGAAGAGTACAGCTGTAGCCCCATTAAATAGACTTTTAGGTAAATGTTGTTTAATATAGAATCAGTAAACTAAGCAGGCATGTAAACACTAGAAGAGTTTTGAAGTCCTGTCTCCTAGACTTCATTTTCTTTTATGTAAGATTCTTTCTTTTGTCAAAATTCTAGATGACTGTACAATGACAAATATGATGTCACCCATGCAAACTATAGAAGGTATATATTTATGAAAAAATGCTATTTGGAAGTATTAAAAATTATAGTAATGAATAAGTACTATCTGCTTACATTTTTTTTTAAGAATTCTGACATATAGCAGTACCCTGAGGGTGTGTTTCAAGTTTCTTTTTTAAAACAATCTGATTATTAACCACGTGATCTAGAGAGAACTTTTAAATGTAAATATAGATATTTTGATTGTCTATGTACATGCATTTTCACTAAAGTCAGTATCAAAGAAAGAATGCTATGAATAGTATTGTTGATCCTAAATTGTTGATTTCTGATTATTTTTCTTATATTTGTGGAGGGAAATGGGCACTGTCGTTACTTTTAATAAATGTGGCTAAACCTTTTAACTCTCAGTTCTATCACAGGTCTGTCATTCTTAATTTGTATCATGAATGAAGATGTAGATTACTTAAAACCTGTTTTCATAGTCAAGCTAATAGATTTTAAGCACAAATATATACTTGATTGTTGCCGTTAACGCTTTAAAATACATGCAAATGCCTTGTATATATATTTGGATATTTTCTTTGGAGAAAAAGACATGGAAATGTTTATTAAAATATTAGTTGGACTATATTGTTTTGTTGCTAAGCTCACTTTGATTTAAAAATAAGCAATTAGTAACAAAGAACTGATTTGCCTAATTGCATCAAAAAACAGAAATGAAACAAGTATGTAAGAGGATTCTTTTGATTGTTCATGTTTGATTACTTATTCAAACTTTTAAAAGGCAAATTATAAAATTACTTCGTATCCATCAGAAAAAAAATCTTTTGTTATTCCTTAAATTCACAGGAATATATCAGTTAAAACAGTTAAAACCCCTCAATGGTCAACTGCTCATAAAAGAAAGTACATATAGGGGAGCTTCACAATCAAACTATATTGTTAGGCCATATATTAATACAAACTGCAAGGAACATTGCATTGATTTATAATCATTTTCTCAAAATCATCTTTTTTTTTTCTACACTTAATTCTCATCACAGAGAACTCTATCCATATCATTCTAGCATATACATTTCTACCACAAATTCAATCTAAGGAGACATATTTGAATATAAAGAATTGCACAACAAATATTTTTCTGATGTTCAAAAAGGTTGGACAGTTCCTTGTGATTAACAAAGTACATAAGTAGTGTTTTTATAAATACTAATTTATTTAATAAAAATACAAAAATATAAATATACATATATAAAAATATCATGATGAATCAACACACAGACATTCTTTAACTCAATAAATATGGCAGTAATATCAATCTTTTTTAAGTATACTTTTGAGGTTATGTTACAATGCAGGTGCACCATGTTCCAGCTAGTAGTAAAGGTAATTTAAAGCGACTAAAAAAATTAAGTTTCCATCTCATCAATAAAGGCACAAAAAGCCTTTTATTCAATTTTTATTGTCAATGAAAACCGTTTTTTTTCCAGTGGTTTTCAGGCAGAGAGGGTGAATTGTAGATTTTCAAAAATCTAAATCATTCATATTCATTCACGTTGACTTATTGATTAAGCAAACCCAAACTAAGACAACACTTATTTTTGTATTTTTTTTCCCAAGTAAGAGAGTAGGCCACTTTATCTAGTAACATAGACATTAATTCCACTAACACTGACCAGGTCACAGATTAGTTTCTCAGTCTCGGTCACTTTCCTCTCCACCATACATATCTGCTAGTTTTTTAAACCGAGGTCCCCAGTCACTGAGGTAATCATAATCTTGGTTGCCATCTGTGGTAAGTGACTCCAAGGAGCTGAGTGAATTTGCTATGGAATCATTTCCCTCATAGGCATATGTTGCTAGTGAATCATAAGGAGGTGCGCTTGGGTCTAAATCATTTTCCTTTAGCCTTCGATGGATAAAATCCTGGACGTCAATGTTTTCCCAGATAGGTGCCGTCCGTCTTATCTGAAATATGGTGTCTGGGATGACATCTCTTCTCATCTTACTTTCCTCCCTTGCTTCTGGATTTCTCAGTGTGCCAATGTCGAAAGCTTGGGTATCTTCTTCCCCACCTCCTTCATCATTGTAGGTCACTATGTTATCCCGAACATCGTCCTTTGAGATAATCAAGGGTTCTTTCTTCCGCTGTCTCTTGAGGGCTGCAAACAAGACAACTAATACTGAAACGAAACAAAAGATGAATACAGAAATGGATAGTTAGCAGTGAAATACAGGATAAAACATTTTGAATTATCTGTGGTTCATGAAAATTTTACAGTTAGAATAGGCTGCTTAACAGGACAGTAATGACAAAACCTAGACCTAAGTTAAACTGGAAAGAAGAAAATATTAATATATTAATATACTTATAAAATAACACTTAATATCTGTTCTGACACTTAGCAATAATTAAAATATTATGTATTTGATATAGATACACATTTTACTATTAAGATGAGGTTGAAAAGCAGAGAAAATAAATTGTACTACTAAAGCTGGACCTCAATTTAGTTTTGTGCAATGCTGCCTTCCTAGCAGTCTACAAGGGTAATTTTATCAAAAGGGATTGTATTTCCTTTGCAAAAGTAATTCATGCTTTTGAAAGCTAGGTTTTAGGTATTCTTAAGTGCCTAATTCACTTTTGAAAATGGGATTCACAAGTCATTCTGAAAATAAGAACCTGAAGGCCTTCAGCTCTCTGTATTATTGACAAAACTCTTTTTGCTTTGATAACTGCAGGAACTGAAATCCAATCTTTGCTGCTGTTTCTCTTTAAAAACATGATCCCTCTAGTTTAAGAAACTTAAATGAATAGCTCTTCCTTTTGCAGAGGCAGGGATTGAACCTGAAATCAGCCTCTTTAGAGGTACATGAAAAACTGCTGTTAAGATTTGTAAATACATTCCAGTACCTAAATACTATTGATTTCAGTAACAATTCCATGCTAAAATGTGTTTAAGAACTTCAGCTTAACTCCAGTAGCTGGAGTGAATACTGGAGGCCATCGGAATCATCTGGGCATGATGGATGCCAGGCCATACCTAAATGCATTACAACAGTGCTGAGCACTTGTGCTCAGTCTTAGGAGCAGTTTTTTCACCCTAAATAACTCGAGTGCTGGTGAATAAAAGGAAGAGATGGACATGTTGAAGGCAGAGATGAATGTAAAGGATGTTCTCTTTTGTTTGTGGCTTTGTATGTGCATGAGATCCATTCCTTTAAAGTTTTTCTAATACTAGATGAGCAATAACCCACTGAAGTATATTTAAGACCTTCCTATGAAAGAACAGAGACTAACTAACTGTGAGGGCAGAGCAGTAAAAGGTCATTGCAAAACAGTGTCTTCCACAGACAGGTACATAATGTGCTGCCCATGGAAGTGATGCAATCACCAATCCTGGCAGTGTTCAAGAAACGTGTAGATGAGGCACTTAGGGACATGGTTTAGAAGGTATAGTGTTTAATATTTTACAGTTGGTCTAGATGATCTTAAAGGTCAAGATTCTTAATGAGTCTATGAAATCTTAATGATTGTATGATTCTATGAAAGGGGCCTTTGAAGTCACAGGCTCTGCTGTGATGGCAAGGCAGAGAGCCCAACGCAGTACATGACAGTCCATGCCATGCTGCGACTGCTACTGCTGAGACTATGCCAATATACTCTCCTGAGGGACCAAAAGCATGCTCAGGAGATGCTCAAAGCTCAGCCATATGGAAAACCTGCTCAAGTTCTCACTCTTCCCTATGCTCCACAAAATAGATGTAGTTCCCATATATTGTCCCACTCTTCTTATTCCCTCTGTAGTCCGTTGAAAATTTGCTACAGATAGTGTGAATCCGGTTGATTGTGCTAGTAGTTTGAAAACAAAACAAACAAGTACTCTCTTTAGAAACTGGTGTGTGTGCTTTTCACTGTCCACTTGGTGAGCTTTTTGCTAGGTAATGTGCGAAGAGAAAGAGATCAACCACAAAATTTCACAGGAAAGCAGAGAATGAAGAATCACTTTTCCAGTAATGCAGATTGCAATTTTTGTGTCATTAATCCAAGGTTATCTACTAGCATTTATTCTAGGTCTTTTATTTATCTTCTCACCTTTCTAGTTCTTCTGCTTTCCAAACATCGAACTCATTTGTGCTCACACTTTATGCAATCAGCTGAGCTCACTACCACTCATAAGCATTTGAATGTTTCTCTGCCACTCTTTTCAGATAAATATTTCCTGAGAATAAAATTACAAATGATTCGTGATTAAATAGTTAGTATAATTGATCATCTTTTAATCACTGATAAATGTGCCGTGCAGCAGGAGTATGATTTAAAAGACCTAGATTTAAATGAAGTTCTGTCTGTAATGTATGACATTGCTCAATGACCATGGTATCTAAAACTGGTCCTAGATTTTCAATTTTATTTCATTTAAATAACACTATTTCTCACATTTTTGTGATTAGTAATAATGAGAAACAGCATGTATGTAACTTCCTTTCCTACTCTGTCCTCTCTTCTCACACTTCAGAAAACAGGGTTAAAAATGTATATACATATATATATTACATAGGCAATATTTCTCTGCAGTGTCACATGAATAAACGTTTGGAGAACATCGGGAGCCTAGAAGTGACCAGCACTTCCCCCGGTTGATAAGTGCCCCATCAAAGGCGCTTACCCAGCAGGATGAGGATGCAGAGGAGGATGGCAATGAGGGCCCCTGTGCTCAGGCCTGCGGGCAGGAGCAGGGCCTCGGCGCTGCAGGACTGCATGTTGCCCCGGCTGTCGCAGGCGCACACGCGAATGGTCAGCGTGCCCGTGCTGCTCTGGATCGGGTAGTCGTTGTCAAATATTATGATAGGCAAGAGATAGGTGCTCATCTTGCTGCGGCTGTATCCGTTTCTTCTAGTCATTATCCCTGCTGTGTTATCTGGGATGGAAAAGCAGAATAAACGAGTGCTTGGGGAAGAGTCTGTAGGTGGCAACGGGCATAGAGAAGGAAGGTATTTACTGATCAGTGCTTACCTTTGTTGTCGACAATGGAGAAGTTTGGATGAACGGCAAATTCTGGCACCAGCTCAAAGAAAAATTTATGTCCTCGAGCAGGTTCGTCCTTGTCAACTGCACTCACCGTCTGTATCAGCTATAAGGAGGACAATATTTCATGAATTTTAGGAGCCTTATTTGGTGGAAACAAGACCTCTGGTTTTTGAGTACAGCAAAATACACTGAAGTTCTACCTGAAGGCACAAACTGATGTCCTAGGAGAAAGGTTCTTCCCATAAACATAGGAGAGATTACTGAAAAAAAAAAAAAAAAAAAAAAAAAAAAAAGGTGGGGGGGTGTTATTTTGTTGTTTAAGCACATAACAGCGGGCAAAAAAAGGATCTAGTCCTCACTGAAAGACAGATAACTGCTTTGATTTGTAGTCTGTGTCTTGCAGTGGTGCAGGCACAACGTCCCTTCTGAATAAGTTGTAAACCTTCTGTGGCCCTACATAGCGAAGACTCAGAGTTGGGTGTAAACCAGATGTTAAATGGGTGTAACTCCCAATTCACCTCATCTGCTCCTGGAAATAAATTGGAGTATTGCACTGGAAGGATGCTGATCTGTCCAGAGATAATAAAGGGAGAGGCTTTAAATGCTCCTCAAGTGATACATCTGGCTGTGGAGTTTTATAGCTGCTCTAAAAAGAGTTGTCAAGTCCAGCTGAGAGAAAAGGATAATAAAAGCACCAGCATAGATTCAGAGTAGTGAGGATTAAAAAGAGAGGCCTTAGCAATAATTCTGAATTGGGCAGTCTTCCCTGTTCGTAAAAATGTACACACACACTAAGGATTCGTTTCTTTTTTGTTTTTGCTTTTCTGATTATTCTGAGCCACTATAAAGGCTGAAGGGAAAAAAAGTTGCAGAAATGAGGAAGGAAATAGCCTGGAATAGCTGTAGTTTTTGAAATGACTCGCAAGTTAAAATCGCATACTACTAGCATGTGATTAACGTGATTACTAGTAGTAGTAACTTCAGCGAGCAGAGATAAGCTGTTAGGTCCTTTGCATTCCCTAAGAGATATCTCACTGGAGAGTGACCTCCACTCTACCTTGGCTTCTTGGGAACATGTCTGAGTTTCATCAGAAGATGACAAAGTTGACTTAGAATAGGAGTGACCTTCCCTTTAGGAAACTGTAGATCAAAATGGCCCCAAAGAGCAGTTTCTTCAACACTTAATTGTAGAAAAGGGAAAGGCGAACTTGCTTCCCTGGAAGCTACAAGGGAAACAAGCACCTGCTTTGAAGTTTCTAAGTGCTTCCAGTATGTCAGTGTCCTAAAACCCCACTGACATCAAAGCCATTTGTTATCAAAGGCTTACTTTGCTGCTTGCTTTTCTGATATTTCCAGGGCACATGTAGTGTGAATTCTCCAAGAAAAACAGCAATTGACAAATAACACTGATATGACTTTTAAGCTTTGCAGCAATCAGATTAGGAATGGCATTTTCTTGTGTTCTTCTCTGAACATCAGTTTGAGTAGAGATTGAGGATGCAGTTAAATTTTTAGGTTTTTGGCATTTCAGGATGAAAAACTATATCAGGCAAACATAATTATAGGGCTGTCACAGATGCCAAAATATTCTTATAACTATATGTTATATAACTTAAATGTCTTATAACTTACATATTACTATAACATTCACAAGCCAGAAGGCAGCTGCTGCTGGTGCTATTCTGCAAAATGAGTAAAGAACAACAGATTGTCTCCATTTGGTTCATTCACTTCTCAGGAGATCCCACTGAAACATCTGCAAAAGCAAGTTCTCTTCTAATCCCTCTTCTCCCACATCTCTCTTTTTATGAGATATATTCCTGGATAACCTGTCATCAGTGAGAGACTTGATATGGTATTTGAAAAATATTAGCCTTGTACATTAGGAAGAGACCATGCTGAAAACAGGATTATGTTGTTTTTCTAAGTGTGATTAGAATTAGAACTACTTTATTAAGGTCACTTTATTTTTAAAGCATGTGATGATCGAGGAACTTGAGGAAGTTTTTTAATTCATTTACCAAGTTTCCAAGGTTAGCCAAATCATTGTTTGTGACAAAGCAACTTCCTCAGTATGTCAGTCTTGCTCCAACTATACCAACATTTTCAGCTGTCACATTGCTCACTCTTTGCTACAATACCCCTGTGCTAGTGACTGTGCGTAGATTAAGCCCAAGGTGATGCTTCAATTTCATCTGGAGTTGTTTAATATAAATACTACTTTAATATTACTACATTAAAGCATCCTTATAATAGAATTAAAACACCAAATTAACATGAGATTTTTTTCTAGAATTTTTAGAAGTTTGAGAACGTGGAGAGAGAGAGTAAAAGCATCAGATATAACAGAGAAAAAGTTAAAATATGTGATAATATTTGTGCAATTATTTGATGAAAAATTCAAGGAGAAAATATCCTGATAAAATAGCTGCCAGAAATCACAGCTGAGTATCATGGGGATTTTTGAGATCTGTCAGTGGCTTGTTTGTAGGATCTGGATTTGATTCCCTTCATGTGTAAATCACGCGGAGCAGATATAGAGGAATCTAATTACATCGAAAACTTATTGTTGAGTGTAAGGTTGAAGGAGGAGACAAAAGTTATTACCTGCTTTAGCTATTGGCTTCATAAATTGACAATCAGCTGTTCTTCCACCAGGAAAGATGGAAGAATAAAAGAACAGCGAGAAAGGAAGATTATAGTTGAAATTTCCAAATGATGAATAGGTGAAAGGAAATTAGAAACATTATCTAATTAAGTTTTCTTTTCAACTATTCAGCCATAAATAAAAGAGACAATGTTAACGATAATCATGCTAGAATTTAAAGAGATTTGGCTATTTTTGCATATTGCGATTTTAAAGGTAAATCTTGTTTTGAGCACATTTTGTAATTTTACATTGGAAATGCATTCTTCTTCCCCTTTGAAGCAATTCTGGACATTGAGTTATGATCACTCTTCACCTCAGCTTCAGAAAAAGGTCTCTGACATTTTATGATTTATGAGGGAAGAGTTATTTCGAGAAAATGACTTTTAGTCTAATATGATTCAAGCATATTAGACTTAAAGGAAAAAAATATATTTTTAAACTACTATTTTTTTCATACCATAGCTTCCCACATAACTGAGCTCAATTTGGAAAATGCAGCATTTCTGTCATTCTTCTATTGCTCTGAGTCTATGTATGCATATGTTCTGTGTCTGTGTTTGAAGAAAGAGCGTCATACTCTTTAACGGATTTTATCAGGTAAACTCAAATTCTTAGGGGTCACTTATCTGTGAGGATAATGAAAATTCAGTATTAAGCATTTGATATAAAGATTTTTTTTTATACTCAGACTGAAGAAGTTTTATAGCCTGGAAATATAGTGGGAGTCATGAATGAGGACTTATTTCCCCTGAAGTTGGAGGATTTCTTTCATGGTAGGACCAGGGATTCTATTAAAGGATTTGTGACTATTTCCCAGTGGCATCCATATGTTTTGGCATTAATATTATTTTGTCTTTTCTCCAGACTGCTGTGTTCTTAAGGCCATGACTTATGCTGCAGTTAAATGTGAATTTAGGTAATACTCTGGCTCTTGTATAGATATTTATATTCATATTTATATTCAGCTCTGAGAAAAAGGAATCTGGAAAGTCAAAAATGGGTGTTTACCCATTTCTGTCTACAAAGCTGCCTTGCAGGAGGCCTGAGAACAGATTCCCAACATATATCTGTTATTTCCCTGTACTCTTTTGAGCTAGTTGGGAGCATTTTGAAATAATAAGGGTCCCTGATCACGTCGAGCGTGTCCTGCTCTTCTTGAGACCATGCTCCTCGAAAAGAGGAGCTGCACAGTTTCAGGAATCCTGAGTCAAGGGCTGAGCCTTGCATTTGCCCCTAACAGGAAGCACAGGGACCTTTAAAATACAGCTAAGCCAGCAGCAGAGATCTGCATTAGCTAGCCTCTCTTTATTGAGGTTTTCAGCCTGCACTATTTTGGTATGTCTAGTGTACAGTTGACAGCTGCATCTTGCCTCCAGGGTACACATTTTACTGATGCAGTAACATGCTTTAGATGCATTCTTGAAAGGCCTGTTGAAAAGAGTGGAAAAGATGGGGGGCTATGGGAGGACAGACACAATATGTTTTCAGGTTAAAAATTTCTTCCAATAGAACAAAATTTTAGACAATTAAAATATCATCAATGCAGTTTGCCACTACTTCTTTTAAAGATATCAGACAGCATAATTAGTCATTTGTATATATATTTTTAAAACACTTTTTTCCCCCTAAATTCTTTCCTTTATAATTTTATTTGAATAAGAGAGTGAAAAATAATGCCATTTTCACAGGACTTTAAGGATTCTGTGCTGTTTTAGGCAGTGTTTTTCTGAAGCTTTAAGACAATGCAGTTGTCATATAGGATGAAATTTGTACTTCTCCTGTCAGAGAAGTAAGACCATTGGAGAAAGATTGACATTGTTAAGCTAGAAATGCTTAGCAGTAACAGCTGTTGAGTTTTGTCCTTCTTCAAGAATGGGATTATACCCCTGCAGAGGAGTAGGCCTTGAATTCATTTGAAGTGTTTGGGCTTTGATTCTTGCTATGTTACGTCCTTAGTTAAACCTGGATATTGTATAACACAGGGCAATTTTTTAACTGTCATTTTCTCTAGCTTTGCCAGCTTCCAAGATAAGACTAAAAATATATCACTAGTCACTTGAAAAAGGGATGTCTGTGGCATTTTGTTGTTTGGTTTTGTTTGTTGCTTTTTTTAGAAGTTGTTTAGCAGGGAACAGAACAAGTCTCAGATCGTGGAGCCATGTCTTTGTCATTTCTTGCAATTCATTAAGCTTGATTTGTTCTGCAAGTATTTTTTTTGAGTGAGGCGCTACATGTGCTTTATCTGTGATGAACTATGGAAAAAATACTTTTGGAGAGTACATCAATTGTGAGAACATAGTTGTTCACAGAGGCAATGGAGAGAAAGGTGGGAGAGTATCTTTCTCTTCTTCTGTCTTTTCCTCACTCCTTTTCCTGCCTACATGCACAGGCAAGGCCAATCATTAAGTAGTCTTGAATATCATAATAACACAGTACAGTAGTAAACTTATGAAATGAAGATTTTGCAGAAGATTTGGAAGTGGTTACATCTCTTTATAAGTAGTAATATGGTTTAAGATCTCTGCTACCAAGGCATTTTTGAAGTCAATCTAGTTGTAGGTGGATACCTTATCTTGCTGTTTTGGAGGCTGAGAGATCAAAAATATTCAGGCATATTCAAAATATTCAGGCCTGTGTCACTGTATGGTGTTAGCTGCAGTAAGTAGCAGTGACTATGCTACTGCCATGTGTGCAAGCACAAATGGGCTTTTGATCTCAGTGCTTTCTGTCTTATGAAATGTTCTAAAATATTTCCCATTTAACCAAGTTTCATGCTTGCTAATGAAAAAAAAAAAGTTTTTCAACTGTTGATTTTGTTTCATACAAATTCTAGCAATTTTAAAGCAGGGCTGAATGCTTTTCAGAAATTGGATAAGTGGCACTTCATCCATTTCCTATTTTAAAAGAGAGAATATTAACATGGGTCACTAAATAAAATCAATAAGTATCTACCTAGAAAGGCAGCTACAAAGTATAAGCAGTATGATACTGATAACTAAATGGCTCCATCTTAAAATGGGAAACTATCCACAGTAGTAAAAAGAAAAATCTGTCAGCTTTTTGAATGACAAAACAAACTCCTCCTCTGTTCTGAAGTTTGGGAGCCCCTAAATGGCAGGAAAGAATATAGCATCTAGCAAAAGAAAACTAAAAGAAAAACAAAGAAAAGAGATGACAAAACCCACATTTTTAAAAAAGTATTGTTATTGATGGATGTTGAAATTAGCTGAATTGTTACCCAGCCCCTTTTTTCTTTTTTCTCCCACTTGATTCAGTCTTCTATTCAAGTCACTTTTCAGGTTCTCTTGGAGAGGCCTGATTTCCTAAACAAAATTCCAATTAATTCCCAGGACAAGGGAGTGATAGAACCTTTACCAGGGAGTACCTGGGGAGTTCCTGGGGCTTTCACTGTCCACTGAAGGATTAGGGATTTTTACATTGTCCTAAGGGAAGGCTAGGTCATATTCCATTTTAGCAGGGAATTAGCCAGAGGGATAAGACTCACGTGACAACAAATCTAATGCAGATCCTCATGTATCTCTAGTGATAATATTTCTCCCAAATTGTATTGTTGCTTGGAGACAAACGAGTGGCAGGAGAAGGCATGATTTTCCCTCCCCTGACCCTCTGAAGGCTATCATCTCAAACATCACAAATGGAGCCTCTAATATCTGCTGATATTGAGAATGAGTAATGTAACTTGGCAGTGGAGAGCAATATTTGATCATTCTGACTGCTTCCTGATGCGACTGAGATTTAGAGAGCAGTGTGATTAATAGCTGGGCCAATTAAAAAAAATCTTTCAAAAATTAACTAAATATATTTATCTTCTCAATCTGGCCCTCCTGCTGTGGGCACCAGAGGTAGAAGCACTACTATGATGTGTCAGGAAGCAATTATGATACTAATAATCCAGCTGCGTAAGCTGGTCTCTAAAACGAGGAGGAATAGTGCTAAAGGAGCACAACATGGTTTAGTATCTTTATGCTATTCTAGGAAGACTGATAAACATGAGCACTAAAGAGTACAGGCTATAGTATATATAAGAATATAGTGTCTGTACCCAGAGTGTTCAAGTTTGCATCTCTTTCTTCTTTGCTAATCTTTTGGGACATCAAAATAAAAGTAGTCTATGGAAGGTCCTTTGTTTCTGTAATGCTAAGTCAACTATGTACCAGTGCCCAAATATGAATTCAGATTTTAAAGAATCCAACCGTTAAAAAAATAGAAGAAAATTTAGATCTCCCATTCTTCTGCACCACAAGTTATGTGTGACTGCCACAGGAACAGTAATGAGAACTGGGTGAATTACACTAGATGCATACTTTCTTTCTAGTATTATTATAGATTGTTTTTTCAATTAGGTAAAATGATTCCTGGAATTACATTGATATGCTAGACAGATGGGAGGTCTGAATAACATTACATCTGTCTGTCTAATAGACCTCTGTCATCTCTGTATTTACAAATGTATAAAATTTACCAGAAGGTGAATGAAATGCTTTATATTCCTGGATATTTCATCAACTGTGCTGGACTACCTAGAATTTGGGTTAAGAAAACTGACAAGTCATACACTTGGGATAAACTTGGTTCAAATATACAAGAGAAAAAATATTTCCTGGTTCCAAATCTTGCAAATGATTAATTGCATTAGAAACTTCCTTTTGGAATCTTTGGAGCCTTTCTTCATATTATGCAATTATAATATAGAACTCCTGATATCAATCATTATATTAAAGTTTCCAGATCTATTTGTTTTCAATTTCTTGTCATACAAAGAGATTTTGTGGCACAGAGAACAGTTAGATTGCATGCCAGTTATTCAGTATAAATGGCTCAAGTTTTCTGAATGTACTCAAGCGAGAAAAGCAGGTTATAAATCACAAAATGAAACTATGAGGGTACAAGTTTGTGGAATAGCTTTGCTCATCCTATAAGCCTTGAACTACATGCTTATATCATAATTTATACCACTGGTTAAAATGCTATGTTTTGATCATAAACTGCAGTTGCTCTGAAAGGAGCACCCTGCTCATTTTTCTGATGTTATAATTCTCTCGACTATTAATTTATCACTACATTTTGAATACACGTATTTCTTTGTATGTCATTTGCCTGAAAAAATAAGAGTCATGAGAAAAAAAAACATGGCTAGGAACCTTTTGCTAACTGATTTCACTCAAAGCATCTTGTGCCTTTGTAAACCACTTGCCTAACTTCCAGAATTGGTTGCACTGAAGGAAAAGTGAGTAGGGTGGATATAAATTCCAGCATTTCATCAGTTTTCTTCCTTTTATATATGTATGCATATATATATGTGCATACACAAATATTTATGTACCTTTTAAATAAGTGAAAAATGTCATTAGAATTTCAGCTGGTAAATTACACATACTTCCTCTTTCTACAGTTTCATAGGATCTGAGATCCTCCTTCCACTTCTGATGACATCCGTACTATTTTCAGTACAGGATTGCCAAGATAGTTTGCCTAAATTCAACTCAAACACAGACTGAATTTTAATCTAACATTGAAACAGCTCTTTTATTCTTGTAAAGACTTTTTTGTTATGTTTCTCATTGAAATAAGCAAAAGAAATCTATTTTTATTTTTATTTTAATGCTTGAGGATGGGACTACTTCAGCTAAGCCTTGGAAGAAAATCCCAGAAAGAAACAGGATTATCTGTACTATCTGTCCACTGTCATTATTTGTTATTATATCTCTGTTATTTGTATTGCCTATAAATTTTTTGTGGTGCTGTGCAAGACTAGTTCTGAAAGATATTTTCTGATATAAGTGATGAAAAAACACTTTAAATTAAGATTTTATATTACTGTCAAATTTTACATCCCTTATTTCTTTGAAACAATTGGCAATTTCGGTAGAAGGTAGGAAATGGAGGGGTTGGTGTTCATCCATTCAGATTATGATACACTTAAGTCTTTATTAAGCATAGTTTTTAGAAGTTTTTACAAATTTTCATCATGAGGTAAATTATATTTACCTGTCCTGCTTTTGCATTTTCACAAACAAATGTTTCATAGTATTTGGCGAATTCTGGTGCGTGATCATTTATGTCTAAAATCCGGATGAAGACAGGTATCTGGCTACTTTGTTTGGGATTATCTGGAAAAAAAAAGAAGAAAAAAGAAAAAGAAAAGAATTCATAGTTCACTCTAAAGACTAAAAATTTTGAAAATACCTGAAATTATCAAATATGTTTTTTTTTTCCAACACACATCAGAAAAGCTCATTTATCTTAATCATTGTGATAGATCTAAGAGCCATACTTGTATTTGAAACAAATGCATTTATTTTGAAATAATGCCAGGTCTATTTAAATTGATTTTCATTAAAAACAGGCCACTGAGTTATTAGTGATGTCTCACTTGTATTCCATACATCAGTGCAATAAATGAATCATTTCAGAGAGCTGTTTTCTGAGGTAGAGCTGTCAAAAGTAGCATTTATTGGTTCAAAGCAGAAAAGCAGTTAAATTGTGTCAGTCAGTTAAAAAATTAATAAAAGTTGTCCCTTGTTGCTCCTTTGAATGTCAAAGCAAAAAGAAATGGGTATATGTAGCTGTTATCATCAGTTGATATTCACAGTCTTGATTCCTTAGGTCAAGCTACAGCTGGAGATGAATCTAACAGCAGAAATATTGAAAACTGAGACTGTACTTGGCAAAACAATGAAAACATATGTATAAAGAAAAGATATTAGTCATCTTGAAAATGGGTGTATATCTCCCCAAATACCTCTCCCTCCTCTCAAGCTCCTAGATGCTTGGAGTTCATAAAGAAGCGTGAGGAAAGGGGTAAGAAGGAAGAAAGCTCTTCCCTGCAAACAGTTATCTTTGTCCCCGCTCTGATGCCTGTTACTAGTTGCTGGGAAGGAAAAGACGTTCAAGAGACATCCACAGGTGTCCAGCAAAAGCATCCAATAAAACAGTTTAAAAAAAAAATGTGGAGGGAAAGAGGAAAGATGCAGGGCCAGGTTTTTCGTCAGGCCTGGAGGAGAAGTAGTTTTGTCTGGTCCTGGCATCAGCTGAAGCCCTTGCCTGAGATAGATTACAACAGACTGAAGACAAATATAACTTTTCCCCTGGCTTGAACGGGTCACTGTGACAATGTTTTCTCTGTCCATCCATGACCTCTTATTTTTCAAAGGATTTCCCCTGAACTAAGGACTGAGTTTAGGACAAATCCAATGTATCTCTTGGCACCTAAATAATTTCTGGGAATTCTCAGAGAACTTGTCTAATAACTCCTCTATACAGTTTTGTTCAGCCTGAGTGGGCAAAGATAGTAATAAGCTGAACTTAAAGATACGCTGACCATTGACAATAACTGGATAAGGCCAAACATAATGAAACAAGATAAAGCATAAATATTGACAAATTTTATTTATTTAATTAATTTTACCTCTAATGCTCTTCTTGCTAAATAGTCTCTGACTTACTTATTTCTGTTGCTATAACAGTGATATTGTGCCAGGGAGTTTCTTCCCGGTCAAGTGGCTTGGAGATAAATAAGGATCCATTTCCTGAATAGATGTTGAATATTCTGTCAAGGTCAGTATGTCGATCCACAGAATATCTGTCAAAATACAGTACATCTGAATGTCAATATCTATTGTTACAGTTTAGCTCATAGCCACCTATAAAAATTTTCCCATGGTCAACAGGGGATGTTTTCCTGACAAGTACCTGAGCTTCCCTGCAGTTTCTTAAAGAGCTCAGCATGATGCAGATTCTGAGAAACAGGTTTTAAAAACAGTGAGGGGGATGAAGGGGAAACCATTTAGATAGGCAGTTTATTAAAGGCTGATATTCAAAATCTCATTTTAGCTTATAATGTGAATTTCAGAATAGCAGTGGCTTAACTGAAAGTGAACATCCTTAGATAGTATTTTCAGAAGTTAATTGCTTTCTGGAGAGCTCAGCCATCAAAGGACACACAGTGCAGATATTACTAAGTATCACTTGAAATCCAAATACTTTTCATATATCACAGGGAGCATCAAAATCATAGGGATATTTTGGATTATGTAGTTGTTTAGGATGGAAGTCCTTAAAATCTAATTTTCATGTTTTCTCTTGCTTAGTTCTTTCCTATGAAGGAAAAGCCATTTTTATGGGTGTTCTCTGATCTAGAGGCTAATAATTGCCTTCCATAAACAGGTTAAATTAATGTTTTTTTTTTTCATAGTTTACTTAAAAGTATTTTATTTCTTTTTCTCCTCTCATAGGTCCTTCTCCAAATTGTGCTTCATTTTTGTTCAGAAATGTAGAAAGCAGGTTTTCAAGTCAGCTGCATGGTGAATATATGAATTTCAGTGTTGTATTTGTCACCGCAGATAATAATAGCAGATGGCTAACAATTACAGCAATATCACAGTGCGGAGCATTTACCTCTAATTGTTATGACTTTCTCACAGTCATTTCTTATTTAACATACTATACAAATGGTGATCATTAAATAGTTAAGCTATGGACCAGTGTAGGCAGTGTAATGTCTAGGGGGCTATTTTCCCCACTGGCTCTGCCAAAGGTGCAATACAGAAGGCTGACTGCTATCAACCAGCGGGGAGGTGGAAATATATCATGTGAGTATCTTACATAAGTTTGACTTTGGAAACATGTCTTAAAAGCATAATCCTGTGAAAGGTTTGGTGAAGGTGCTAGAACATGATGCATGTTACATGCTGACCCCCTTGCTTTCCTTTTACCTTGTGACTCTATGCCCGCTTTCAGAAACATCTATATTATACGACCTGTGTTTGTCATATGCCAATAGATATTTCTTTCCTTCAAGTTTTTCAGTGACCTTTGTGGAGTTTAGCTACTTGTGGGGTTAATTATCCAAGTAATTACTCACTCCTACATTGTGTACGTATCACATTTTATGTGTGAAATTCAATCTATCATCTAAATCATTTTATTTTGTGTGAGGGCTTACTTTATTGCATTCTTGGTTATATCTGGATCTTGGGCTACAACATGCCCAATAATGCTTCCTTCCTTGACATCTTCATCTACCTCTATTAAATAAGAGGTTCTGCTGAACACTGGAGGCTCATCTATGTCTTCCACGGAAATTTTGACCAGAGCTGTGTCTTTAAATGGCCCCAGCTGAAGAAAACGGGGATCGAGATGAGTGTTGGTTGCTTCCACTCTTAAGGTGTATAACATTTTGTTCTCAAAATCCAGCTGCTGGGGAGCAAATAATAACAATAAATAAAATGATGTCATTTTACAAGAAAAGTGAGTCAATTTTATAATGCCAATTTAGAAATATAGGCTTTATTAAGGTACAAAGTCAAATAAAACTGGGCGTTTTATAGTTTTATCTGCCTACTACTTGTTCAGATTTCCAGAAAAACAGATTTTCTCTTACAAGAGGAATCAAGCTACAGAAAAGTAGGAAGAATCTTTCTAGAGGTAGGACCTACTCATAATCTTATTTTTTTCACCTCTGTGACAGTAACCCAGTCAGTTCCTAAAGATTCTCTCTCCTGTATGCATTTTCCTCCTTCCATTACCATCTACCCCTGACTGTTCTGTATCAGGAGCATACCAGACTTACCCCAGCCGCTAAATTCCAGAGTGAGAAGAAAAACTTTGAACTCTGATGTCCAATATATGTGACATTTACATTATAACCTCAGGGTCCACACTTATCCATATATTAAAACTTATTCAAGATGTTATTAAATCTAATGTCAAGATGTTACATAAATTTAACACTCAAAAATTGGGAAATGCCACATTTAAAGTAGAGTTCTACAGAAACTGCAGAGCCTTTGCTTTTTGATGAATGAGTGACACGCAACATTCCACTACAAAGAGAAACATTAACAAAACTGTCCATTTAATTTTGAAGCTCGTGTCCCAACATGAACTTTTTTTTCCACTTTCAGTAACACCACCTGTCAGTGTTTCCTAGCACATTACCCATATTTACCCAGAGTCAGGTAAATGTTTTGGGGAATCTACACAAGTTCCGTGTTAACCAAACATTTCAGTTTTGGTGAAATTCTGTTTATGAACTAATCAGAATGATCTCTGAACTATTCATGTTCATTCCATATAAACATTACCATTCCAACACGCATGCACACACACACACACAAATATTCATGCACCTCTCCAAAAATGGCTGCATATAAATCTGTGTTCCCTATAAATACAAAATTTCACAACAAACACCATATGAATAAAACTGAGCATAGTTCATAGTTGACGTTATCATGGGAGCCTTCCTTATAGGATCTATTCTAATGTCTAATGTAAAATAACAGTAACTGTAGCCTGGTCATGTCATCCTTGCTGTTTTGTAAGTTTAGTAGTATGAACTCTCAAAAGCAATCAATAAATAATCAGAGAAACTATTTTGAATTGAATTTCTGCCTATTCTTTTGCACCTTGGGCTTCCATTGAGGTGATATGCAGAAACTTTAGTTTCACAAAGATTAAACCAATAGAGCTTTCAGGTGTTGAAGGTCTGACATCAGCATTTTAGCTAAGAGACTACTGTAGTTTTCCACGCAGATTAGAGAGGAACAGGTTAGCCTTGGAGGTATAAGTTCATCAAAATTAAACTGTCAGGCAAGCCTCAGACTGAAACTGAAACCCACCAGGTTTTCACAGCCTAATTCAAAAGAAAGTATATATACCAAACAGACAGTAGTCACAGAAATATTGCGTTATGTGAAATGACATGCCAGGAAATTTCCCTCAAGACCTGAAAGTAGCAGAAAGATGCTGAAGAAAGAGAAGAACAAAACTAATGCCATAACTCCTTGGCAACTTGACCTCTTGCTAGATTTACCCTCCCTTCCCCTAGAACAAGGTAAAATAACCTTAACACCTGCAGAGCTAAGAGCATATAAAAGAGAGAAAAATAAACCTTTTTGACAGTTATAATTCCTTCTTGCGTGTCCTTGTCAGTGATTATGTCAAACATGTCTGATCCATCCCCACTGGAGATGCTGTACTCAGTCTCTGCATTCTCACCCACATCGGGGTCATTGGCTTTAATTCTGCCAAGTGGAGTCCCAGGTGGTGCAGATTCAGGAGAACTGAACAGGTAGGTGCCTGGAAGATTGAAGTCAAGCATTTGTTATTTGGAGGAACTTTGTTCTGAATAAAAAACATCTTCAGTTTCACCTGGATTTTTTAAGTAAGTTGGAGTTTGGAGCATTTTAAGGAAGAATCCCTTAGTCATCACAGTAAACTTTGAAGCATGTTTCAGAGCTGATTGACAAACTGACAAAAAATTTCAAGGCATTCTGCAGACTGGTTAAGTACTGTGTTTTTAGTGTTTTTTTTTTTTTTTATTCTTCATCTATAAGGAATACAAATGGACAATAATACAGTACTGATTCTAACACTGATTATTTAATCGTGTAGTTTTTTTTTTCCCCAGTCTTTTTGAAAAATTCCCACATAAAAAGTACTGGAGCATTTGCTCTCCTTTCCCAAGACACCAGAGATTTAGAAATCAGTGTGGATTTCAGATTTCAAAAACCGGTGTGGATTTTGGAAAGAGGCAAAAATAGAATAGGAACTTTTTTTCTCTCTTTTGAGGTATGTATTCAAGAGGTGCTTTATTTGAAAGTAATTAATTCGGCTGTTATTGGTAATATATACTAAAAAGTCATGGTAAGGAGCATTTGGATACATGTTCATGTTAACCACTGCAGTTAATTGAAATGCCAATACATTCAGATTTTATTTAATTTACTCTGCGCATTAGTGTATCTTCTTTTAATGGTTGATTAAAATGGTTCATTTAATGATTTTATAATCAGGTTTTACTAGAAAGAATTCTGATTGTATAGACATTTTAATCTTGAATATGTGTATGAAAAGTGAATTTACATGTATTTTCTGACAAGATTTGCAATGAAATATAATTGTAAAGATGGATTGTTGTAGAAAACGAATTAATCACATTGTTTTATTGGTCAGTTAGAACTAGACAATGAAGAGTTTACATCACTGGTAAGATTCAGTATGTTTTCAAATTAATATTTTCAGAAAAGAAAGAAAATGTAAGAATTTTCTGATATTGTAAACATTTTACATTCCAGAAGATGATGTTTATTTTCATCTATTTGCTCATGTTAATAGATATCAATTTACTGAGTGAAGCAGTGCTATTATTGGAAAATACTCTAGATGTCTGGACTAGACAAAATTGCCACCTGACAAGATGTTCAGCAATCTGGAAGGGATCTGGAATGTAAAAAATTGCATTGACTTACAGTGTAATACAGTCAAGTATCTTTTTTGCAGATAGTCCATTTCCTTTATTTACATGCCCTTTGCTTTCTTTTAAGGCACTTAAATGGTCCCAAAGGTTCCCTTTTAACTATAAGGACTACAGTAGACATTTGAGTGCTGACTGAGTCTTTATATCCAATTGTATTCTCTAAGTACAAAAGAGTGTCACTGGAAATACCCTATATTTATATAGATAAATTCTATTTTGTTACAACAAAATAGAATCTAATGCTCGATGCTAAATTGTATTTGCTGTTACATATTCAAGGCTCCAAAGGAAAGATCAGCAGTAGTCTGTTTGGCTGCAATTGGCACAGACTAAAATGCATGCTCTTCCCTTAAAGTAAACTGAAAATGGGGTGAAAATTAGGATTCCTGGTAGCTAACTATAAGTTTGAAGGCTTGCTCAAATTTGAGGGTGTGACAAGGAAGCTAGCAATACGATAAGAACAGATTTAATCATGTCACTTTTGACTACGTCCAGAAGAAATAATGGCTGTAAATGCTTTTGGTGTCTGAAAGCATTCCAGAACACTGTGCAAGTGCTGCACATTTTGGGAATGTGAGATGGCTAGTTTGGTTTAGGGTACAACTGAATCCCCAAAGTGTAAGGTTTTCATTATGATATGGTTCTGAAGAGGCTTTTCCCTCCTCCATTAAAGTGCTCAGGACTTTTAATTGTGTAAGGTCAGAGTGCCTTCCAGGATATAAAATAAAGTAGAAAATTAGTTAATCTTTCCTTCAGCCTAAACAACTGACGCTCTGCACTGTAGTCTGGTAATTTCCTTTCTGTCTCCTCTCGGTCCCAGTCTTTGTTTCTTCAGTACCCTGACGTTAACTCCTTTTGCCTCCATTTGCAATTCACCTTCTGCTCTGGGCCACACTTTCACTTACTGTTGCCTCACAGGAGAGAGTGGGGAAGGTTATTGCTTTTGGAGGGAGAAGGCTCCTTCCTAGGTATTTTTAAGCTACTTAGTGCTTTGAAGGCATACTCAAGTTCACAGCTACCTGAGAAGAAATCAAAACCTCCAGATGTTTCCTTATGTTTGACTTACCAGGAAGTGTAGAAAACCACCCTGCTGAGGAAAAAGAAATTGACAGGGAAGGATCATCAGCAAAATGAAAATTTCACCCCTGAGTTGGTCCCAAAGCAGGTCATCTATAGCCCATGCTATGTGTTTCAGTGAAGTTTAAAGTAGCAAGCTACAGAGAGTATTGTTAGGCATGAAACATTGTGAATTTCTCTACAATTAAGGACCTAAGCCAAAGGTTATTGAAATCTTCAGAGCTTCCATAGACTTCACTACTTTTCATGTCAGGCTTCAGCTAAACTTGAAAGAGCACCAGAAGGAACAAAGTCTAAGGAGCCCAAGAAGCCTAAGTTATTTTGCAGTTCTACGCATTGTTCATTGTTCATTCTTTTATCTTTTTTTTTCTCTCTCTCTTTTTTGTTGTTTTTATTTTTAACTTGGCAGCTAAGCCTGGTACAACGGAGTACACTGAATTCTAATTTAGGTTCGAGGATTCCTATTTGCCAAAATAGGATGGCTCCTGAAGTCAAACAGGATGGCTAGCTGAGAATTTGTTGCTTGAATTTGTCGTGTGTAGGTGACTTTCAGCAGTTAAACTCTGAGCATGAATTCAAATAAGGATATTTTCTTTATGAGACTCCAGTTCTGCTCTTCCTCCCTTCTTTATAAAAGAAGCAAACTGTTATCATGAAAGGAGATAAAATCAGTATATGCAACTTAAAGAAAACTCTCTTCTGTGCTTTCATGGTTTTGTAACATTTTTGAAATCTACTCTAGATTGACTTGTTTATGCTATCCTGATTGTACTTATTGCCATGCTACTGAAGTGCTTTTCAAGTTTCTGTAAGTCCAGGAGTGTGTTTTCCAAATCAGTCTCTCTTGTTCTGTCCTTGGTGAATCTCTTAAGAGAGACAGTCCTGTCCCCAATCAGTACCAACAAACAGTTCAAAATTTATAATGTGGATCTTTTTCAGCAGGTGTTAAACTGCAACTGCAAATTTCTTCCATCTACAGACTATCAAACAGTTATCAGACACTGATTATAACAATTTGAGATTGGATTTAAACCAGTGGTCAAGGATGAAAGGATCTGTAGTATATTGTGAAGATTTCTCTATTTCTGTTGCCTGCCAGTTTTTAGTCTACAGAGATATTTTTAAAAACCTTAACCATGTCTAATGTGGTCTAGATTACCAAAAACCTTCAACATCAAGAGCTGAATGCAAATTACAAGTACCTAAGCCAAATGGTTAGATTTTCAGCAGATCTTACCAACCGACTCTGATGATTGTGCAAGCTGGTAGGCTAGGAAATTTAGCGAATGCTTTGCTTGTCTAAATATATAGGACTGTGTCTTCAAAGACTGAACCCTAGATTTTTTCAATTTTATTTTTCCAATAAATAATTTGCCTTTAGGAAAAGGAGGCAGAAATTCCCATTTATTTGCTTTAACATTGCTGCAGCATGAACAGACATAGCAGTGGGCTTATTTATATTAAAAAGAAAAAAAAAAAGGCAAGAAGAAAGACCCAGATGCAGATGGTGACAGTGAAAAAAGGTGATCTTAGAGAAATCCATTGAACCCCAATAGTACTGTTAGATGTTCCATACTCTGGGGGAATCGAGGAGGATTGTCGTTGACATCAGTCAGGGTGATGTTCACGGTGGTGGTCCCTGATAGTCCTCCCATCTGGCCTCCCATATCTTTGGCCTGGATGACCACTTGATACTGTTCCCTGTTTTCCCTGCTCATGTCCGGTAAAGCAGTTTTGATTATGCCTTGGAGAAAAGAGAAAAAGGAGAGAAAAGGGAGAGGAAGAAAAAGGAAAACCAAGAGAGACAGGGGAAGGATAAGGAGAAAAATAACCCCCACACTTAAATTAAATGGGTTTATGTAATACATATTGTGCATAGCAAGCAAATACACTTCAAGGTGTATTTTTAAGACTTTCCATCCATTACTAGTTTAATATGACTTTAAGAAAAGAGAAAGAAATATAACAAAGACATTATTCACTGTTTGGGATGTGCTACATCAATATAATTATTCTTTTGATGACAAAAATATGTATAACTGCTATTTTTTTTCAGCTATTATTTTAATAACATGTGCAACCTCTAGTACTAATGAGATTTTGGCATTATAGCACAAGGATGAACTCTATTTTGTCTTGGATTCATTACTTGAGACTCTACTAGTAGGGTCATACATTTTGATGTCAAATGGGAGCCATGATCATCTAGGGCTATAGGTAATAAAATAACTGGATAAAAATTTAAAATTAATGCTGGAAAATAACATTTGGGTGTATCATTCACAAAGAAGAGTTGCATAAGCATAACGTAAGTGTCTCAAATATTTATACAGAGGAAGAATGGAGACTATTTTAAAAGGTGGTGGACTTGTCAGATTAAATGCTACCTAACAGTCTAATCCCAGGTTAGATCCCTATTAATACTGTAAAAATGTAACTCTTATTACACCTTTGGGACCCCCTTACTGGGTTTCACAAATAAATTGTTTTGAAAAGAAATTGGATATTGTCCTCCAAGCAAGTCCACAGGACCGAGAACTTCAGGGACCCTTGGTACCGTTGATGTTAAATTTAAATTCTCAAACCCAAATGATTTTGTTCATGTGCAGAAGGAGAACTGCTAGGCAAAACAAGGTTGTGCCTACTAAATCTTACTTACATTTAGGATTAGATGTGTGCTAATGTTTGGTGGGGAGGAAGTTGAACTAAAATTTTGAATTCAGGTAACAAATTTTGCTTTTTTGTACTTATTTTTCTGTTTTTTTTTTTTCCATTTTCCTGTACAACAATTTCAAGGGCTTCCACTGATTAAATCTTGCTTCAGTTCTAAAAACAATTAGAACCAGAGCATAGTTTAAAAAAACAAACAAACAAACAAAACCCACCTTGACTTAAAAATTGCCAGTGATCAAGAATATATTGCATACATTTATAAAAAATGTAATGGCTACCTTTGAAGACTTTTCCTCCTTCTGATCTGAATTCTCTCACCTCCCCCCGTCCCCTTTTTTTTAAATGAACAAATGAAACACCCAGAAAATGGTATAAAATAAACCTTTAGTTACTTTCATCCTTTGCAATATTCTACATGCTTACTGAATTGTAGACTCTTATAGTAAACTTCTCAAACTGAACCAAGGGCAGCAGTTCTTCTTCTGCCATAACTTTTGTTGAAAAAATGTAGGTATTTCAAGAACATGTAATTTCATGTCATAAACCAGCTGCAATATTGGAATAGCGTTAAAAATGTCTTGATCCCTACATCCTATATCTGTCATTGCAAAAAGCGAGTTGCTAACCTGTTTCTGGATCCACTGAGAAATATGGCTGTCCTTGCAGGATGCTGTACACAATTTTGGCACTGTTTCCATAGTTGGCATCATCAGCATCTGTGGCTGTCACCTGAATAACAGATGTACCTAAATGGATACCAGAGAAGGAATCAGCGGATTTTAAGACAACTACTTCTTATCAACCATGTAGGCTTGTATTCCGGTACAAAACTGAGCAGCATCCACTGGAGGAATCAAGTGTTATTCTCTGCAAACAAAATAGTCCTTTCCCAAGCAAGCAGTAAAATAAACTCACATCTTCCTCATGACTAAAGCTAAAATCATTATCCCTTAATCTCTGCGCTTCAGTTAAACTGAAGAGAAAGTACATAGGGATTGGCACATGTCTTTGAAAACCAGTGCAGCTTTAGTTTTATTCATGTGATCAAACAGATTTGAAGATTGCTTCTTGGTAAAAGCATGACACCAGTCGAAACTGTCCACAGAAGTTGCAGGTACCTTATGTGCAAAAGGAATTATTGAGGTTTTTAAACCTAACTTAATCGATAAATTCAAGTAATTTTTCCCATACTCATTTTCTGCTAGATTGACAATCTCCAAATACCTAATGTCAGTCTAAATAAAGCATTTTGCCTCATCCAAAATAATTTTAAAGATATTTCAAAAAATAGTTCAAATTTGAAGTAAGAAAAGTAAAGGCCTTTTTATTATTTTTTATTATTTTTTATTTATTTTTTATTTATTTTTTTCTTTTTAACAAAACTATACTACTATTTGGAAAAAAAAATGCAGTTCAAGTAGATCACAATGAGCAGAACACAGGATACACAGGATTAAAAGCAGTGGGAGAAGATGCTTTGGATGTAGTTTATGGATTAGAAACAAATGCAAGCTTCTGTAAAGCCCTACTTATGAGGCTGATAAAAGGACAAAGCTATTCCCCTGAGCTTTTATTTCTAAGCAATTTTTAAAATGTCAAGATACGTTTTGCTAACACAGTCAAGAACTGGAAAATGTCTGGATAAATGCAGGCAGTCCGGCAGTTGGAAGTGTAAAAGTCCTTAACTCCTTTCCATGGGGATATGTCTGAAAAGAGGAAAAACTCTTTGCCCTATTTTTGAAGATTATTTTTGAGTATCTTGCTTCTCTGGTGAACAATGTCCACTTTTTAGGGATATCACTTCCTCTTCCTGTTTTTCTTCACTTTCAGTCTCCCAGACTGAAGTTCACCCAGATATTTTGAAGCCATCCACCATTCTAGATTATATATTCAGGAGATGAAATTCACCTGTGACTAATGGAATTGCAATGTATCATGTATCGTGTGAAGACATGGGGAAAGTAGAAATCTAGAGCAACAAAAATAAAAAAATTATGAGAGCAGATGTTTTTATTAGATCCTTTTAGATGCAGGTATTTTCATAGTACATCATACTGGTTTACATACAATACTCATACCTATGTAGCAGTAATAATGCCCACTATTTCAGGTTATCTGACTAACACAACAGCAGATGAGGAATACTCTTCTCCCTGCAACAAATGACCAGAACAAAACTACAGAAATACTTTGTCACAATTCATCAGACTCTGAGAAGAATTTTTGCCACTAGCACTCAAGGTTACGTTTTGCCTGGTTAAGCAGTTAGTGGTCATCTCTGCATTAAGGTGAGCTGTAAAGATAATCCTGAAATGAAAATTTAAGGACAACTTTGTCCCTAATAGGCTCCAGCAGAAGTATTGATCTGACTGTAAAATGAAGAATATTCTCCTAGAAGAATGGTAAAACTGTGAATCTTATCTGCTTCAAAACTGGCAAATAAAGTAAAGCCAGTGTGTCCTCAGTACTCACAGTGAAAGAGGAATCATGTGCCGCCCTGTTTAAAATGTACAAATCAGCAGTGGAATGTTCTTATACTACTGTACTACTGCAGCATCTGAAAGATAAGGAAGAATCAGAGGAAAACAAAATAAAAAAAAATCTACAGGAAAACTTAGTTCTCTGACCCAGTTTTGGCACTGTCTTGGGCCTGAGACACTACTCTGAGGAGGGACATAACAATTGAATGCACATTAACTTTCTTCTCCTGCCTTGCAAATTTTCTAAAATAAGTCTTGAAGCCTGTTTTGAGAGAAGTATATATATATTTATATGTGGAGAAAGGCTTTTCAGAACTATCTTTGAACAATTTTTGTCTTTGTCTCTTAGGAATGTATATCTTTGTTTTCTGAGGCACAAATGACATGTAATTATTGTTGTGGAGAGTACAGAAGAGAAGCTGAAACCCTACACAAACTTCGGAGGTCACTACCAGATTATTTAAGTGGATCTGCTATAGAATGAGATCCCATTACAGTTTGCAAAATATCAGTGCTTTCTTCTGTTTGTTCAGTTCTGTAAAGTGGTGAAAATAACGCGGTGTAGCAGTTACTGATTCCTAGTAAACTAATAGTACAATTGGGAAAAATGAATAGCAGTAGCACATACTCAGAAAAAGAGGAGTCAGCATGCAGTTCTCTGCTTGCAGGGTCTGCTGCATCATAACGAAGGATTCTTGTGGACTATAGGCAATGCTTGTATAGATTCTTTTTCTTTTTTATTTGGAGAAAATAAACTATGCATCTGAGGTCAGGAATTCAATTCAATGGGCAGTAAAATGAAACAGTTCAGAACTATCTATGAAGCTATTGATAATAGGATAAAAAGATTTTAGGTCTTTTTATGTACAGTCACTTATGGACTATTTCAACTCTCTCCTCCTCCCCTCAGCCACTCTCTAAAAAAAAAAAAAAAAACACACATGGAGTGTGGATTTTAATATAATTTTTGGCTAGATTGCTTCACCAGGAACTCTTTGCTCACATTTGCCAAGTTGATTTATATTATGAATTAGGCTGCTAGGATAGAAATTGAATCATGCCTCTCCTGAGACACTTCTACCACTCCCACCAATGTCACGGGGAGGACCATCTGAGTCTGAAAACTTGGAAGTACGATAGAGAGGCATATGTGAAGATTCCCTTCTGATTTTCACCTTGTGTTAAAACTAACACACTGCTGATCATGCTTGTCAAGCTTTAAGCTAGGATATAACTTCTGTTCCAATTAAGTTGCTTTTGCACCACAGTTAACAGAGAACCAGCTATCTGGTAAAGGTGAGCTGGAACAATAACCCGTTTCTCTTGCCCAGACAGGTTTTCCAGTCACCTGCCAATGATGAATGAATATATGAATGTATAGTAATGAGTCACTAACTTGATGTTAAATAGAAAGAAGAATCTTTTCTGTCCTCTAACATGTCAGAAGAAAGTAGGTAAGGGCAAGAAATGTGATACAAATACAGCCCTCATCTAAGGGTCACATTTTAGGGACAGTCATATCAATATCCATCTCTGTGTCGTCTGTGTCAGAACTGGCCAGAAAGATATCTTTATAACTAAATCTCCCAAACAGAAACATTTCTCAGAGTGTCATTCTTCATACCCATGTAAATAAGTTGGCTAGGAAACTGGTGCAACAGATGCCAGAAAAAATGTGATATAGACTGCAATAGCAGTCAAGGGAATAATAAATACATCATTTATCGCCAAAACAAAGTCAACTCATGTTCCCAAGTAAACTCAAACCTAGCCAGCATGCCTATTCTATCTCAGGGTAGGCACTAACTGTGAAAGTTTGAGAGGAATAGCTTATTTTCTTTTGGTTTTGTTTTGTTTGGATGAATTCTTACTATTTTTTCAGGCATCTTCCATTTTACTTTTTGGGCTTTGTCTCTCAAGATTTCTATTTCTCAGAATGCTGCAATGGCCAAGAAATAGCAGTTTCTTCAATGTCTTGAATTTGCCAAGCCTCATGAGCATTGTAGCTTCAGTATCGATTTTCAGGATTTTTTTTTGTTTTGCTTTGTTTTTGTTTTTATCACAGAACAACCTTAGCTTGGCCTGGGTGACTTACATCTGGAAGTTTATGCAAACTGATGAAACATCATTTGAAGGTGGAGTCCTATAATAAGGGTGGAAAAAATGCAGGAGGATAGAGGATAATCTGAGAGAAGAAAAATCTAGACTAAATATGTCCAGAGTAGTGTTGGTATGGACACACTTTTTCATGTAAAGTCTTACTCTTCAGCGTGCATCCCTTATTCTTATTTGGTTCCTTCACTTGATAGAAATGAAAACAGCTCCTGACAGTTGCGAATAGATCTTGCAGAAAACTTTTTTTTTCCCCTGTAGCTCTTGTTTGAACAGTAATCTCCATCTTGGGGGTAGCTCATGCATATGTTATGTTGTTGGTCTGGTGTTTTTAAGGATTCTGCTATGAGCACAGGATCCAAAAGTGAGAGCAACACTTTAAATATTGTTGAGAACTGTGGAAACTTTTTTCTTCCAGAATTTTATAACTTCAAAATCCTTGAATTTGATTTTGACATTTTTTCAATACAAATATGATTTCAGATCAATTAAATCATTTAATTTTCAAGAAAAAAAAAATCAGACTTTGGCCTTATAATATAAAGTCATCAAAAATCTCACTTGGAGAATAAGAAAAAATAATCATTTTGAAAAATGCTGGAACAAGATGTTTTTGACATTACCAGAAAGCTCGATTTATACTTTTTTTCTCAACTTCTGTCAAAATTGACAGTTATTGAAAAGTTCTTATTTTTCCATAGATTTTTTTTTGCCCCGCTCTGTTTAAGAAAGAGCTACACTCTGTTTAAGAAAGAGCTACACTCAAAGCTGAAAGGCTGTTTCATTTTCAGAAATAGAAGACCAGCTGGAGTAAGTGGAGAGGCAGGAAGGCCTTTGTCTCCCTAAAGGACAAGCTCTTGTGCTTGCTTCCTGTTTTCAAGCACAATGACAATCTGCTGTTCATCAAGTTTATTCATGGAGAGAAGATTTTAGAAGTGGGTTACTTTTACAAACTGAAAAGAATAAGGAAGCTCTGGAAAACTTCTAGAGGCAAATCTGGGAATTTTCTTCTGATAGAAGCATAATGAAGATAAGTGAGGGATGGTTTTCTCAATTAATATGACTCCAGGGTTATTTTCATATGGACATAATATAGAGGTACCCCTGCTGAAGACCCAAATGAAATATGAAACCAGCTACAGAAATATTAAGGCATATTAAATTAGATTTCTTTTTGAGAAAAGAAGGGTTTGTTTTTTTTTTGAAACTGGAAGCAAAGGTAGAAGCAGTCTGTGGCTACACAATGAACTAGAGAAACTTTGAACTAGGAGCAGTCGTATGCAATTATCCAGACTTAAAGAGTTTAGTAACAAATATAATTCACCACTAGAATCTCATTACCACATCATTTGGACTACACCACATCAGATCGCTTCCTATCCAAAGGGCAGGACTAAACAAGGTTGAGATATAACCCTTATGATCCTTTCAGTTTGACTGGAAGATAAGTCTTACATAAAAAGCTAGAGGACTAGGCAACTGCAAAGTGAACTTTGCTCTTTTGTACGTGACCCCAATTTACAAGAGATTTAGCAAGACTGCTTTTCTTTGATATAAAAAAAGCTGAAAGGTTGGTAACATAAAAGGCAAAGGCAGAAGAAAAGCAGAAAAGAGCAAGCATCAACAGGTAAACAGATAAATAAGCCCAGGATTAGAAGAATAAATAGGCATGATTGAGAAAACCAAATCAAATAAAGTTGTAACAAATAAGAAACAGAAAGGAACAATAATATGACATTGGAAAACCAAGAGAGAACTTCAAATGTAGTTCAGTCATATACGTTGAATAGAAACTTTAATTTTACTCATTTAATTATTTTGAATAACTCCACATATAGCTGTGATGTAAAACTTCATCTAAGTTGAAAATATGCTGTCTCATTTTTGTGCGTATAGTCTCACACAATGGTTGACTGGGAAGTCAGCTGATGTGCTAGCACCTGTTGGTGGTTTCTATTTCCTCTCTCAGAATGGCCTTTTCCTCTCTTTCACTCTCTACTAGTAAAACCAAATGAAACTTACCCTCCCATTCCTCAAACACAAGATGCTGGATTTTCACAGCTTTACTCTGGAAACCTTCCTCTCTATTTTATAAATATAATGCAGAAATAATACACACCATTTTTTGTGTGTGTTATGTTTCAAAGTTTGTTTTGTTTTTTGCCCCAAAGTTACCTTTTATATGACAAAGTTAAGTCATGTTTTAGACTGTGCTGTGACACTCTTTAGCATATACTTACTCTAGTGTGAGTCCTGATAACACATGGATGCCATGTGAGGAGGCTACTCTGTCTATAATCTCCCTGAAATACTGTGTATGGTAGTGGCCTTTGCCACTGAATATGATACATACACCATTGTAAGATAACATCTAAGACTGAACTGGAAAAGAATGGCTAAAAACCTCTTACCCTTGCCCTTCTAATGTTCAATACCTTCATACAATATCTTCCATTCTCCTTTGGTAGTAATTCTAACTGTGAAGTGCCTTAGATGCCCTAGGTAAGAATTTGAAAAGCATTATGGCCACAATGAGAACTTCAAAATAGTAGAAAGAATGAGAAGTAGTTTGAGATATTGGTGGCTGAACAAATCTGTGTATGCCTATTCTTTAGGGAAGCTTTTTTTTCGCTGCTTTCACCATAAAGTCACTCAACCTCTGGAATAACAATTCTGGTGCCCTCAGATGGCATTGATAATATAGATAAACAAACAAACAAACAAACAAACAAAACACAAAAAAACTGTGTGACTATTTAAAATGTTAACATTGACTAGCTATTATTAGCCTGGTGACTAAAGAAATACAGTGATCTGTACGTGATCTGCCATCCAAAATAAATAAACATTAGCTTAGAAGTCTTTTCCACTTTGTCCATTATTCTGTACATAATAGTAATTAGAAAATGCACTGGTTTCAAGCAGAAAAAAGTATTTTCAGTTAATATACCAAAAGAAATGAAAACAAATTAAAAAAATCAAAAATTTATCTTTAAGATTTCTATTCAAAATAATTCAAAATAATGAGAAAACTTACCGGTTGCACATTTCTGGGCCTTGAGATGCTGTGCATATGGTAAGGCTGTTCCAGCTTGAATTAGTTGCTAATGAAACCAATAGATTGAAACAGCAACAAGTAATGCCACAATATGGCATATAATTACCTTGGTTATTTTTTCTCTGACCACATTAATCCTTTTACAGAGCACCTGAAAACAAGCCAGCTTTACCAACAAGCATCTGCAATTCATGATGGATAAGACACAGAAACTCCACTACATGAATCCCTGAAGGATTACTTCCTCTTTAAAGTCGAGGTTTGGGGATCCTGGCATTTTGCCTAACACTTTAATTTCTGGAATACTCCAAAACAGAGAAACAACTTTAATTGTATTTACGAAATCCTTAAGAGGACCTTGCTCTCTCTCAGTCCTGCTAACTAGTAAGTAGACCCCAAACAGTATTTCCTGAAGGCTACACTATGGCTATCTATTAATTAAAAAACTTATTTCATAAAGAGGAATTCCATTAGAGTTTTCTGATGTAGTTATAAGATATATAAGATGGAAGCAATCACTGGTTGCTTCCTGTTCTTCACTGTTAAAAGACATATTGTTTATTAACTCAGCTTTAAAAACACCATTTATTCAGTTCTTTTTGCATGGTAGTTTTGTCTCACTCTCAAAGCTCTCTACTTGACTCCCACACTCTTTTTTGGCCCCAGAAGCTTCTTTTTGGCCCCAGAAGTTCCTCTGGACAGCTTTCACTTTAAAGAAAAAAGCAAACTTAAAATAACAGTTTTCAATAAATGCCATATTTTAGCACTAAACTTGGGGTTTATGAGGTACATGGCTGTGTATACACTTCACAGGACCTCATGCTCTATTTCACAGAGCAGAGAGGCTTATATTGTTAGAGGGGGCTGCTTAGCTTTCCTTGCCTAGCTTTCATCTACTCTCTTAGTTTAAGTTTGGCTTTTGTATTGCTTTGCTGGATTTTGGAGAGCCTCTTTGCTGTGGGGCCTGGGGCTGGAACCTCACTGTCATTTGTATCTTCAAAGTTATTTCTTAACACAAATGAATAGCAAATGTAACAGGGTCCTTAGATTTTCTACAAACATGAGGTCATCATCAGAGACTGCCTGTGAATCTCTATTATGGCCGGGAGAATGTAGTGCAGTATTATTAGGACAGCACACTAGAGTCCTATTTGTTTCAACTGGGGATGCTTTTGTCATCTGTGGGAATTCTTTTTTGGGAGATGATAAAGTCTGTCTCTTTTAACACTAATAAAACTGCAAAATGAAGTAATTTTCTATGAAAATGCAGTAAAGTATGATATTACTGGTAAACTCAAATTTACATTAATATGTGATTCATGAAAGCCTCTTCTGTCATGGTTAGATACTGTGGATGTCGTCTGAGGAAGTGATAACAAAGCTGTGTTTTGAAAGAGAAATAGAGTCTAAAGCAGAGACAATGAAACAAATTCCAGGATTGTCTTAGTCATGGGCTTTTTTGAAATTGTACTACTTAGAGTACTATTTTTAGACAACAGCAAAGGAGTTCTAGAATTCACATGTGTATATAAGTATAAATGTAAGTTTGTATATAGAAATATATTTAGACAAAATCCTTATAACTTTAGGAAGAAATTTTATTCTTTTTCTAGAAACATTCCTCTCTTTTTTTCCCTAGACATTTCATTCATCTTCAAAAGTATTCAAATGTCTCAAGTGCAATCTGCCAAATGGTTCACATACACAGCCTTCTGCTAAATATTGCTGAGTTGCCAGTTGCTAGCAGATTGATCTGTATATCGATTGCAGAAATATAGTGTTTTGGTCCCAGTGAATGATGTACATCATAAGGACAGACTAATATGGCCAGCTCAAGTCTTACAGATTTGAAAACTTCTAGCTGGAAAATATTACATTTATTGATTCAAAATCACCAGTGGAGGTAATATTCTTAGACATGCCTAAGTCCATTTCCAAAATTGATTTAGACACTGGGATGTCTCAGTGCAAATTAATTGGACATACGGTCCTAAACAGCTTTTCAACTTCCTCAAGTGAACAGAAGTTCCTGATAGCCAAGGTATCTTTTAAAATACTACCCACGAATTCATTAAGTCTTAGTCTTCCAGTCCATGAAATATAAGAATTTTTCCTGTTCTCTTTCTTACAGTTTCAGTGCACTAAAGAGTGGGTTATTATTTAGGTGTTTTGCACAGCTGTCACATATTTTGACTTTATGGGGAAATAAACATTTCTATTTTTTGTTTATGCCTCCAATATACTGTGTACATAGTCCTATTTATCACAGGCTATTTATCATTTGCCTTGGGGCATAGTGAAGTAACTGTTATTGAGTTGACTTTCTGACAGGAACTTTGATGAAAATTTGTGGCTTATTGACAACACCACTGCTTTATAAAAAATAGGTTATTCACACACATCCCTACATAACTCAGTGGACAAAAAGAGTTACC
Source organism: Crypturellus undulatus (assembly GCA_013389825.1). Lineage (NCBI taxonomy): Eukaryota > Metazoa > Chordata > Aves > Tinamiformes > Tinamidae > Crypturellus > Crypturellus undulatus. Next base: position 196,915 of record VWPW01016030.1, on the reverse strand, counting down.
AAAGTGAACTCTATTATATTAAATGTGAAGACATGAACAACTGTTTCAGAAGGATTAAAAGTGGTATTGCAGAGAGCTTAATCATGCTTGATCTTAATTTTTCTTTATCACATATATATGAAGCTTCTGGGAAAAGCTATTCTGGAAAGTCTTCTGAGGCACTTGATTAGAGGGCAGATAGTAAAGCAAATGTGAACTTCAGACTTGCTGTCTTTGTGAAAAACTTAGAGACACGTGTTTTGCTAGATATTAAAAAATGTGGTGACTGCAGTGAGAAATGGTTTAAGTCTATTGGTCCAGGTACTTAATAAATCATATAATATATAGTGATTTTCAAATAAACATCATAGTCTGTGATAAGAAGGGCTTATGGTTGGACTCCATCTTGAAGGTCTTTTCCAACAAAAATTATTCTATAATTCTGTGATTCTGTGACTTTTCTTATCTTCATTTCCTTGACTCTATGAAAGCAGTCTATGGCACAAGAAATTTCCAAAGTGATGATATGTTTAACAAGGAGGAAAAAATGATGTAATATTTAATTCAAGCTGAGTCATCCTTAATTGAATGAAGAAACATGCTCATGAAGTAACTGTCATTTCTATAATTTATCTTCTAATTTGCCAGAAAATTTTATTAGCAATTTTCATGTCTTTTTTTTGGTTTATTGAAATAAACTCCATATTTCATTTCTGCAGTATGTATAAGCCTATATATAAGTATGCAGGTATGTATGACCACTATTTTAAATGAAGAAGCAACTGATTCAACAATATTGCATCCATTACAGGCAGACACTCAAATTCCTTTCATTTATTTTAAGGAGCCATTTTCTGGCCTCTTTTAGGGAGAATAGCAGAGTTCTGGAGAAAAAAAAAAGCGTTCCTTTCTTAATCTTGCTAGTTTAGGTGGTGTTACACTGCAGAAAAATTGCCCATATTATTCTAATCTACACAAGATAAAATCCTCATTTCTCCGTAGTTCTGTTAAATTGAAGACTGGTGTGGAGGAAGATAGCTCATTAAATGACCTACCCAAAATTAATAAGGATGTTGGAGCCTGGTCTTTTGTTTCTTCTCTCAGATTAATCTGTTTGTTAAGATAGCAATCTTTTTGGAACATTGAAAGTTATGCTCAAAGCATCTATGTGTACACTGTGCTGTGTGCAACACAGTTACCTTTATTTTAATTGCATTAGAATAACTTGTATTTTATCTTACACCAAATTACAGTTTAATGTGTCTTATTAGCACATTTTAGAAATACAAAGTAATCATAGAGAAATCTCATGAAGAAAATTGCCTTTGTGTCCCACTTACAAAATGGACAGAATCATGTATTAGTATGATTTAAAGAGTAAGCATGACATTTTACACTCAGTTGCATAATGTTATCAGCATACTGTAACACGTTTGTATCGAAGAGGGAAATATTGAATGAAGCAACACAGATGTCCCTTAACATTTTCAGAATGGCATTGAGATTTTCACTTTCTAGATGTAAAGCCGTCAAAGCAACTATTAAGGGGACTTGGTTCAAGATCCCACCTGAAGTGAAGCATTTCAGTCCAGTCCTGTTCAATTTATTCATCAATGACCTGGATGAAGGGACGGAGTACTGACTCAGCAATTTTGCTCATAATAGGAAACTGGGAGGAGTAGCTGATACCTCAGAGGGCTGTGCTGCCATCCAGAGGGACCTGGACAGACTGGACAACTGGGCAGTGAGAAACCTCATGAAATTCAACATGGCCAAGTCCAAGATCCTGCACCTGGGGAGGAATAACCCTAGTCATCAGTACAGGCTGAGGACTGGCATTCTGGAGAGCAGTTCTGCAGAGAAGGACCTGAGCGTCATGGTGGACAACAGCTTGACCATGAGGCAGCAGTGTGCCCTCGTGGCCAAGAAGGCCAATGGGGTCCTGGGATGCATTAAGAGGAGCATCTCCAGCAGGTCAAGGGAGGTGATCCTGCCCCTCTACTCAGCCCTGGTGAGGCCACATCTGGAGAACTGTGTCCAGTTCTGGACCACCAGTACAAGAGGCATGTGGAGCTGCTGGAGAGAGTCCAGCGCAGGGCGACAAGGATGATCAGGGGCCTGGAACATCTGCCCTATGAGGAGAGGCTGAGAGAGCTGGGCTTGTTCAGCCTGGCGAAGAGAAGGCTGAGAGGGGACCTGATCTGTGTCTATAAGTACCTCAAGGGAAGTAGTGAGGAGGATGGTGCTGATCTCTTTCCACTGATGGGTACCAAAAGAACTAGAGGGAATGGCCACAAACTTAAGCATCAAAAGTTCCACAGGAACTTAAGGAAAAATTTCCTGACAGTGAGGGTGACAGAGCCCTGGAATAGGCTGCCCAGAGAGGTTGTGGAGTCTCCTTCTCTGGAGATCTTCAAAACCTGCTTGGATGCAGTCCTGTGCCACATGCTCTAGGTGACCCTGCGGGTTGGAGTAGATGACCTCTAGAGGTCGCTTCCAACCTTAAGGATTCTATGATTCTGTGATCTTTAGCAACGCAGAATATCTCCCATTGCTGCAACGTGGGAGAAAGTGTTAATGTGAAGAACCCAGCCTTGTTATGCTTTTGTACAGAGAATAGAGTATTATAGTTGAAAAACTACTGATATAAAAGGAAGGGAAATGGATTCATCAAGTAATTTCCAGTGTAAACATGATACAGGCACTTTTAACACTAATTTCAAACTCTGATCTAGAGAGCTCCAGATCCACTTTTTTTTATGTGCACAGATAATGAGAAATAAAATGGGCACAATAAAGTAGCCATGCAAACAGTGCTTCACTGTAAACAGTATTTCACAATCGTTTGGTGGAAATATAAAGGGAAAACATGTTTAACATAGCTCAGACTTGTAAATCTCACCAGCAAGACAGCTGTGTTGAGCACTGTGGTGTCCAGACTGCAGGGGCTAATTGCACCTCACCATGTCTACCAAGTAGGGTTGGACTAATAGTTTCCCACCAAGAGGTGGGAAATCAGTGCATGGAATGGTTAAGCAAATTCATGGTGACCTTGAAAAAGTATCTCCAGAGTTTAGACAGCCACTCCTCTCTGTCCTGCTTACTGCTCACTGCATTTGACTTGCCACGGTCTTAGGTCTTAGCTCTTCCTCGGAGGAATAGCCAAGCCTCACGTACTCTGAAGCATGAGCAGCAAGGTGTTTGGGAGCTCACGTGCTATCGTGAGCTCTTAAGAGAGTCTGCCAAGAGCGATTTGGCTCCCTCAGGAGGGAAATGTGAGGAATATTGACATTTTACTGCCTGTGTAAGCAATAGCTACACTTGCTTGCTGACTACATTTCTGCCCAAATGGCATCTTCTCGAGAGCCAGAAGTGAATAGTTGCTGATCCTGGGTCAGTAGATGCCTCTAGTTTCCCCATCATGCTTGTGTTTTCGTGATAAGCCAAGAGTTTCAGATCCCAAAAAAGGGAGGGAAAAAGAAAAAAATAAAAGGAGTCCTGTTTAGAATAACTAAGGATTTTCTGGCTGAAGAAAAATGAACACATCCAGTTATTTTTAGCTATGGCTATCTATTGCCAAACAAAATAGCCTCTCCCAGCCTTTCCTGCTCTGCTCTGTGTCCTCCCATCGCTTTTCTTGCAGCAGCCCCTTGGTTATCTAACCTCCTCTCATCTAATCCAAGGAAGAAAGCTAGCAGAAAAAGGATATGGCAATCAAATAACTTATTTTTCTGCTGATCTAGTTACCTAAACTGGCTTATGGTGGAGTTAAACAGGCAATAAGTAAAGCAGAAGATCACACAGCTTGAAACAGAGAGATAATAAAAGTATAGCTGCTCCTTTTGGCTGTAGATTAACAAGATCTGCTTATCTGCAATGTTAAAGTATTCTGTAAGTCTTAAGTTTGTGTATTATCTGAATTCCTCAGAAACATTGATTTGAATCTTATTAGCACAGATCTTCATCCTTTGTTTTTTCAAGTATGCGATAGCTCTCACTTCTTTTAAGTGTTGCATTAATATACTGAATAAACTTTAAAGGTACCATAGTTTGGGGGCTGCTGAGAAATTTTTCAAACTTGTTTTCACAATTTATTTATTAAAGTTTCATCCTTACTTTTGTCTATGTATATTCATATATATTAGTTTTTAAGTGATTGCTTATAATATTTTTAAGAAAATTTTATTAAGTTTCCTCTTCAGCAACAATTTTAAACACTAGTGGATAAAATAGTTCATGTAAAGACAAAAATGCTAAAACTCTCAAGGAGAAAAGATAATATAGAAATACAGTGTATACTTTTAATTTTATATAAATTAGGATGTTGAGTAGAAATGTGCAATGATAATCTTCCCAGAATTAAACTGTTAATAGCATTAACTGTTAATATGATCATTAACTGTTAATATAGAAGCATACAAGCAGTGTGCTGCTTTATTTGATTTTAAATGGATGTTATTGCTTCTCATGTGAGTCTTTTTTTTTTTTCTGTTGTTTTTTCACTTTTTTTTTTTTTTTAAGATCAGGTAGTTATTTGAGAATGTTGTAAACTCATAGGATTTTCTTGAGGATAGTTTCATTCTGGTTCCTTTCAGGAATATCCTAAAAATTCTGTCACGTCCATCTGTAAGCCAACAGAGCTATACAAATTTAAAGAAGTAATCTGTTTATAGTATCCAAGGTCTAGCAAGTTAGTTTCTCACAGAAGAGAAGCATTTTACCAGCAAATTCCTATCCATTTTATAACAGCACTATATAAATGAGTAATTTATGGAATAGAAATTTCATAAACTAAATAAGATTCTGTTGAGTTTCAGTGATTCTTTTTTGTAACTGTAAATTCATAGTCTGAAAATAAAGCATACTCCTCATACTTTTCTGAAAATATTCTTCCTCATGCCAAGTATAAATTATTTATAGAGAATCTTACATAGTTTTCTAACAAAAAATGTAGTGTAAGTATATTTTAAGAAAAAAAAAAATTGAAAATCTAGAAATGAAAAATGTATGCCCCAAACAAATAAAAAATACATATTTTTGGAACACTAAATCTATATTTTATTAAATGATCAAAAAAAAGTTCTTTTCACTTTGATAGTTTTTTTTAAACTTTTTTTTCTATATTATCATCTTTATTTTGCTGAAAAAAAAGTGAAATTTCGTTCTTAAAAAGTCTTGTTTAGTAAATAATAAAGAAACTAAGATTTAAAAATGTTAAAATAATTCATATAGAGAAGAAAACCCTGCTCTGGCAGATGTTGTCAACTATAAAGTTCTTGAAATTCTTCAAATATAGTGGTAAATGCAAGCTGAAATATAGGAAGTGGATATAGGAAGACTACTGTGCTTGACGGCAATCTAAAAGGAATTCAAATGCCATATTCTAAACATAAAATACAAAATATGAACATGTGGGAAAAAATTCTTTGAAATACTTCCTTCTCTTCAAGCTAACTCCTCAATATTTATGTTGGAACAGAGTTAACAATTACCATTCCAAAATTTTGCAGGTCAGAAAAGTAGTATTTGCAGGCTTGTGACAAAGCTAAGCGAGTCAGCCATATCCTTTCTTTGTAAGCTTTTGAAACCCGAGAAAATATGCAGTGGAGAAAACATAATTATTCCCTGCTGAATTATGAAAGATGAGAGCTGCCTCTGTTCACTCTTTTATATACATCTGTAGATTAATGCTTACTGGCAAAAGCAAATTCAGAAATAGAAAAAGTGATGGTTACTGTATCTGGCTAAGATTTTTTTCCCTGCCCTGGAAGCCCCAGTTGTTCTTGTAAATGCATCTCTCATGAAATAACAAACCGTTCTAGAGGGATGCATAATTATGATTATTTGGTACTGAAAAAAGAGTGATATAACTATGGTAAAGTAAATATCAGAACACAGTTTTATTGAAAGCCAGTGGTAGCTGCAATTCTTAATGATGCTGAAGAGAGAGTGTAGAAGTAAGTAGTAAAAAATGATAATGTAGCTTCTAATATAATCATGGCCTTTGTGTAACTCATGTTGCAATATGTATTACTGTATTAACAGACAGTAGTGTGGTAAAAAAGATGGGAGTAGTAAGGCATCTTGCCTGTATGCTTTACAGCATCTTTCTCTTTCTTTCTTTCTCTTTGTGAGTATATATTCTGCATATATACATATATGTGTATGTGAATGTATATATATATATATATATATGTATATATATGTTTATAATATACATTTTTTAGAGTAAAGAGTTAAAAATGTATAATATACATTTTTAGAGTTGTGAGTTAAACACAAAGGATGAGCTGGCAGGCTGTAATCCTCTATGCCTACTTTAAAACAGCCATATTTATATTATATATATAAAGTCCCTCTATCTATCTAACCTACTGAGAAGAAAATTTCTATGTTGGCTGTATTTGCAGTGAAAAATATTAATGGGTGAGTTAGTAATTTTAAATGTATCTATCTAAAATATGGCCCTCTATATTTATACATCACATGAATCTTATCATGTAGAAATTTTACAGTAGGAGCTGCCTTTGGTTAGATCTATAAAATCCGAAGCAGATAAGTGGAGTAGAGTAGGAAGAAATGAATGCCAAGTTAAATTAAACATTATCCTTTCCCTTGAAAAGATCAATTTAAAGATTAAAAATGTGTTATGAAATACTTATCAGCTCCATGCTAAAGATACTTAATGAGAACAATGGTAACATTATCCACTAACATTACTGGGACAGGTAAGGGAGGATGTAATAATATTGACCTAGGAATCAAAAGAAATTGAACTCCACAGGGCATCTTATTGACAACTTCCCTCTTTAGAAATGTTATAATATGTTTTTTTTATTATATATCCTGAGAAAAGTCATTTTCACTGTGAGGTGTTTTTTGTTGGTGGTGGTGGTGTTTTTTTTTCTTTCTTTTTTAGGAAGCATCTCTTATTAGGGAAAAATAAAGAGATCACAGCTTATGTAATGTGCCTTTGACCTTTTATAGACAGTCCCTGCAGAAAGTCTCAGAATTGAAATGATTTTATTTTCAGCATGATTAGGGCTGTTCTATTCCTTCTGCATGGAGAGGAAATTCAAGATTTCCAAGATTCATAACTTGATTTACCATCTCTGAACTTTTCTCCCAAAGCATTTCTAAAATATAACCATATCAGAATAAGCTATGCTTTACATCTACCTGCCCTTCGCTGTGGCCTTATCTCATAATTTTGGCATCCTATAAGTTTAAAATCTTGAGTGCTTTCTATTCCTTTACTTTCTGGTTTTTTTTTGTTTTGATTAGCCCTTATGGGATTATCTCACATACTTTCCTAATTTTTGGAACTGTTTTATAGATCTCTTTAGATTTTATTGAAGCAATTTACATAGTTCTGAAATAAATCTCAACAGTCTGTAAATCTTTCAGTCAGCCTTAGCGGTCTTTAAAAATAAAGTTACAGCAGTTATTATCCTTCCATCCTTGAGTATAGTAGCTGATTTTAATGAGAAATTCTATGTTATTGAGTTTTAGAATCTCTTAAACTAACTTTCTCATTTAATTTTTTAAGTTAATATGACTGTGATCATTTTACACGATCATTTTCATAAAATTTATCTGAAATGATATTGCAGTCAACTCAGTTCAATGGCATTGATTAATTCTAGAACTAACTTCACTATGCAGCATTTTAGTTATACCCATAATGCTATTGGAGGTATGGTTGGATCACATTCAGGCATAGCCAAGCTAATTTATGCATGTCTTGATGGCTGCAATATAAATGCAGCAACAGAGGATTAGTAAAAACTAGTGCACAAATAACCATTCATGCTTGAATTAGGATTGAATTGTGCTAAAAATCCATGTTATATTCTCACTGTCCCTACTACCATACCAATTAAACATGAGCAAGATTTGCTTGTGTTTAACTGGTCACATAATGGAAAATCACATATTCCATCAGAGGTGTTGACTTATTTTTTTCCTTTGTGTGCTCTAAATCTAGTTATTCCAAGAAACAGGCAGTAACACAGGTAGAAAATGTAGTATGACTTGGTATTTGAATAGCAGACACCAAGTTGCCTGAAACATTGCTACAATGATTCCTCTTTCTTCATTTCCTCTGTCTCATTCTTAATATCATTTTCCCAAGCTTTCATAACTATATTCTTTCATATTTCTTAAATTCAGAAACAAAACAAACAAACAAAAAGAGCACATATATATATGAATATACCTTTGCATCTTTAGGCACAAAAATAGCAGAAACAAAACAGAGGTTGGAAAAAATATCTGGATTTTACCTCAAATTTTAGACCTACTCATCATGAGAATACCTGTTTCTTAAAATATCTATTATGTATTTGTATACTTTTTTTCCTAGTGAGGATATTACTTGGTTAGACATGAAAGACTGTGTATGCATAGTGATATTACATAGCCTTCAAGTTTCCATATGTTTATAGGAGGTAATGCAGAACTACACTAGCTTTTATTTTCTACGTAGTCTTAGGAAAGATGATCACCCTTAGCCAGGCATTCTTGTTGTTGTATTTCCATTCCTATTCCGTTCCATTTCTTACAGAGGGACTTTTAGAGTTAAGAGGTAGTTAATCCTTTATTCTGAAGTCTTCTTTTCTGCAATGCGCTTCTGTGATCATAGACAAAGCCCTCAACATAAGCTTTTTCCTGTATCTAGACATCGTTTTTTGGACTTCAACTTGACATCTGTCTAATCCACCAATAGCGACATGAGCCAAAACCACTGAAGAAATTGGGTGAGGTGTAGCAAACCTCAGCCTTGCATAAGGCTGACAGTACTGTAAATCTGTGATGCTTGGCAATAAACACTATTTCAAGAAAAATTAACATGGTCTGCTTCTACAGACAAAACTAAAGCGTGTAGTTATTCATTGATACATTCATTTTGAATAAAAGACTTTATTACTGCTTAAATACTATTTCCATAACTCATTTTAGATTCTGTAGTGGATATCCTAGACATTGTGGAAAGTTTGCACCAGGAACTATTTACACAGCTCATTGCCATACTGTATTGGTTTAGAGGGTTTTTTTGCTCCTTTTTATTTTTTCCGCTTCTTTTTTTTTGTGTACACTGGCTAGTGTATAGGTTTTTGTTGGCCTACATTCTTCTATATTCTTTCATTGATATATTTCATGCACCATCTTCATGCTGGGTTTTGTGTATTGTAAAGCGTGTTTAATGATAAGGTCTGAATATGCACCGCATGCTCACTTGTAAGTTGCATTCTACTTAGGACATCCTTCCCAGTCTTTCACTCCCAAGTCATTTTTTTGCAGTCACAGTATCTGCTACCTCCTCTGGAGAACTGGGAAAAGGGATCTCCAAGGGTGAGAATCTTACTGTAGTTCTCATCTATATATTTCTTGACTACAAAGTAAGTAGTCAAGCTATTTTGGATTTTGTCTAATGAAATAGATGCCCCTTGTCCTGACTTTTGAATTAGCGTTTTTTTTCACTGACTGCAGAGTTCATAAAAACTCTAGTTCTTGAATACACTGAGCTGCATGTGGGGTCTTATTCTCTGCAATCTTGAGAAATTAAAAAACTACTCATATCCAGACAAATTTGAATTATAAAAGTTGATGTTTTGGTGTAGTTTTTATACCTCAAATGTAAATTTTGTTAAAAAAAAAGAAAGTAATCAAATCCCACTTTTGACTTTCTTTTTTTTTTCTTTCTGTTAAAATACTTTAACACTATATCATAGCCAAGCTTCCCTGTACTGAGTCTTTTATGGACATTTTCTCTGCTTAAATTCAGTGTACATAATGATATTTATATTATCATCATCTTCATCAAATGTAGACTTTTCATAGGCTTAAAATTTCACAGACAGTGCTAAGGCACTGGGTCTGATACTACTCTCCTTTTTTTCATGCTTCTACACTGACTCTAATGAAGATGCATTGAACGATAAAGTCAGAGTTGAACATTACACTTTTTTTATCTTATCTATTGCTATGATGTTCTTTCCTTGCAAGTGTATTTAAAATTAAGTAGCAGGTGCACTACCAATACTTTTCTTTCATAAGTTATCAGCAGAGTAAATTCTGAATTGAAAGGGATTTCTCTATTCTCCATTTATAAGAGAATCACTCTTGTATTCATTACATCACATACAGTAGTGTAGGAATTACCTTTTCATGGTTATAAAGTAGAGCTGGTCTTGCTCTTATGCTTCCACTACTGCTTTCAGTGATACCGATTATTTTCTGGAATGATACATATTGGCCACAAATCTATACTGGTATTTTATTGTCTCTTTCATGAATGCCATCATCTGGAGCCATTTTTTAAACCATTAAAATAACTCATTATAAGTACATAACTTTGACAATTTATCTGTAAGTTGTTGCCCGTAACCTATGTAGTTTATGCTTAGTCAACTTATCAGAGAAACTATTTCTATTCTAAAAATGTAAAGCACGTCCATAATCATGATAGCTTCTGTTGAATGCATGCTAGTGAGCATGGTTTAGCCTAAAGAAGAGAAGATTGAGAGGGGATCTGGTCAATATGTACAAATACTTGAGGGGAGAATGTAAGGAGGATGGGGCCAAATTCTTCTCGATGGTGGACAGCGACAGGACAAGGGGTAATGGGTACAAGTTGAAACACAGGAAGTTCCATCTCCATGTGAGGAAGAACCTTAATCATTCTGTGATTCCGTGATTCTGTGATTATCTATCTCTTCATGTCATTTAAACAAAATGCAGAGAAGGATTTTCTTTCGAGGTTATATTTCTTATCCAACTTCTAATGAAATTTCACATTCTTCCTTTACACTCTAGCTATGAAAAGCTGTAGCCATTTTTCCAAATCCAAAAAAAATATATATTGAATTAGGGAAAGAGAGAAAAAGAGTTCCTCCATACTGCCATTGCATCATTATGATAAATGAATTGATTTACTTACATTTTTAAAGTTTACATGTGAAGATACAGAAAGGTTCATTGAATTAGACTTTACAAGCACATTTTATGCAAATATTATTCTCAGCTGTGGCAAAACTACATATTAACTGATAAAAAACCTTATATGCTACTTTACTTGCTTGTTACAGTGGACTTAAAATAGCAAAGAGTAAGTTATACTGTGGAAAAAGGATTAAAAAGTGGATGAAGATGTAGCAAATAAATAAATGCAGGAACCAATCATTTATAATACATTGCAGGCAACAACAAATGTCGCATGGATATTAACAGATGCTTGTTTTAAATGACTCAAATAACAAGTCACTTATGCATTGCAAATCCACTCAAACCTGTTTGCATTTTACTTAAAGATAAGTTTGTACCTACCAACTCCAGACATCTCCGGGATGCTAGCGGTGTACATGTCCTTCGTGAATTTTGGTTCATTGTCATTGATATCATGGATTTTAATGATAAATTCAGATTCTGGTTCCACTTGTCTTCCAGTCTTTCTGTCTATAGCCTTGGCACGTAGCACATACAATGACTTTTCTTCTCTGTCCAATTTCTTTGCAGCATGAATATCTCCTGTATTTTCATCTATAATGAACAGACTGCCAGCCCCATCTCCCGTTAATATGTATTTTAAATTTCCGTCTCCTTTATCTTGGTCAGTGTGTAGCTTCAGGGAGGTAGAAAAGAAGAATTCTATAAATATATATATTGTTATTACAGACCAAATCATTCAGTACATATGAATAAGTCTGTACGATCTTGATTGTAATTGGGGTCAGCAGTGGTTATCTTCTGTTTCACTGTTGGAAAAATTACAAATTTGAGACCCAGCCATACACAAAAGTATATCTCTAAACAAATTTGTAAGGACACAAAGGGGTATAGAAGATAATGCATAAGTATTTAAAATGACCATCTGATAAAAAAAAATCATATTTCTTTCAATAGTCTGTCCAGAAAGCAACAGAAATCCCCCTACTGAAGATAGCAGAGGTTTAAAACTCTCAAATTTCTCTTTGTCTTCCTGTGTCCTGGTTACTGGTAAAGCAACATTGCCTTGAAACAGCAATGAAGAAAAAGAGTTTAAAGATCAGAGCTTTCTGAATGTCCCAAAATCATCTGTAAAACTTCTGATTTAAGAAACTATTATCTCTCTCCCTCTCTCTCTCTCTCTCTCTCTCTCTTATTTCTAAGGACCGTCTTACCTCAGTTAATTACTTCCTTCCTTCTAGTCCTCTCCACACAGGAGAAATAATTTTCAAGAACACTAGGAGGTAAATTTTCAAAGCATTGAGTGGAGTTTAGCCGTTCTTTTTCTACTATATTTCTTCACAAGAGTTCCAGACTATATCGCTGTGAACTTACAGACACTGATTAGCTATCCATATATTATAGCTATAAAAAAAAAAAGCTCAAAACAACAGCCAAAGCAAGTCAAAAAAGCTGACCCAGGCACCAGACCTTCCTACAAAAGGTTGTTTTCTTGAATTCTGTCTTCATAATTCCATTTAAAGGGACATATAATTTCTTTTCATAAGTTTCTTTGCTTTATTTTTAGTCATATATGGCCATAGTTTAATGGCCTGGGTGTTTTTTTTTTCAAATTTGGGTAGAAAAAAAGTCCTATTTCATTTCTTTTTTTCTTCTTTTGTTTAAAGGTAGCAGTATGATATCCTATCATTCACCTGGAATAACACAATTTCAGTATCAGTAAAGGTATTACTCTAGATACAGAAAATTTATGCCACTTTTTTCTTATTTGTGTACTCATGCCTATATTAACTCCATGTTTCCTAGATGAGCCATTTCATGTTTTTATTACTCTACCTGTATGAAGGGTGACTGTGGTGAATTTTGTTAAATTCCTTCATTTTGATTTTCTTTCTCCAATTTTATACTGCAGCAGGCTGATTCTTATTGTGGTCCACTAAAAGTAAGGCAGATTTTTTTATCTACACACAGCAGGTGAAAGAATTATATGCAATGAGTACATAGCCCCTCATAAAGATCCCTGAAAATTTGACAACTCTACAGATAATATATGGAAGATAGATACAAACAATAAATACAAATGTGTGAGTATTTTAAGATGCTGATTGTGGAACATTAAGTAATCAATACAATATGATGTTAACAGATTATTAAAATAATTTATTATGATAAATATTATATCTGTGATATTCTTATATTCAGGAAACAATAAAAGGGTAGATTTATTTCAATATAAAGTAGAAAATATAATATATTTCTTTTGGTCAGTTGAGTGCTTCTCTTGCCATGCAGGACAATCTCCTTTTCCTAAGAAATACTGCACATTTATCTTTTTTGAGATATTCCTTACCTTGCAGCATAAATATATTTTTGACATTCTTCTTGAGTTAGAAGCTTTTCTTAACTATGCCAATCATATTTCTGCATTGATGCCCAGCACCTGAACCTGATTTTCTCCTAAGGTCTCTCTTCTCTTTGGTTTGCTGAGTGCCCAAGTGTAGCGGCCAACCCTGACACATGTCTGAGCACCCTCAGCTTTTTGGAGAGATCTTAAGGCAAAAAGCAGGGCCTGGGAGCTGAGCGAAGAACCTCATGAATCCTGAGAGAGTAAATCATCAGATGTGAGGGTAGGATGGGTTATGAGGTGAGCAGGAGCAGGAGGTGACGGAGCAAGTTTTGGTGAAGTTGGGGCCTCCATGAAACTAACTTCCATTCTCATTATAAGGAAGTTTTTCTTAGTTCTCACAAAATGTGCTCATCAATAATTTATCAGTAATTTGCTAAATTGTTTCTCTAATGCTAACATTAGTAAGACAAGTAATTTCTGATGAATAGAGGGGTTGCACATTATGTTTTCGTGTATTTACAGAGCTGTATGCCTGGTATTTTTGAAAGTAATTTCTGTCAGTCTCCCCAGGGATTTTTTAATTTTTTCTCTGCACATGCGCACACTCCAACATACATTGTTATTGGTAGAAATTTATATAACTCACTTATTATTAGTTGGATTAAACTAGCCCCTGTCCCACAAGTATCATCTCCACAGGCCTAGGTCAATAACCTTGTGCAAAGAGGCAATAATGAGCAAGTACTGGGAGCTCTCTGTCCTGTGCTAACAAATGGCTCTGGAAACACACATCTATTCATACCCATTTACTTATCCTCATAGTCAACTATATATCAATCCCTGAAAAATAGGTTAAATTCTTTGATCTGTTAGAGATGTCCACCAACAGTCGGGTATCTCAAACTGATGGATATATTGAGCCTCTTGTTTAGCTCATGTTTCTACCAAATGATGAACAGAATTTGCAAGTATAGTAAATTGCCTTTTGCTGATTTTCCGTTAGCAGGTTCCCTTGAAGTATAGTGATAAACTTCAGTCATTCTACATGTAGCAATTTCTAATTTCTACTGTATGTTTTGTTTTGCTTCCCATTGTTTTTCAATAAACATTTTAGGAAACTTCATCAATCTGTGATATAAATTTTAAATATGATAGTTTGCCCTCATGCCCTAAATGGGGATATTTTCATTAAAAAAGACAATGTCCTATAGAAATAAAATACTACTGTGTAAAATACATTGCACCATTCTTTGGTGATATTAGGGTTCTGTAAGTACAAAACATATTTTTAATTTTTGAAACAGGTAGTTGCACATAATAGTGTGGATCTTTGCACAAAAGAAATTTAGGGATTTTTTTATAACATTATAAAAGTTTCTGTATTTTAATTTTGACCAATCGATATTATTTTTCCTTATGACTGGTAATCTACTGTAAAAGTTCTAGAGTTTTGAGTATATAACATAAAATACATCTTCAACATTTAGAATTTTAATTGTTCTGCATAAAGCCTACAGGATGTCAAATGTATATATGCTCTAATATGTTCACAATTTTTCATGCCTTTGATTAAATAATGCCAAGCAACAGGAAAGACTAATTTTCTTAATTTATTTCTGGTTATAGTAAATAGTCTTACATACAAAATACTTGTTTGAAGATGAGGTTTAGTTATCCATCCTGGAGAAACTAGTGTTCATATTTTTTATCTGAAGAAAGCTTGCAACTTACCTACAAATTTTCCAGAGTCTGTAGATATGGGAAGGTCCACCATTTCAACAGAAACTGTTTCCTATTGATTTTTTTTTTTTTTTTTTTTTAACTGTACGTGATTCCTTACTGGAATAGGGGACTGGCAAGCAAAATTTCTGTATGGATGGAAAAATTGCCTCATCTCTAATATCATAGATTGTTTAAACTACAGTTTCTGTTAAGACCTAACAGATCTGAGAACGGTAAAAAAATAAAAGAAAATAAAAACCAACAGCTAGTATTAGATTACTCAGATTAATCAGAGTATAGTGACCACCTCAGTAATAAACAACTTCATTAATTCAGCATTCAGCACCAAGATATCTGAAACATGTTGGAATGAAGACATAGCTTAGGCAATGTGTTGCTGACTTTCTTGTTTTCTTATTCTTTTTTTTATTTTCTTTTCTATAGTCTCTTGTGTAACTGGCTAAATACATTCTCAATACAATTTCTCCTGAGGATCATCACCGACAAAAACAATGCTAATGTTAAATGGTAGTGACAATTAGCTGTTTCTGTCACAATGTATGTTTTATAAATTTATAAATATTCTTCCAATCTATTTTTTTCCTCTCTACTTATGGAGAAAAAGCAAGCATTTGAAATGAATCTGTCTACCCAGTTCTGTGAAGCTGAATTTTGTTGTGATAGGTAGTAAATATCTGGGTGCTATCAGAAAAAAAAAAACTTGATATAAAATTCACATGGGTCAATGCTAGTGTAAGTTCCAGTAAGTAAACTAGTAGAAAAGCAGCAGGTTATCTCAGAATAATAGTTTTGTAGCATATTTCTGTTTTCTCTAAATTAAGTGCCTTACTTTTTTGCCACATACGTGACGCTCATCTAACAATATTTATTAGCAAGTGGTATTTACAACATGTACCTGCCTGTACTTCAGGAAGTATTTTGTCTAACATTGTTTGTACTGATACTGCATAGAAAACCAGAAAAAAAAAGGCAAAAGGAGATAAACATAAGAAAGGAAAAAAGTGTTGTCATAGGAAATAGTTGCTTAAAAGACCACGTTCAAAATTAATTGTACTGTTGATCTGGTTCTCAGTTCTTTGTAATAGAGAATAACTCTTTTGAAGTTAGGCAGACATGTAATCAATGGAAAAGGGGAGAATCAATGTACACAGCTAACACAAATTATACAGTGATATGAATGAATTTTCCCCATTTACAGACACAAAATTGCCAGATTACATTTAGATTTCATTTTATCTGTAATTTATTTCTGTACACTATTGCTGTAGATGAAAAAGAAAGAAAGGAGCAAGAAGAGCTACTTACAACCTGTGACATTGTTATGAATAAATACAGTGGAACACACATTTATTTGCCTAAGATCAGAAAAGAGGTGTGATCTTATTGTGGCAATGAATGCAGAGAAAAGGATAAAGACACATAAAGGGAAGGGTAGATCCACACTTAAGTGGAGGCAGGTGCTGTACTGTTGTTTACTCCTGAGATGGCTCATAGTTTGCCTCTTTATAATTTGGCAGGAAAAGGACTGTTACTGCAGATTTCCTACCTCACTGCCTCTACCCATGCAGAGGATTCCTGATATTCCACTCTTCTCTCATAAACCCAATTTGCTTGTAAATGCCTTCGAGAAAGTGTGAACAATGATATCTTCTTACTTTTCAAGCGAGGCTAGGCTGGAGGATTACTGAGATCAAATTAACTCTTTTTAGCTTCACTAGATTCGTAAAATTGCATGTTTCTGTAGGAGAAGGCCACACTGTTTTGAATGCTGTTGCAGCTGAATTGCTTCCAGAACACAGGCAAACCTCTTTAAGGGTGTCCTTATTCAATTCCATCCAGAATGCAGATGTCACTCGAAGTAACACCCAGTGATAATAATGAGTTATTAGCTAAAAATCTTCTTTCAGATGCTTCATTAACTGACCAGATAGATAGGCAGGTGATTGACAGTAGGTCCGGAGGGCAAGTGAATCCATGGGCAGGCCAAATCCTAGTCTCAAATTCCTGAACTGTTTAAAATCCTGGTAACATCTGAGAGAGCTGAATTTGATTTGGCTGTTTATATTAGTTTTCCTGAAAGCAGAACTGGCAGGAGTGGCAGAAATATCCAAAATGGAGACATGAAGAAGCAGTAATGTGTCCCAAAGAAAAAAATGTCTTATTTTGGAGTCTTACGTTTCTCCCTGTGTTTGGTCTTGATAATGTAACCTTGTTTGTTGTGCAGTGCTAAACTTGTCCTTACTTGTTATTCACCAGTGTGTATCAGTAGAAGAAAGAGGTCCTCTGTGCAAAAACATATTGTTAACTACACTAGAAACTGTTACTGTCTTTACACTTTTAGAATTTTTTAATGCGTTCTGTAGAATTGCCAACATGCTTTTATATATTCTGAAAATGAACTATCATAGTCAAAAGGGCTTGATTCCTTGTTACATGTTATAGTTTGTGAAAAACCTTCTAGGGAACATGCTGTTACATTCTCCGTTACTGCTTTTCTCCTTGACCAACAAAGTTAGATTGTGTTTACATCTATATACAATGCTGAAAGTACTAAAGGATTTATGTGCTTTATGTGGTTTTATGTGTTTTATGTGCTGATATATATTTTAGAAGTTCTGAACACTGACTTGGTTCATGCTCTTTGTTAATTTGGACTGGATTGGATTTTGTTCCTATGTGTGTTATTCAAAGGCCTTTGTAAAGCAGAACATTGGGGTTTGCCTGCTGTCTTTGTTTTCTTTCAGTTGCTGGAGGCATAGCAATAAAAATGTAAAGTATAAATGGTGCTGGTTATTCTAGTTTGAGGCTATCACAAGCTAGTCAGCAGGGGAAACTTGGAAGCTATAAAAGACATTTTTTTTTTTCCTTGTGAAACTGAAAACTAATTCAGAAGTGAAATTAGTACTGTCTTTTCATACCAAATATATTTCTACTTAAGGTTTTGCTGAACCATAACACAGCTGTCTGAACACATCTCTGTTCTTTTTATACTTCATGTACAATTTATGCCTGAGATGGAATTTTTTTTTTTCCCCCTCAAAGTGCTGTATATTCAGCCTCTTTGTTCCTAGTACAATTAAGGTTCTTTCTATATGCCAGTCTTGCCTCCTGCAAATTCTTTTCCTTGATTTTACCTTGTATAACATAGTTCTTTTTATGGCTTAAGGCAAAAGACTCATGCCATGTATAACTTCAGATTGAAAACTGTTACATAAAATTAACATAACACAGCATTATAGTGATATCTTGACTGCCAGAAAATGTTGAGTTTTGGTTATAATATCTACATACTTAATGACTCTGGGAAACTTATATAGCTATATATGCCATATATAGACCAGTCTGTATAGTCTGGTCTATATATGGCATAAATGATCAAGTGGCAAAGTATCTTTACCTGCTGGGTTTGTTATGATTCTTTCAAATACATGTCCACTCTTTGAAGTGGGAAAGTAATGAGCATAAATACTAAACAATAGAAACATAAAGTAATTGGGCACGCCCAAAGGTTCAAAATGAAACTTTTCAAAAATGATGCAGTTGGGGGAGGTCTCTGTTGTTTTAGGATTTCTCAAATATCTTTTAATCATATTTGTTTAGCCATAACTCCTGTGTGAGGAGAGAAACCGGCAGAAAAACAAAAAACACTCTCCCACATATATGCTACTTTTACAGCACCTTGTGCTTAGTTGTATCAAATTTTATTTCTATTTGGTGACTGTACTATGTCATTTATTCTTTAGCAGTGGCTCAGAGAAGTCACACAGCATGTCTTAAAACACAAACTGATTTGATCCCAGGAAACTGGACTGTAATTGCCACTCTACCTTTACTCCAAGCCAAGAAGGGATGCGTGTAGAGATAAGAAAGAAGACAGTTGTTGAGGAGGAGGAGGAGGAGGGATGTGTTGTATAAACAAAAAAGAAAATAATTAATCTAGAAAATACAAGAAGAACTGCAGTAGAAATAAGATCCTGTAGCATCACAGTCAACCCTGAAATCTCAGAGAAAATATGTTGAATGCTAGTGACAAGTAGGTTATTAACCAATGCCCCCACTGTATGATTTCAGATTTCCTTGTGAGATTTACAGCAGCTGGGGTGCCCGCACCACCAGCAGCTCAGCCAATATTCCTCTTCATTAACATTTTAACTAATTAAAAAGTCTAAAGACATCTTAATAACTGCAGTAGCTCTTCAGTGTGTATTGCAGTAGCAGTATCTGCTTTGCCCTAATTTTCTATTCACGTGTGTTTAATCAAAAGTTTTTTATGTGTGTGCTAAATGGCAATGTATTTACCTGACTTGAATTTGTGACATCAGCACAAACTTCGTAATTAAAACAGCCTAACTCTGGGTGTGATGGTAACCTAAGTGACTGTATATAAACAAGGCAAATGACATTTACTTTTCTTATCTTCTGTTTTCCAGCATCTGGCTCTTGTGTTCAGCTATCTATTGTTACAAATTCTCTAGGGAATGGTATTATGAAACACAGTGCTCACACCAGCTGCAGTGCTGTTTCCAACTTAGTATGGAGAGCTGGGATAAATCTGTTTTTCACTTAGGAAACACCAATCAAAATTCTTAGTAGCCTTTTGGTCCTGTTGAAATAACTTTAATATGGAAAAATTAATTCTCTTGGCCCACAGCTCTTCCCTGAATCTTGACGATGAAGTTCTGGAAATCAGGGTTTTTCTGAAGAATCTCCTTAACTTATCTACTTTTTACTCTTCTCCTTCACCCTATACAATTAAGAGTCAGACAGATCTGAAAAAGTGTTTGTACCTCTCACTTCTGCACAAAAAATGATGGATCTCACAGCACACGAAGTCTGTCCTCCTTTGTCCATTCTCCGAATCAACATCAGGTTTGCACATTTTGAGCAGAAAGAGATAAGGCAAACTAAATTTTCTTTTTCCTGATGTGCTGTGATCTGTCATTTGGCTTTTCCAGCGCTCATGCTTGTAATAGGTTTACAAGAAATGACTTTGGTCATCAATTATGTCCATAGGTTAGAAATAAACACATCACAACTCAACATCAAGTAGTGTCACTTTAATCAATCACTGGACTGGTGTTAAGTCCATTGCTATTTTAAAAGCTTCGCAAAAAGATAGGATATTTTTTCTCTTAGATTTTCTCTGAGCAGAAATTTCTGAATGAAGCTTTCCTATGTGTGATGTCACTTGATATTCTAGAGGCACCCAGGCTCTTTGGTAGTGTCAGTAAAAAAGTGCGATGCAAGAATGAAAGTTCTGGCCCTGGGACAGATATAAGTCTATTGAATAGATGGAATACCCCCTACACTGAATAGAATTGATAAACTGGGGCTTTGCACTAACAAATACATAAGCAAGAGCCTACTAGGTCAGAGTCAATGATCCTTCTAACTAAGTGCTCCTTCTTTGACAGTGACAGTAGGAGATGCTGTTTGTTTTAGGAGAGTATGCAAATCTGGCCATGCTTTGCAGTTTATTCTTCTTTTGCAGCCTCAGCTCTACAAGTCTTAGATTATGACTCTTTGAGGTATCTGGTTCTTTTTCTTGCTACTCTTTTTATATGAACCTAACGTCCTTGAATTTGTTTAGTTGCTGCTGCCTTAACTTTGCACAACTGCTGTAGTGATTAAGCTAAGCTGTTTCCAGTTGTGATTATCCACACTGATCTGAAGAACATATCAATAACACAGTAACAGATTTTTATTCCTACTTTTAGTCACAGCACTGATTTTAATAGAGCACAGGTTGCCCATAGAGGTTATGGAGTCTCCGTCCTTGGAGATATGCAAAAGCCTCCTGGACAGAGTCCTGGGCAGCTTGTTTTAAATGACCTTGCTTATGCAGAAGATTGTCTAGATCATCTATAAGTATCCCTTCCAACCTCAATCAGTCTGTGATTCTGTGGCAATTTTATAGGTGTCTATGTATATACAAATACACACAGACACATAAGGTGATGTCTCTAGATCAAGGCTGAATGTCCTTCATACACAACGTAGTGCAAGAGTAATAGAGTAGAATGTCAAGATGAAAGGCAATGTAATCAAAGGGTTGCTCTTAAAATCTGTAAACATGAATCCAGGTTGACAGCATCACACATACAGGAAAAAAAATATAGCTCTGCTCATTCAAAGGAAGTGGATACAAAACTGCGCATTTTCCTAAGCTGTCCAAGAATTTGTCCCTTCCTTAAATATTCCTTAAATATTTAAGATATTTTTAAGTTACTTATGAGCCTTAAAATATATTTACTTGTACAAAAAGTGTATTTCAAGGCTGAAAGCCTAAGCCTTGAGGATTACAAGTTTACTATTTCACAGGTGTTTCTCTATCTAAAAAGTTTCAAATTACTTAAAAAGGTGTATTTTCATAGTTTCCTGGGTGCTTGATATAGTTTGATCTTTAAAGCCAAGATCCTCAAGAAAGTGTATTGCATTTATTACATTATTCAGTATTAGCAAACTGTCTTACTGTCTTTTATGTAGTTATGTCTTTTCAATGGTTTTATTTTTGCTTTCAATAATGGAAAGTTTTTTTTCAGGACAAAGTAACTCTTGTAGAACTGTATCCAGATGGACCTTAGCAAATAATTTTCACAATGTCTAAGTAAAAGCCTGCTCAGGACTAGACGACTAAGTTATATCAAAAACTGTATTGTCAATAAAGTACAATAATGAACTGCTACTTTCAAAACAACTATTACTGAAAAACAAAAGAGCAAGATCTGCATAGAGAGTGTATTAAACCAATATTAGTTTAAGAAAATGGATAGTTAAAGTATTTGGTATTTGGATCTGAATAAAAATCTTATTATATCAATGTTAATTCTGTATTAGCATAATTAAAAAAAAAACTTTGAGGAAACAGAAGTCTTCAGTACTGACTGCCTACACGCTTGTAGAAGGTAGTTTCTCATGGTAGCTAGTCAGTAGTTTGGAGAAACACACAGCACACAGAGTACAACTGATTGCTCTGCAAAGTACTGTTGACCATTTGGATTTTAAAATAGAACTTGAGATTTTACTATTTAGGATAAAGAATCAGCAGAGCTCCTTTCTTAGAGTGTTTTCCACCTTCGCTTTGTACTGTCATCTCTGACCCGGCCTCCTCTTCCAGAAGAAAAAGCCTGTCATTACACTGAATCTTTCCCCATTCAGGGACACTTCAGTGCCGTGTCCGAATGTTGTCATTGACTGGCTCTGTAACCTCAAATCAGTGCTTCGGCATCTCAGCTGCAGTTTGCTCTTCAGAAAAATAGATATTATGACTTCACCTATTTCGCCAGAGGTACTGCAAGTTCACTTAACATAAAATGTTCTGAGATATTCTGATGAAATGTATTTATTGAAGAGAAAATTATTATTAATAATTATCATTACATGGTTTTATTTCTCCCTCCCTCTTCTATTCTTATCAAAGAGATTAAAATAAATGTTTTTACTCTGAAGAGAAAGCAATGTAAAGAAAAATGAAATATTCTCATAGCTTTAAGAAGCATAGAATTCTTTCAGACTTTTTTTTTCTCATTTTCACACTTAGAAGTTAATCCATCTTTTAAACACCTGAAGTGCAACGAGAATTAGGAGTATCTCTAAAGGGATGAAAACAAAATGGGTTATTCATATATCTTTCCATTAACAATATTAGTGCAGGGCTAAAGAATTCCGTCTGGGGTGGATTCACACTTTACCTTTCACTTCATGCCCTTCTGCAAATGATTCTAAATCTTTCATGTGCAATGGGTGGGAATAAGACCTCTTCCACTTCACAATTACCAGCTTTTATAGAGATGAATGTACTTCTGTGTTCTTTAAAAGGTGCAGTGAGAGAAAAAAAAAAAAAAAAAAAAAAAAAGGTTTAAAAGGTTTATTTTGTTGCTTTAAATCATCCTTCCAATTTCTTCACCTAAAATACATACAAAGATTCTTGTTGCAGCCACACTCCTCTTTTCATCTAATTAATTGTCTATACTTTTTCTGCATATCTAATTAGCATCTATTTTTAACAATTAGCAACTCTAAAACTAAAGATAAATATACACATCTATTTCTTTTAATTGCCTGTGTTGCACAGAAAATAGGTAATATATTATTAAAGCATATATATATATATATATTTGATTTGAAAGATATTTAGTCTCATTAATTTTAAATTTGAATGTTGCAGTGATAAAAACCTTTGTTTACCCTGTTTCTCTTTATTTTTCATTTGTTAATTCAGTCCTATCAGGCATTCACCTGACCCAGTTATATTTTAACATTTAATACTATGTTGCCTCTTGGATTGTGACAATGTTTATCCATCACAAATGCTTATTAAAAAGAAAAATATACTTACTTCCAGAATCCCTATTAGACTGAACTATCAGAAAAGAATCATTTTAAAGCTTGCCTCAGTATATACTTTAGTATATATTTTTAATAGCTTGATAAAGTAAAATAAATTCTCCTTAAGCAACATAAAAGTTGTAAACCACAACTTTTTTATAATAAGGACCAAATTAATTCTCAGTATTTATGGAAACTAAGTTAGTTTCTGGCCTTAAGTGTAAATATGTAGCAGTAGATACTCTTCTAGAAGCAAAACAGGCTATGCACAGTGATGGTCACGAATTTGTCACTATATGTAGCCACTTAAGTGCTTGTTATTTTCATGCATTAAAAAGTTTAAGCATTTATACCACAGTCAAGCATTCAAGCACTGTTCCCTAGATAGGTAACTATTAAATATTAGGTTTTATTTTGTCTCCTTTTCATACGGTGACTTCATATCTTATTTAATTTGAGGCATCCAAACGCTCTCCTCAGTCAAAAGAACATTTGATTCATGGCCTTTTATGTGACATTCCAGAGTTTTTGTGCAATTTTGTGTGGGAATAGTTCAAACATACACACGTTTGTAGGAAAAACTTCTTTAGGATAAGTGTTGATAATTGTCTTTTGCAGTTAGAAACACAAAGAGAGGCATGGATAAGGGAAAATTTTAATCAAATTATTTTTCAGATTATTTTCTAGCTTTGTAGAATATTCCTGTGGCAGGGCTGGAGCTAAAACTTTATTCTCCTGGGTGAACAAGGGGTCCAAAGGGACTTTATGTGAAGTTGTTAGGAGATCCACAACTTAAACACAGAGACAGTGATGTAATTCCTCCAAAAGATTATGCCAAGAAAGTGGAGAATAACTCTCTCTCTTCAGCTGAAGCTAAAACTCATTTAATATTATCAGCCTGTTAGGCATTTCCTCTCACTCAGTTTGGCAAAAGTGTTATGACAGCTCCTATCTGAAATTGTTATGATTTTCCTTGAGATTGGGTGTCGGGTAAGGATGAATTTATGACTTCTGCCATGTTCATGGAGGCCAGAATGTTTCCAGACTCCTTTTATTACGCTCTGATGTGTGAAAACAGACAAAAGAGACTAGAACATTACTAGAATGTCAATAGGTGTAAGAGAGTAGAGGTTGGCCCAGTGTGTTTACACTGCTATTTTAATACACACAGCAAGGATTTGCTCACAGTGTTGCATTTCTACAACTTCTAAGGAACCACAGATCCTTGTTCTGATTGATACCCTGCATAGTGTTAAATTGACTGATTATGCTGGCTGGACTAACATATTTTTCAGTTTCTGAAAGGCTGAAATGTGTGATGATTCCTGCAATGGACAGGATTTGATGTATCAGACACATACAGGAAGAAAAGACTTGCTGTTCTTGACAGTTGCTTGTTGACAGCTCCTCTTTTTCTTTTCAAGGTGACTATTCATAAGCCTTTCTCTGACAGACAAGATGTTGCACAATACCACCATCTGATGCAGTCAAATTGCCCTTTCTAAGTAGTCACATATTGATTTGCTCTGATGGGTTTTACACTCTTTTCATCATCACACTGACAGATACTAGTAAACCACAATATAGTCAAAATGTTTCCTCGTTTTCAGAATCACTGCCATAATGTAATCAATGCAATAAATATGCCGCATCATGGCTAGTATCTTGCAAAATACATTTTCCTCACCCTCCCACTTTTTGTTGCACAGTAAATGATTGTCTGATAACAGATAATGATAGGTCTGCAGATTGCCACTAGTCTAACCTTCTGTTCCCAATGTCTTAGAGCTGCAAGCCTGAGAAATACCAGCTTAAAAAGTTTTACAAGAAGCTATGGCTAGTCTACAAATAACAATATCTTGTTGAGGCACAGCCCTTGTTAACCAAACTTTGGTGAAAGACCTACGTAGATCTTCTAGCACATGGAGCTTATCAGGACCAAGACGCATTAATTTCCAAAAGACAATGTGTCTTAAAATAAAAGTGATATTTGGAAATTTCAAATGGAAATTTGAAATTTTAAAGCATCTCTGATGGTAAAGAGCCATCGCTGTGGTGAAGAATAAAAGAGGCATCACATCGCAGACCTTACTGCTATGTTGGGCTCCAGTGAGTGTAATTTTAAGGGAGAAATTCCACATCTGAAGGATGGATCAATTCCATGTGGATTCAGTGTGGATGGATTCCACATCTGAAGGAAGGAAAAGGGGCAAATTATTATTGTTTTGCCTTTATATTATTATATCATATTTTCTTTAAAAGTAGCTATGCTTTGTCCATGTGTGTGCTATGTGTGAAGATGGCACTAACAGTCTTTTGAAATCCTCAGAAAAAGTTCTCTTGCAAATGCTCTCTTTTAAATCAGGCCCTTGTTTAACAGGGTACACATGCAAATAACCAGCAGATTTCTTCCCCCTTCTTTTTATTTAACTTGAAGGTCTTAACATCCTGGCCAGGCTGCCTCAGCTTATGGAAGATCTGAGGATTTCCCCATTTTGTGTTTTTTTTTTTTTCACGTGCACTTCAGCTGATTTAACACTGAACATGGAAAAAGCACAGCATCCTCGAGTACAGAACAGAAAGGGACTTAAAGGCATAATCTCCATTCTCCAGGCTCCAGGCAAGACCAGCGGTTCTGGCACATCTCTTTTTATTCTGTTCTGAAACGTCCAGTGCTAAGAAATTCCCATCTCTTTGGGCGATCTTTTCCAGTACTTCATTGTATTTGCTATATTTACTATCAGAAAGTTTTTCCTGGTATTGAAAGTAAATTACAACAAGAACCCAAATTCTTGACCTGAACTTTATATGAAGATAAGGTTATTTTATTTTTTTCATCAGTCCTTTATGTAGTTGAGGAAATGGAGAAGATATTTCATCACACCTTCCATATCTGTACCACAGAATGACAAATCTTGTTTGTGTGTGTGTGTGTGTGTGTATGTGTATATTATATATAAAGTTTGTGTATTTTCAGTCCCTGATTATTCTGGTTGTTTTCACAATTGCTTATTTATTTTTTATTTTATTTTTCCAGTTTTGGTGTATCAAGGCAAAGTAATTTTAAAGACATTTCACACCTAAACTCCTGCTCCATGGATTATGTATGATTATGATGATGTTCTGTTTATATATTATAAGGCAATACTATCCAATCCCATCGAGTAAGAAAGAACATTCAATGTGAAGAGACTACTGAGTGAATATCTGCCTTAAATAGCAATGATTCTTGTGGGTAATCCAATAATGTGGATTCTAGTAATCCAATGAAGCTGCTTACATTGTTATATGAGGTTCTTCCAGTCTTCTATCTTCTTTTTGTAAAGAAGACTGCTACAGTAGGAATCCTCACTTGTAGATATCTTAATACTGATACAGACTATGTAGCAGACTATTCTGCAATCTGAAAAAAGTGGTTGCATTTGCACAGATGCTGGAAAAAAAAAAAAGAAGAAAAAAAAGGAAAAAATACCCTCTTCATATTTTTGATTTCATTTTCTACTTTTTAACAAAATGCATGGGCAAATATCATGAATCAAACTCACTGGTTAATTGTAGGCAGAAAAAGGATTTTTCTTCAGTTTGCATCCAATTTAAATGGTGCTTATGGCATGCAAAGCCTAATTCATTTATTTTTATGAAAGTTATTAAACAGGAAGCTTCTCACAAAGGCTAATTTTTGAACAGTGTTACTTTATCTCAATTTGTATTTCCTCTTTTAATATGAAAAGTTATATTTCCTAAAGCCTGAGTGCACCGTAGTATTTCTAAAACTTCCAGGCTACAACAGATGTTGGAGCTGTTTTATATTGTATAATTATGATTGTTCTAACATACATTGTATGTAACTTCACACATTACCTGATAATCAGGAGCCCTGACTGCTGTAGGGAGAGACTGCCTTTCCTGTGAAAAAATGTACTTGTATGACAGCTAATACAAGGAGAAAAAGTCTCTGTCTCTCAAAATTACCTGTGTGAACCATAAATTACTGTGGTTTCCAAAATGGCTGATGGTTTGGATTAGGTCAATTTGTTCCCACTTAAGGATATTTCGCAAAGATTGCAGCTAAAGAGAAGGCATGTTTAACATCTTCCAAAATTGATGCCTGTTCACTGGGTGTCAGGTAAGTTACTTAGAAATAAAGGCACATAAAGTAATTAACAGCTTTGGAAAATAAAACTGATTATCCCTAAAGGGCTATGTGGTTAGTGACTCCTTTGTTTTTTATTGCCTTCTTCTTTAATTAATGAACATCATGCCCATCAACGCTTTAATACTCTCTTAATTGCATGTTCTTTAGGTTTTCTTTCTTTTTTGTCTTTTTTTTTCTTTTTCTAAGCAAATGTAGATAGCTTTTCTTCTCACAGAAGGTCAGTGTTCTAGGTCGCATTTTTTGGGTTCTGCGTGGGGGGTTCAGCTCAAGCCCTTTTGTCTCCTTAGTTAGTAGCAGCTGAGAAGTTGGATCTTTGACCCCTCTCTGGGGAAGGGGATCTCAGAAACCAAGGAATGCTTCTTCTCTTTAACCCCTTGATACTTCACAAAACAATGTCAGCAGTTACTTTTCTTTTAATAAGATACTTCTCCCATACACCTAAGTCTAAATGTCATATTGCAGTGTATTCCGCTTTCTTTACTTTTAGTGATTTTGGAGTAGATGGACTGAGTTTTACAGTCCTATTCACAACCTTCTAATATATAAGTGTTGATGATCACATACTCAGCATTCACTGTACAAAATGAGTATCTTTAAGCTACATAGTAATTTTAATTGCCTTCCATTTTGTGTCATCTATCACCATTACTGTTGCCTTACTCCAAGCTATCCAGCTAAATCTACAACTGACCCTCATGTGGACAGGGAGACAAAAAATGTGCCCTCAAAAACACAAACAATGACCAAACAGAATAAAAGTTTTTGAAAAATGAATTTATTGAAGAAAAAACTAATGTCTTATCTATGCTTATATTCTCCCTCAAAAGTATATGTCCTGATAAAGTTTCTTAATTCATTTTATTTTATTTCTAGAACAGTGTTTATTATTCTGTCCCAGTAATCCAGCTGCATGTGCCTATCCATATTAAAGAGGAAATGGATAAGATTTCTCTCTATCAGCTTGTCCCCGTGGGTTGGAATAAAAGTGTTCTCTCTTCACACATGCCAGTTTGCTAATTACCATCACTTTGAGCTGGAGAATACTAAATCTAAGATTTAAGCCTTTCTCAGAAATGATATTGGTCAAAAAGGTGTTTCCTTTTTTGCAAAAGACCTTCTTAGTTGACTTCCCTTTGTATAGGAATCAGCTGTTATGTTTCATACATGTCCACTGGGAAAACTTTCTATTTTTATAAAGAGTTAAATATTTCTGTGACTGTAGAGTTAAATATTTCTGTGATTGTAGGTAGAACATGAACCTAAAAAAAATTAACACTTTATTATGTAATTTCTATGAAATCTTATTTATTATTCCAAAATATCTGCAACTTAATTTTGTTTAAAAACTATGAAGTTTTTTCAATTTTTATTTAAGATTTCTTTGTTCACAACAAATCTCTCTGTTTTATACACTGTAAAATAAACACAGCAGTAACGTTATTGGATCTCATCTTATTTCCGCTATTGCAAACCAGAATTAATTACACTGAAACAGAAATGTAAGGGTGTAGTGCTGGTACAAATGAGGGTCAGAATCGAGTTCCTAATTACCATGTTTGGCTTCACTGGCATTTCTTTTTTAATAATGCTTGTTTTCCAGATGATCATGCTTATCATAATCAGAGGTATTAATAAATGTTCAAAAATAGTGTTGGCTTTTTTAATCAGAAATACCTCAATCCACTTGATATTTAGGCACCAGAAAATGAGAGCTACATTACAATCCTTGCTAGTGACAGCACTGTGGATAAATGGCAGAAGTAGGAATTCATGCCTATTAATTTAGTCACTTAAGATAAATATTTGCTTGAATCTCCAGGAATTCTAGGCATTATTCTAGGTAACCAGCAAGTATGCTTAGATATGCCAGAATTCAAGGCAGATAAGGTCAATGTTGTGACAAAAGAAAAGGTTGGAATCCAGAGAGATGGAATTTAGAGGCACTTTCACTTTGGTAATGAAAAGTAAAGAAGGAAAAATCTTTTAAGTCACTAAGTTCTATTTAATAGTCTGAATTGGTTTATGGAAGAAATGATAATGAAAAAACTTTTGTCCTTGAAAAGCATGGGCATTTTATTCATGCTTGGCATTGTGTATAGACAACAATTTTACTAATAATGAATAGAATTTTATATTTGAATTGAGGAGTTATACATCCCGATGTAGTGTTACAAGATATGTGAATGAAGACATAACTTCTCTATTCTGTCTATACAATTCTAGAAAATGGTAACTTTATTCTGAACAGTTTTCTTTTATTCATTGAACTGCTTCATTTCTCCTACAACTTTGAATAATCATGAAGCTCGAGCGGACAAAACAGCTATAGAGAAGAAGGCAAAATACCAAGGTTGTCAGATATGTAATCTCTAAAGAATCCTTTAAAAACAAGGCTTACCTTGCCCACATATTGAGTATCTGGACCTGTGTATTCCTCCAGCAAGAAAAATTGATTCCACATCCAGCCACGCTTGGTACGGTGCAGTGTTTTTCCATCATTCTCTGACAATCCTGTTATCCTTTCACTGTGCAAATGCTTGTTAGTCCTTTTTTGGGATAACATCATAGGAATTGCATGAAGCATACAGCCCCAAAGCAAAACTGTCAAGGAGTAAGTCCTCATTGTTTACAGAGATGCTGTCAGGCTCCAATTCTCTAATAATTCACCAGAACCAAATGTTTCAATTGTATTCCTCTTGCAAATAGGACCTAAAGGATGGAGAACAGCATTTGAGTAAATTGTGACAATGTTGCTTTCCTAGGCCCATAGCAGATATATAAATAGTGTAGCAATCATAACAATGACTCATGAAAAGTAGCCAGAGAGAGAGATACCAACAGGACAGATTGCAGGTTTCATTGATCGTTTTCCTCAAATAATCACAGACAGCAATTAAAGATTGCTAAGAGTCAAGTCTTTTATTGTCTCTTCGATCCTTTTTCTTTTTTTTTTCTCTTCCATTGTATCCATAAACACTGATGGTGTCATGAAGCCTCAACTTCCACGTGCTTTAAGAAAAAGACACTGAAATTCTGAAATTTTAGAAAACACCTATTTTTTCTTTCTTTCTCCCCAAACCTGACTTTATCAACAACAATTTTTTTTCTAATTTCCTTTTTTTCTGTATAAAAAAAGTTAAAATTACTGCAAATAGGATTTTTTTTTTTGCAAAAATTATTTTTCACTTCAGAACCAGAACTGTGGTAATGGAAAATAGTCAGCGGATTGTTGGCCTTGCTTGAAGACCTTAATGATTAAATAGGTAGAAACTTGCCCTTGTATAGAGATCTCCTTAAAATGATCATATACTGTATGGTCTCAGGATCTTAACTAGCCATGCTGGAGAAGATCAAAGTCTTGATGTTTTAGTAACTTCAAAAAGAGTTTTATCTGAGCAAGAAGTGAAGGCTTCGAATATTTATCACTTTCTAACATCATGTTCAAAACCAAAAAGAAAAATATTTAATAGGTGTCAAATTTATGCAGAAGATCATGGATATAATGCAGGAAAACTCTTGTTTTCTTTTATTTATTTTAATTGAAAAATCAAAGCACACACTAAATTAACACTATTTGCATAGAATCATGCATGTACGTAGCTCTTGGCATTTGTTAGAAGATGAGTTTTCTTTGAATTCTGCAGGTATACTCAAAGTTTTTTTTTTTTTCCTTGTGATGCTTGATATGTTCCTGTTGTGTTCAAAGAAGTGAAAACCTCCTGTGACTAATTTAACATCAGTAAATTTTAACGTTGTTAACCAGAAAACACACTGCATATATGATAATATTTGCCTTGTGGTTCAAGGTCACTGGATTCAAATCAAGAGAGATTTAGTGAAAGAAATTTCAGTCGATCTTTTTTTTCTGAATGCCATATATGTCTAACATTTGATTACTCCAACCGCTTCTATAGTAAAAATAGAGATTGAAATATTTTTATTAATGAATTATTTTAATTCATTTAATTATTTGTATGAATGAATTAATGAATGAGAAAGATTTGTCAGTGTTGAACATAGAACATGAATATGATCTAGATTGGATTCTCAAATCCATCCCATTGTTTTAGCAGGCAAATATGTTCTTTACTCTCGGTCACAAACATTAAACCTAGCTCAGTGGTTTGTCCTGTGTTGTAAATACTACAAGAAAGTTAGGGACCTCACAAAGCTTCGACTTTCCATCTTAAAATTTCCTCCTGGACAGATCATGACTATTATTGCATGAACATTGTTGTGGACTTCCGATAATTCCTTTCCCTCTTTCATGTTTATCTTATTTTGTTATAGTTTTGCTCGTGTCAATACATCACGCTCTACTAATCTCCTGCTGTATGACAAGATCCTAATCATTTTGTTAGATCTTCTTTTCATCTGCCTCAATTTTACTTCACCTCTACTGAATAGGTATGATAATAAGTAAACATATCATTATGTACGTCTTGTACAACAGATATCAGTTTCTCATCTTTTCTTGAGATACTTTACTTGATATACCCTAAGACAGTACTTACCTTTTCTGCTGCTTTACAGCTGCTTTTCCTCACTGCTTCACTGGGCTATAGTCCAAGAATTAATTTTATATACATTTTGAAGGATAAAATGTTATTTTCATGTTAATCAAAATTTGGATACAACTGCTTTTGCTTTGAATACCTCTACTCTCAGTTTTTACTACTCTTTTCTGTGTGCGCAAGGAAATACATCAAAAAAGTCATTGACAAATAGATCTTGTCTGGTAGCCCTCTAGCTATCAAGCCATCTTTACCAGGACTCAGCCTGATAAATTTAGAAGGGGTATTTTAATACTCAAAGGATGCTGGTGTAGTCTGGAAAAATAAGAGCAGCCTTTCAAAGATTATACATAGTTGCTCTTAGCCGGCTACAAGACATAAATTCTGTGCAGACCATAATCTTTTAATAGAGGGTTGGTTTTTTTGGTTTTGTTTGTTTGTTTGTTTCCCAGCAGGAGTCTAGGTTCCCCTATTTTGTTCTTACCAATGCAGAACTTAATCGGACAGTGCTTAGTGTGTGGTTGTCTGTGTGGTGCTGCCCTCTACTGCTAATTAAAAGAAGACAAAAAAGAGAAAAGACAATATCTTTCATGTAAAGTAGGGCAAGCCCCTCTTTAGAATGAAAAGAATATATATTTAAGTATGTACCGCATTCTCTCCTGCTTTTGATTTTTACAGTAGTTGAATATGCTGTCTGTGAAGAGAGATATATTAGCATGGGTCAGTCTGGCCCTTCTGAGCATTATGGAAAATATCTAATTTGATTTCTTCTAAGAGGAGTAAAGATACTGGGTGTGAAACTGGAGATGAAAATTTTAATGATTTTCATTCTGAATGAAGAAGAATAGTAACTGGTCAAATTGCATATAAAACCTCTCTTGCTCCTTTCTGTTTCCACCATTTTTTCACTACAGTGATCAATTTATTGTTCTTGTTAAACAGTGGAAAATGGCTTTCTTCCTAGTTGCTCTGAAAATTTCTTTTAAGAAGAGCTATTGGTACCTTAAACATTTTAATGACCTGCATTGTAAAGAACCTATATTCATTTCTCACGCTGGAAATGAGAGGATCTGAGTGGTGGAAATACAAATGTTTTTGCTTCTTCAGGTTTGAGATCTGTGGAGGCAGTCTAGAATCACTACAGCCTCTCCATGCAATAAGGACTCTGATATCACAGTCCTACAAAAGCTCCAGGTAAATGAATTATCTCTGCATGAAAGACAGGTTTCTCCTTAGCATATTAGCAATTGAAAAAAAAAAAAAAAAAGAATGTATCTTTTAAAGTCTTTTCAAATGTAAAATTTTCTATTTAGATTCTTCAGGTGTGGTGTGAAATAAGCCCTGCTGGGATCAATACTAGGGATTTGTTAGCAATGATGCCAATTTAAATGTTTCTATAGCAATTGCCATGGCAATGCTTTTAATTAGCGTAGCACAGGCACTCACAAGCATGACATGAAGGAAGGCTAACCTTCAGCAACCTGATAATGTACACTGTATTAGTTTCATTTGTTAATATTGGAGTAAAATTCTGTTCTAAAAGAAAGAGTCTGCAGTGTTCATTTATGTCTAAAAATAGTACAGAGTTAACTGCAGCTACAGTACTCCATATTGCTCTCACCAATCTTTACATTAAAAAGCTGTTACTGATGCTTAAAATAACTCAGACACCTTGCAAAAATAAAATCTGCATTTAGACCGGACATAGTAAGTGTAAATCCTGTGTACCTGTATGCATGTGAGAAGACAGCTCTTTTTGGGCTGTGTTTTCTTAAAAAAAAAAAAAAAAAAAAAGTGTAGCTTTAATCTACCTAGCCTGAATACTAAGTGCAATCGAGTTGTACAATACAGGCTGTGCTGTAAGGTACACATGACCATCAATAACACCATGGCTTAACTGAGATCTGTGTCGCCCTCCCTGCACCTATCTAATTAAAGATAGTCCTGGAATGTGTCCACACGCTTCTGACTGCAGCACTCATATATTCTCCGAGCAGAGCCACACTGCAATCACGAATGTAAACTGTGCACGTGTCACTGATAGCTAACTTTCAGAAAGCAAACTCCTTTCCTTTCCTCCCTAATTGTACTCTCTCTCTCTCTTCAAGAGTAGAGGCAGAGTTGAAGGTAACAATGAAAATATGAAAAGGCGAAAGAAAACAGCCAATGTGGATGTTGACTAAAACATCTGGTGTTGGACTTCGGAGTATCAAGAAGGGCATTTTCATTTATTTCTGCAAAATAAATGAAGCAGTTCAGGAAAGCTGAAGCAGTTTATGAGAGACGATGGACAATTAAGGGACAGATTGTCAATTAATGAACAACTCCTCTCTGATGAAGATCTGTAGGAGGGCTCAGATCCCATTCAGATGCCAGAGCCATGGGCAGATTAAGCACGAAACAGTTCCCTATTCTGCAGCTCCCATGGCAAACCTTTGGGATTAGGTTTCTAGAGCTGCTTTTTGTACGTTGCTGCTCTGTTGTGCAGGATGTAGAGCAGTGGTAAATTCAGCTGAAAACTTGCTGGGAAACAGCTGAACATTATTCTTTGTTCCTGGAACACCAGTGGAGTTTTACTGAGCTGTGTGTATCACAGGAATAAAATCAATGGTTTAGGGAACGTGGACTAATAGAAATTTACTTTGAATGTCTGTTAAACACTTGTCCTTGGGCAAGTAAGCTATGGTACGTAAGAGCATTATGAGAATCATTTATCTTGTTGTGGACAGTGGGAGTTAGCATTTATTCTAGAGCTCTGCCAGCCTCTTGGACACATTCGCTAGAGATGCTGGTCCAAATTCAGTCGTGGCTGTAGCCACCCTCTCTACAGCACTCATAGCGGGTAACGCCAGTCCCACGGGTAGGTGGATCTGGCAAGAGAATGTGTTGATTCGTGTCCAGACAATCCCCACTGGCAAAAACTCATGTGGAGACACAGCTGTGATTCAAATCAACTGTCCCTGACAGTGAAAATACCATCTGCCCTTCTCTGGAGCAGATCCCTTCTGCAGTGCATGTGAAACTGTTTATAGCCTCTTTCCCATGGGTTGGGACCCATCCCAACAGTTAGAGAATGAAACTTGCAACACTTCTGACCCATCCTGTATAAGGATGCTTACTTGTGAGCAATGACATTAAATTAGGCTAAAAAGAGACCTTTAAAATATCTCTTCTTGAGGCAACAGCTCACTGGATTACAGAAGAGAAACTTGTTTTTATTCTTTTAAAAAACAAACAAAAAACCTTCCCATTAATGACTTCTCCTTTTACTTTTACAAGACCTTTTCAGCAACATGAGGAGAGCTGAGAAACACAGCACTTGTACACCCTTAATGCAAGGGCCTTTTGAACACCTTTCTGTGATCTTTAGTATTGATTTTTATCTGTGAGGAGCACATTTCACTCTTATCACGTAATAAAGCTGCACTATAAGTTTTTATGGCACCTTATTTACAAATGCAACACATTCGTGTTTTTTAGAGTAGTCTTCAGAGCCAAGAGGGAAAATATTGTCATCAAAGCAAGATTTCTCCTCTTGGCTTCCCCTTTAGAATTGTATCATTTATTTGACATGACAAGTCCCGTCACACATAAACTGGCAGTCCACAGTTTGATATTGCTACCTGGCACTATTTAAGGCATTTTTGTGTTTCATAAACATCATAACCTTCTATCTACCAAATGCAAAACAAAGCAGTATCTGGTGGTGTGGAACACTGTTTTCCAGAACTGTCAGTCCTACTCAGTCTCTCTGCAGGAAGCAGATGAAATGTAGTAATGGCTATGCTACTAACGACAATACACTTACTTATAAATTGTACTGATAACTGAGACTGTATGCTTGTGTACAAAGTCTTTTCCTTGCTGCTTAATTCTACAGTGGCCCAGTCTGGTTACACAGCTCAGTCCTGTGCTTTCTCAATCTACACTTTGTATAATGGCTTAAGAGCAAGTTGGTATGCAATAAAGAGTGTCCTTCTAGCTAATATATGTATTTTTTTGCTTAAGCACTTCTGAGTCATTAGAAATCCTCTTCCTCTCAAAAAGATAGTGAAATTCAGACATAATTACTGCTTGCAAGTGAATATATGTATTCACTTTCCTGAATTGGAAAAATTCAGTTGCTGAGCAATTAAAGGTTAGGTAGCAGATTCAAGACTGGTAATTTCAACCTGTTGTTACTATTTTCTCATGAAGGAGCTGAGCCGAGGTTTCAGTCTGTATTTCCATAACAAATACGATACACTACCTATCTTCAAGGGGCAATTCTGTGCCTTACAGGAATAATATATGCCTGAGAAAAATAAAGTATGAAGGTGATGTTTTCCTTCTTTATGTCCGAGTTTCTATCCTAAATAAAATAAAATAAAATAAAATAAAATAAAATAAAATAAATCACTTGTTTTCTTTTTGTTTCATTTGACTGAATTAATGAAGGAAAAATGAAAAACAAGCAAATGCTCTGCTCAGGACAATACTCGGATACGCAGATACCTTTGAAAGCTTATGTGCATAGAGCTTATGTGCATAAAATCATTATATAATATATATATATAATTATATATATATATTTATATATTATAAAATTTTATATAATATAATATATATATAATTATATATAATATTATATAATGATTTTTCCTCTGTGTCTTTTCCTAGTTTCTCTCAAGAAACATTACATGCTAGTCACTGCCAGTAGATTTTCTTTTCTTGACTTTCTCCACTTCTGTCTCAAAAACACATAAGCTTCTAGGAGCCAACACATGAGAAACAAAAATGAGACTCTATATATATCAACTTGTTTTGACAAGAACCACCTCCTTTTATTTCTTCTTGAACGTTATACCTGACACCTAGTCACCTGGTGACACCTAATCCTATCTTTGGAGGTCAAAAATAGTCAGTGCCTCTTTACTCTTTTTGCCTTTCATGGATATACAGACCTTTATTGCCTGTAGTCTTCCCTGAATCTCTTCTAGTTTTACAGTATCCCTTGTGAGATGTGAGATCAGTATTTGGTGTGGTATGCAAACGGCAGGAGTTTCATGGATTTACAGATAATAGCTTACTCACATTTTCTGTTTAGTTTTGCAATGATTCATAGCATATTCTTTGTTCATTTAAATGCTGAAGGTCTCTGGACTAATGGTTTCATGGAATTGTCTATTGTTACATTAAGATGTTTTTGCTCAGTGGTAATAATCCAATTTTGCTGTTTTAAATGTAAAGTCTGATGTTTATCATGTGTATTGCTTTATATAACTTTATCTGTCATTTTGGTATCTAATCCCTATATCTTATGAGATATAGTGCCTTTTGCTCTATTAGTAAAGCACTATAGTAATATTGTTAAATTAGGTAGAGGCTGGTAGGCAGAGGCTGATTGGAATGGCATGGCTCACATCCATTTAGCTGAACTCTCCTTTCCTCTTCCCCAACCCTTTTAAAGTGGGACTGTTTTTGTCTATCCATTTGTCTATCTAGAGAAGTCACCCTAGAATTAAAAAGTCACCATTAAATAGTTCTAGTGATTTTCTTGGAGAGTGCTGGCTGGTAGAGTAAAAATGTAGTTTAGGATAATTGGTATGGATGAATGCATCACAAAAACCTATGTCTTTGACAGGTGAAGTATTTTAGTATAGTCATAGCCATAAGATAATTCTGCAAGCCTTCACAAAGGCCCCTTGATTTTATTATGGTGAATGACACTTGCAAACTTTATCACCTTGATATTAAAACCTGTTTTCTGTTGATTTATGAGTATATATTACGGTCCTGGTCCTAGCACAGATCCCTTTGGAACATCACAGTAGATCTTATTTCAATGGTAAAACTCATTATTCACTTCATACTTCTGATTTCTGGCATTTAATCTATTGCTGATATATGCAAAGACCTTCCCTTCCACTTAAAAGCTTTTAGTGAGCAACTTTGTCAAAGCCTCTAGAAGCACAGCTAGACCATGTTAAACAGGTCACAGCTGTCCATGTGCTTAGTAACACTTTCAGAGAACTCTAGCAGATCTGTGAGGCAGAACTTCTCTTTGTAAAAACTGTGCTCAGTTTTTCCCAGTATATCATGTGTCCACCAACTGTATTTTTTATAAGAGTTGCTAATAATATCCTTGGTGTCAGCATCAGACTTACTATCAGTTCTTACTATTTGTCCCTCGTAAAACTGAAACTCTTTGTAAAAGTTGGCATTACATTTGGTACCTTGCAACTCTCAAATATAAAGCAAATTAACATAAAAAGTTACAGAAAATGATTAATTCAGTGGTATTTTTTTTTCTTTTTTTTCAGGGTACTTCCCCAAAACACGTTTTTTTTTTCAGTTTTTATTCATAATAGTTTGCTAAAATCAAATTTTTTTTCTTAGATTTTGCTTAAAAGATAGAAAGGGCATCCGACAGATTCATGGCAGTGGAGCTTGGGTGCCTATTCTCTTACACCAGTGATGCTTCATTCTACCATTTGTTTCCTGAGCATTTGTGCTTTCACCCCATACTGAAGGATCTGGAAGATGGGGACAGTACTACAGAGAAACTGGACTGACAGCCCACCAAGACCTTTGACCAATAGATCAAAGTTTGGCTTCCATGGTCAAAGTCATTCAAAGTCCTTTTGGGAAAGGAATCCTCTAAAAGTTTAAGTTAAATATATTTTTTTCTGCTGAGTGTGTTGGTATTTTTGTTAGGAAATTGTTTCAAATTTTTTTTTTATTCCAAAATAGTTTTTTTTTTTTTTTTTTTTTCAGAATTCAAGATTTTCTGTAGTGAGTATTTTCTGAATTGGTCCTCCTTTAATTTGTACCACTAGTGAAGTTTTTTTAATGTGGTGTATTACTGTTACAGTGACAGGAAACTTCAGAAAACTAAAATAGAAAACAGTATCTCAAATCCATCTGGGACTGAGTCTAAAGATGGGGAAATGTCATCTGCATATACATTTAATCATTTAATTGTGCTCTGATCACACAGAAGTTGTTATTAGTAATACCAGCTGTTTTACTATTTGCTTCCTTTATTTCTAGCAACCTGACAGATATGATTAGTTCATTTCCCTTAAAATATCAACTAGTTTTTAACTGACAAGAAATGTATTTCATTGGCCAGAACCTGCGCTAGAGTTTAGAGTTACATGGTGTGTATCTCAAAATTGCCAGAAGATGCAGATTTGCATGTGATTTATTTGGATTAATTTGAAACACACATAGTATCTTTAAAATAGTGTTCTAGCATGATCCTTCACTGCTCTTTCAGTGAAAGTCAGTAAGAAGAAAAGATAGGACCAGATAATATATGGGTCTTGTCAGAGTGAAAAAAAAAGAAGAGAATTACGCTCCTAAACAGTGGATGTCTTATGAGAAGCATTTGATAAGTGTAGGGTTATGTTATCTATCCTAGTCTAGATGCTTTATGTCAACTGGCAGGGCACAGTCAAACTCCCAGACTCCTTTCCCACATACACTCCAACGCTCACATGTGCTCTGAGTATCTCCCTCCCTGTCCACCATCTTCAGAGATTAGGGGGGCGGGTAAAGGAGGAACCCGAGATATGTTTGTTTCCCATCCTCCTAAGAGGTCTGGCTATATAGGGAACAGACACACACAACCATACAAAACAGGGGAAAAAGCACATAGGTGATCCTCAGGGATGTACGTGTCAGTCGTTTTCTTCCTCTTGTTTTATACAGGAATTAATATTTTGGAGTGAAACAAAGGTAGGCTTTCTACAAATGCAT
The DNA here is from genome assembly GCA_013389825.1 of Crypturellus undulatus. Classification (NCBI taxonomy): domain Eukaryota; kingdom Metazoa; phylum Chordata; class Aves; order Tinamiformes; family Tinamidae; genus Crypturellus; species Crypturellus undulatus. Next base: position 157,158 of record VWPW01016030.1, on the reverse strand, counting down.
ATCCTCTCTTTTTACCTCTGTGATTCTGAACTCATTAATACAACATCAAAATTTGATGTCACTTTATAGTGGTATGGCTGCAGGTGCACAGTAGCAGTTAATGAAATATTTCCATTACCACTTTCAATAAAGCATGCAAAATTGTCCTTTTCTTCTAACTCAGAGAAGTGGCATTGTATGAACTATCTGCAGACAATTCTTTGTCTAAATCTGCACCTTCATCAAAATCTGGTTACTACAACCTTCATTTTATAATAAACTTTTTACAGCAATTAATAGATAGAGTGAACAAAAATGGTCCAGCAAACTCAAATGTAATTGTTCTGTTGGTCACAGGCCTTTTATCTGTTCAATTCTGAATTCTGCGAAGGGAAAAGATGCTACAATGCTGTAATTATGATGGACATCATGATCTAAGCATTTGAGATTAGCTGATATAAATCCAGATAATTCTTTAAGTCTATAGGCCGACAGCTCTATAGCATTCATTTTTATGAATGTTGAAAATCAACTGTTTTTAGTAACAGAAAGTGCTAAACAAAATCCATGAAATGGTTCAGCCATATACTTCTCCCCACATACCCATGTTTTGTATAGGGGTAATAAGAAAGAAATAGAAATGAAGCTGAGTGGAATAAAGTCTGCCTTCTAGCTGACACAGTTGAGCTCATTGAATAATACTACTGAATTTTTCATGAATACTCTTTGCCAAAAATTCTATTTATGGTTGTCTCAGAGCAGCATATATGGAGACATGGAGAAAATTGAACCCGCTGTACAATGCGGAATTATGTCTAGATATTCCTGTATTATGGTGATATGCCTCCCGTGTTTGCGAAAGCAAAATCCAAACTAGTATAAATATCTGCCTTTTAAGTTAACACTATTTACTAGTCTTAACAGTTTGACTCCTCACTTTCCTCTTATATAATTTTTTTATCATTATTATTTTAGAAGACTGATTTAATAGCTGCAAACCTTTTAATTCTTCAAGGGTTTGTTCCAAAACTTGTTGAAACCAATGAATATAGGTGAGTGATCTATAAATTAGGTCAATTATGCTAGTGCTTTTTTTAAAAAAAGTGCTATTTTATTTTATTTTTCACTCTCAGTCCCTGATGAAGTTATAGTAATGTAGGAGCAAAATTTGTTCCTTTTTTCACTCTTATCTAGAGAGTATAAGTTAGCTAAAGTGCTTTCCCATTAGTCCTCTGTGCATTGTGCTCCTTCCATTTTTATTAACATCACTGCTAAAATAAAGAGCTCTCCACAGCAGAATTTTACATTTCAGGTTTAATAGGTGCTTTGTCGACTGATGTTTAATATACTTCAGAAATATTGCAGTTATAGCCCTAGTTGGCAAATGTATATCTGTTTCTGTAGATGTACAGATTCCATATCTGTAATACAATTACATTTTGCAATAAACTTATAAAAATGTTTTATTGACTTCATTTATCACTGATAAGCAGGATCTTGGGGAAAAATCGGAGGCTTGTGTGTTTTTTTGGTGTTCAGGATATACTTGCTATATTGTCTTACTATGAAATACTAGATATGTGCTATCCAAAAGAGGGAGCCATAGCATTATGCTATATCTTTTAACTTTATGAGTCAGTGAAACTGCACATATTCTTTTATTCCTTTTTCTTAATTGTACTTAAATATGACATTTGCCCTATGATTTTTGGTTTTGTATGCATATGTATGCATATCTCAAGAATAGGTAGCACTTGCTAATAGTCTTATGTAGAGCTGTATGAAGTGGTTGTACCAAATTCAAATATGCTTAAACAAGATTGTTTTTCTCCACAAAAGAAACTTGCCACAAAAGAAGTCAGAGTAAATTATCTCATTCTTGATTCCACTAGATTCTTGTTCAGCAATTTTGAACAAATAGTCTGTACTCATTTTCCACCTTGTGGAAAGGAAGTATATATATATATATGTCTGTCTATGTATAATATATAAATATAGACCTATATATACATACCAGTATATACACCAAAAACTTTGATTCTTTGTCTATTTAGCACACGAGGTGGAAACACAAACCATCACTTCTAATAACTGATGAGACACCTAGCTGTGGGAAGGTGTCTCATCACCTTCCCACAGTTCCAAGGAGCTCAGGCCTCCTCACCTCTGCTCCCGGCACCTCTACAGCCTTTCATCAGGTGGGACTTCTGGTGCTTTTCACAACAGAAGAGCATTGATAGGCTACAATTAGAAGCTGTTTAATCTCTTTATAATCATTTTGAATTTAAGTATGGGCTTGATTTGCCTGTTTCCTTACAAACAAACTCCTTTGCTGGTTTGCTTATGATCAGTTTGCTAGCAACACAAATGTCAGAGTTGGTAGAAGGTAGAAGGTAGAAGGGAAAACTGGAGTCAGGTTAAAACTTTAAATGTGCAGATCCAAATATAAATAAATATAAATTTGCTACAGATGTTATGAAAAATAATTTTAATAATTGTTGTTGTTTTATTTTTCTTTCTTATTCCTAAGTAATATGAGATGTAAAGTATGTACATGTACATACATAAAGGATGTAGTCTAAAACATAAGGTTTCTTTCAGTAAAGTGAATATTGACTAGATAAGAAAAGTGAAAAACAAATGTACATTGAAGGGGAGGGAAGAGGACAACAGGGAAGATATAAACACTTGAGTACTAGAAACTGCAAGAAACATGGATAAGTGGTGTTCAGTGGAGAAATGTTTATGTAAAATTAAATGTGAGTATCCCATTGATAGCATATGTTTTCCTAGGTGAAATTCAGCTGTTGTTATAGTGTCTACTTTCTTTCTAATCACTTTATTTTGAGCTACTGAGTTTAAGACACATAGTTTTTTTTTTTTTCAGGACTACTGAGAATCAGCAGATCCAAAGATTCAACTAGTTTTATAAATGCTCAGCAATCTGACAACATTATTGGTTACTCTGGATTTATCATTTCATTTATTCTGAGACTCACTTAACTTTTCTGTTCCTAGCTTCTTCTCACTGGAGAAATATGCAATTTAAGTACTTTCTTTAGGTGTTTTAAGAGTATCATCTGCTGCATTTTGTGGAGCTTCACATCAATATATGTCTTGGAATAACATCCTTAACAATGAACAGTATTTACCAGAGTGATGTCTAAACCCAACCTATAGTTTCTCCTCTTAGTACTTAAAAATAGCTTAGCTGAACAAAACATATATTCAGTTTCCTCTTCCCTCTGAAATTCTTCCTTTCTGAAAATTTTTGCTTTCTCTTTACCACGAGGTTCAATTCGGCTGATTCTGTGTCTCATAGGGGTAACATTTGGACTCAAAGCAAGGAGAAAAAATACACCAGATGATTGTTCAGCAAAACATTTTAAAATTTTAAGATTTCCCATGTTCAGTTTTAGTACAAGTTTTATGAGCTTTCAAGATATTACTTCATAGCTTGTAAACAGCTTGCAATACCACTACTATTGTGACATGGTATATTTTAATGATTAATAAAAATAGTTAATAAAAGCATTTTAATGTATTCTTTATTTTTTTTGAAATCGCTTGTTATTTAATTCCAACTGAAATACTTTATCTTTACTTCCAGACTGAGCAGCTGCCCTGCTTGGTTTATAATCAAAATTTGTATTTCTTCACAGAAGTTAATTTCATTGAATTAAAAATTGTGTTATCAGCCACCATTAAGTCATCATGAAAGAAATGATCAGCTTGAGGTTAAACCTATTTCCTGACCTTTTAGCTCTTCCTTTTCATCTTGAAGGATAAATAAGAAAGTGTACTTGTTAACACCAACTTGTGAGTGTTTGAGTTATGTAGTGTGTATGCATATTCAATGCCTGGAAAATATGCTGTAGGTAAAACTTTCCTCTTCTGGATCTAAGCATATTAAATGTAATTAAAAATGAAAGTGCTTATTCCAGCCGTATTTCTACTTTCTATTCTTTCTGTTGGCATTTGAAAGTATGTTCCCGTTTTACATTTATGTTCTTTATGTGCCACCAGGCCTTCTTTTATGAATCCATTAACAAGAGTTTTTGTTCATTTCTCTCACTGAATGATTCACAGCTTCAAAATCATCTGAAGAGTATGATCTTTTAGTGTGATTTGAGCTTAGAATTTGGTTGCAGTTATTAGATCTTTGAGGTGGAGGAGAAAAGAGAGAGGTGGTATGGGAGACCTTAGCAGAACAAGGGATAGGAGGCTTTCTTTCTTATTTAATTGAACAATAACTACTATTTTCTAATAACTTAAATTTGTATATGCTTTTTAATAATTTATTCAAAAACATTTCTAATATTTCCAAATCATCATTTTGTTTTGATCATATCAAGTTATACAGTGAATTAATATTCATTCTTAATTACTGTTTGTTTTTAGGAGAGGTTATATCTGCATCTACACTAAAAATGTTCTTAATAAGAATTTATGTAATTACTCCATTAATTTCTTGCTGTTATGATTTTGCTTTTGTTTTCTGAAAGTCAAGTTTATTCCAGATTTTTCTGAGGTGTTTATTTCAGTAGCATCTTTACTTTGGCAAGCATTCAAAGTCCAAGTGTGATAATGTACTGTTTATTTCCAAATATCTTTTTATCTCTCCATCATTTACATAAACCTTTTCAATAATCGGGGAGTCTATCATTGTGGGTTTTTTTTACCTTTTTTTTCTATACATCGTATTTGTTCTACTTAGGTGTGCATAATAATTTTTTATGTTCATGTTTTTTGTTGAATCTTTTCAGGATATTTAGAACAGTTTTTTTCAAGTTTTGTAAGTCAGGAAGAAAGATTCTGCCATCTTCAGGGGCTTACATTTAGATCTTTATTGTATTTGATTGTTTTTCAATGTCTCTTCTGACATTAGACACTCACTGGATCTGTCTTTCAATGAAATTCTCTTTTAAGTAATTCCGTTGGTTTCTAAAGCAACATTGGATTTTCATTTTTTAAACCAAGCATTTCCTAGCACTGTGTACTAGGAATATATGTAATATATTCAATTAACAATATACGTATTGCATGGTTTTCTGTTATTTTGTTTCACTGTACTCAAATATAACCATTTTATTTAATAAAAGATTTGCAGTTTTCTCATTTTAAACTATACTAAGATTATTTTTTCAGTCTCATTTGAAGGTTGAACCTACCGCAATTTATCTGATTTTTCTCCCCATCTGTGCATAAAGAAGCATCTTTAACATATCTATCTTTTTCCTCTAACTTTACTGCCTGATGCATCAAAAATCAGTATTTGATGATGTTTTGCAGCATTGTTTCCTTTGACTTTCACCTTGCAAGGAGTAGGGAGTTTTTCCACTTTGCTTGGTGAAATCCTGATGACTTGTGTCCAGGAGAAAACGCATTAGAAAAATAGCCAAGTCAGTCTTTTTCCCATAATAGCTATAATGTTTATATGATATACATTACCTTCTTACATTATGTGCACATAATTACCCATAAGTAAGAGGAAGATCATGAGGGGGCTGGAAAGATAAAATTCTTATCACTTAACATACTCCTGATTTCAAAACAGATGACTAATACTACTTTTTGCCAGGTCGGGTAGCCCAGCCCACTAGCTCTGATATCACTCAGGCACTTCATTCGTTCTTGAAAGAGCTGGTCTTCAGCTGCAAGGTGAATTTTGCCCTTTGGGTCTCTTTAAAGCTCTTATGTCATCTGACCCCATGTTAAATGGCTGGAACAGGGCTTCTTCCCTGAAAAAAGATGCGATCTAAAGTTTGCTGCTGTCAACGTGAACACCCACACCTAGACAGAGCTGAGCTTTACACCAGGACTATGTGCATTTTTGCTGTTTACCTGAAGCTTATACTTTACTGGTTTCTCAGGACACTTTGAAGTGCTTCATTGTAATTACTAACTAGTAATTGGTAATTTTTAAGAGGCACCATGTGAATACCAATTTGCTTGGTCTAATGCGACATTGACCTCCTTTCAGTTCAGTCATAGTGAGATGAAACTGTATCATTACAAAGGCATTACATACAATGCAGTAATATTATTTTATAATTTGCTCAATCTAGTATTTCTCCTTCAAGATTTAATTTCAGTATTTCATTCTCACTCAATAAGAATGCAATTTATCCAAGTTAGAAGTATCTTTTTTTTCCTGCACAATATACTGTGTCTCTGTTTATATCCTCTTGTTGTACCCGCAATTTAACAGTGCTTCAAATAATATGCTTTGTTTAATCTTTTCTCAAGTTAAGTCAAAGACAAAGCTTGAACTATATCCACACAAGTTAGCTTGTTAATTGCTTCATAAGTGATTGTATTAACTAAAAATAGAAAGTTTTATGCTTTAAAGCATAAACTGTATCTGTTCCTTCATCTCTACCTCCATGGCCTTCAAATTTATTGATGTTATGAAAGCGTAAAGCTACTCAGGTTCACAACCTCTCCCTTTGTTTACCTCCTGCATTTCCAGTATGTGAAAGAAAGTCTACTTAACCCACATGCATTTTCTGTAAAGCTTAAGTTAGTAGAAAAGCCAGTCAGCAAATTTTGTTCTAAGTTGTTTCCATTTTAATTACTGTGGTTTACAGACACTGTAAGCATTTTCCATCAGGAAATTCGATTTCTCAATGACGAATTTAAACAAACTAGTTACAGACAGATATAAAAAAAACTTTATTTTTATGGGACTCTTTGAAATGTTCTCCTTAGAAGTCAGCAAACTCACAGGGTAAAACCACTTTCTTAAACAACTGTATTTCTTGTGAGCTAGGTAGCGTTGTGATGTTCTATAAGAACTGGATTTCATGTCTTTAATTACAAATGATAAGTTAATTATTGTTCACTTACAGAGTTGGTAATACTTTCTATATTGCTGAAATGAAGAAATATTATTTTTCATCAGGCAACCACTGTCAGTGCACCTAAATTTGATATAGGACTATGTAATTTGTAGGTGCCTGCATCACTGACTGCCCCAATATGTGTGCTCGTGTGGATGACAAACTATGGAAGCATTGAACATGGTTGGTTCACGCAACCATGTAACTTAAATCACATTGGATTTTAGGCTGCACCAACCCCTAGCTTGCACTCTTAAAGTCTGGTGATTTTTAAGATCCTCTGACACACTCATTCTGTCACTATCAATATTAAGACAAGTGTAACGGTGATCCTTTTGAACAAGATGTCAGGGGCATTTGTGGTGAGGGAAACAATGCTTTCCTTTGCTTGCTAATTTGGTCTCCAAAACAAAGGAAAAGGACTTGGAGACATCACCTCACCATTGCGGGTGCCAAGGCAGTTGAGACCTCTTTGTCTTTTTTCACTATTCTTGGAATGGGGCACTATTCAGATACCTCTCCCCCTGCCAGTACCCATTTGTCGCCTCAAATTGGCAAATCCTTATGACCCACGCAAAACTTGGCTCAATCACACCAAGTCCATATCCTGCAGCAGGCAGTCAGACCCAGGCCTTGGGAGGCGTGGGCAGTATTGTGATACTGCTGTCATTCTGGCAGATAGCAACCTTTGTACTTAGTGTCATACTAATCTATAATTAATATTTTACTGGTATCTTGAGGTATTCTGCTAATTGTTGCACTCTATGCATCAATTAACTCTCATTAGTAAGGTAAATCAGCTTTTTAATGACACTTACATATGCCCATGAACTTTTATAAACATATGTAAACCATATGTATGTTCTTGTGTTTAAATTCAGTGTAATTTTACAGTGTTTATGTTTGAATTGCCTTCACCTGTAATTTAAAAGAGTTGTATACAATGGATAATAGAAATGAACACCAACAATTACTTCTGATTAAATTATGGGTGAAATAAACTGAAAGTTTTAACATCTAGTCCTGGTAATAATGAATATGACAAGCAAAGCATTAAGATTTATTGATTCTCAGATACACAGATATACTATACAGTCTGTGTTGCCTCCAAACTTAAACATCACTCTACTTACAGGACAATTAGTAGTTTTTCATTTTGTGTCTGAAAAATCTATAGATTTGTTTTGTGTCACCTGCACCTGAGAAAATAATTGCTTGTAAAATGGAAGTTGGACTACATCCTATGAGGATCTTTTTCTTTAAAGGTTAGCATCAAGAATTATTTATCAATAAGATAAGAAATATTGGATGCCATGAGGCATTCCTAAATCCTTCATACTTCATTCAGCCTAAGAATCAACCTAAGAATCAACGAGTGCAGCCTAACTGGAACAAGAGACTATGTCTGTGTATTCCTATTTCTCTTCAGATATGATGGAATTGAATATCTTACCTTACATGTTATTGTCTAAAATATATACACAAGAGTCCTTACAATGCCATAAATTTATGTAGCATGGTTTTCATGACATTGATGCTACGCACATAAACACATATGTGTATATATACACACATATATATGTTTCATCAAAGGCAAGGAAATTTCAGAATATTTTTATTGTCTAGTAAACTTAATTTGTGCTAATCAACTTGAGCTGAAAGAAGTAGAAAATGTATGTGATATTGTTATTTTCCATTCTACAGCAATGTCCACCTGTTTGCGTTCATTAAAAACTTATTTTCAGAGACCAGCTTTCATCCTGAATAAGTCAATGTTATTGGTGCATAAAGATGAACTCTAACTTTTAACAGTTGTTTATATTTTTCCATCTATAGGGTAGCAGCTTATAGCACTGTATTTAAAAAGAACTCAAATTGAGTAACCCAGAATCTTAGGCTGGACTACACAGACCTTTATCCTGCTTCAGCTTCTTGGATCCCCTATCAAATATTTGAAGGGAAAGCCAAAAGAAGCTACCTTTGTCCTTTCTCCAGAGAACTGTTATTTCTTTATGTCAATACAATTCTTGTGGCCATAGGCATGTTCTTTAACATTTATGTCTGATTACTGCAATACATGTTTCTGCCAAGGTTTTGTGTTCTGAGACCCACACTTATAGGTCCAAGTAAAGTTTCTGGGAATATCATTGGGGCATGGCCACTGTTTCAAACTGCATGCACTTTTCAGAAAAATATCATAATATATAAATTCCTGCTAGCCAAAAATAGTGGCATTCTTTTTTAATAGAAGTAGAGATAATCATTATATCTTAAGACTTTGAACCTTAAACCTGATCTGGTTAGGGTTTAAGTCTAGTTTTAGCCCTGTTCACAAGCTTTGAAATTAATTCAGTTATATGTTTTGTTTGAATCATCATTGATATGATATCATCTGCTATTATTGGCTTCATCTTATGAGTAATCAGTGGTTACTGTGATCCTGTATCTTTGGATGGCAGCACACTTCAGGATGTAAGCAAATCTTGGGTGAACCTAAATCTTAAAAATTCTTTAAAATGTTCAGAATGTAAGCTTTTACTTTGGAGATAATTTTATGTACCAAAATCTGAACATCTTTGGAACAGACGAAGAAAACAACAAAGCAAACTTTGGTATATTTGTGAAACTTATTCTTTATGGCTATTGTAGGTGTTTCTTAGGCATATTTGCTCTAACATGTAAATGTGAATGGGAAGAATATAAATGCAAATTGAAAATAAATAATAACCAGAGCCAACACTATTTGCAGAAGTGTTAAATCTTTCCATTTCATCAGTGCTAATGTAATGCACAATATTGAATACACTTCTAAACCCTTATCTATTAGAATCAATGCTTCCAGATTTACATCAGGCAATATGAAAAAGCCATTTTATTTTTTGTTACATTTTTCTCTAAATGCATCTACCCATGGTGAAGTCTAGCCATTTCCAAACTTGCTCCCTTTTTTGCCTTCCATAGTGTTTTTTTTCCCTGTTCTGAATAAAATCTTAAAGGTTTTTAACCCATAGATTCTTGGCCACTTATAGCTCTGACTGCAGCTGTAGCAGCTTTTTAAAGAGCTTATTTTCTTTGATTGTCTTAAAGAGTAGCTAGAAGTACATTAAAATACATTATTAACAGCTTCCTGTTTTGCCAGTTGCGATATTTGTTGAAGGGGTAGTTTGCCATCAAGATAAGTAAGGATTTATCAGGAGGATTATCAAAAAAAGAGCAGGCAGCATCAGAAGCTGAGATTATGTTAAAATGTGACCCATGCTATTAAAACATTACCATGCCTTTACTTCAAGTGGTATCTGGGTTCTCAGTCATTGTAATAATAATAATAATAATAATAATAATAATAATAATAATAATAATAATAATAATAATAATAAACAAATAGAAATATCTTCATTATAATAGAAAAGTACTGTTGTCATGAAGGAAAATGAAGAGAATCAGTTATGTTATTCAGAACACAAGGAGTTCCACTTCATGGCTTACCCACACAGCACCTACAAATATAGTTCAAAAGTGTTTCTTAGTAAAGTATGCATGTATCACAGAAATTTTAAAGCATTTGGGAATGGGTCTGGCTCAGTTGCAGAAAACCCATGGGCTGCAGATGACAGCGAAGAATGCAAAGTCCACATTAATTTTAAATGTGATTCCATTTTTCATCATGTCTAAATTCTCATTAGAGGTGAAATTTCCTTTCACATTAGGGAAGTAAATGTGAGGATTATTGCAAATCTTGCAAGAAATGAGAAAAATACTTTCTGTAATGTAATATTTTTATTTTTACTCTGAGGAAAATATATATTTTTGTCAGAGAGAATCATTATAAAAACACAGATTCAGCATTCATTTTTACTCTGAATAGGAAAATGCACAAAAGTAATTTCACTGGCTTCAGTGGGACTAGTCTTATTACAAAATGTTATTCATTCTGAATAAGGTCTCCAGCATCCGGTACAAGCACAAACAACTCTCTTGACAGATAAGTTAAACAATTACAAGAACTTCCTCTTGAAATAACTTTGTTTTTCAGACTTTTTTACAAAGGCAAAGCATTTTCATGAGATTTCCTACCTAGGCACCTATAACTCAAAAATTGGAAGAAAAGGAAGGACTTGTTTGTTTCCCATAGTTTCCCACATAATTTACTTACATGACCTGATATTTTATTCAATTCTTTTTTAAGATATGCAAGGATATAAATGTCAGTTCTGCACCACTGATTATCAGTGTAATTGATCATCAGTTTCCAAAAGCGATGGACAAATCTATTGATGCATATATTTGCTGTCAGATAGGCTGGTATAAATTATTAATTGCCTTCAACGGACTAGTAACATGTATGCAAGTTGACATTAACTCCTTGTGAGTTTTGTTGTATAGTCTGTTTAATAATGATGAAAAGATCTGCTATTTCCATTCCTGAACATAGAAGTTACCCCAAATTTCTTTGATTCCATTGGATATTTCTTGGATATCATTTATCAGAAGAAAAAAAAGAAAAAAAGAAAGTTTTTTTCTCTTGATTTTGGACAAGCAATTTAAGAACTCTTTCTCAGTATACTTTTATGCAATGAGAAAATGCTTTCAATGTAGCGTGGAAAATTGGGGTCTCTAACACTAATGTTCTTTCAGGCAGAATTTCCAATGAAGCTAGTGGTTATTTCCCTTGACTAGGGTTTGCGATGTCAAAGTAACCTGAATAACATTTAATGTCTAGAAAAAAATGTACTTACATAAACCTCTCTGACATTTGCATTTTTGTATCGGGAGATTCTCATATCAAAAGTATATGTGTCTGGGGCAGGCAAAACTTGACTCTAATGTCATCTTTGTGCTGCTATTATACTTACTACTAAAAGGTGTGAAATTTAAATATAGAAATTTGTGTTTAAATGGTAAATACACTGGCCATCAATTAAAACATTCCCACTTTGAGTTTACAGAAATGTATTCCTGGAGCAATATTTGCATTTATTTATGGTCTCTAAGAACTCAAGCTATTTATTTTTACAAATATTGGAGTAGTCACGTGGAGAAATTACAAAACTGGAAAGTGGAGGTCTGGGTTTACATATGGCTCTGACACTGGGCTACTGCGTATCTTTGAGCAATTCACTGTTCTGTTCACTCTCTGTTCAATAATCTCTGCACACAAGTTGATGACTGTGCCGCACATCTCTTTTAGCAATCTTCCTGAGATTACTGAAATAAGATTGAAAATGACATATTTATTTGCTAACTTTTCTATGGCTATATTACATGCTATGCATTCAAAAATTATTTCCTTCTAGAACTTAATCATTTTTGAGCCTTCTTATCAGCTATGGCATACACTCAGTCTTTTTCTTTTTTTTTCCCCCGAAGTTAGTAACATTTTCTGTACACCAGTAGGTAACCAAACCCTAACTTCGCTGGAATTTTCCACTTTAAATCACAAAGTATGATCAGATCAAAACATGTCTCTCTTGTTTGGTCATGCTAGGCAAGAAGACCCTAATGCCATTGGGTTTTTGTCAGGGTCAGTTGGTGAAAGTCAGCTTGGCTACTTGCCTTACACCATTCATCAATTTGCTATTTGATTAAAAGGCCAAAGGAGAAAGTTCTTAACATGACAGCTGACTGCTCTTAGCAGAATTCTTTCTGTTCATAGTTGAGAATCACTCCCCTTTGCTTTCTTTTCTATCCTCTTTTAGGGGAATTTGGGAATTATTGTGACAGAATGACTTTTCATAAACTCTTTCACTCACATGCAGAATGCAGTCAGCTTCCCCTCAGCCATCCCTATTCATGTTCAAATATTTGTGCTTCTGCAGATAACATTTGCATGTAACACCTGCTGCAAGCCTTAGAAATTCAGAAGGCTTTGATATGAGTAGGAGAAGCATTTTTCTCTTGGCTTTTGCTCCAGTTGCATTTTACAGAGTTAAATAGCACTGAGTGCACAAAAGAAATGCCTATAAAATCATATAGCTGAAGCTGCCCTATACCCAGGTCTGTATAGCACAGATTTTTTTATAAGCACAAGCCCTGTGCAGGAATTGGGAAAATTTGAAAACAGTGATCATTACTGAGTTTTAATTTTCAGCACGGCCTTTCTCTGTCTCCAGAAAGATGGAGGGAGAGCAGGGAGGAAAAAGAGGGCAGTTCTGTGTCTGTATATCTCTGCAAAGAGCCACAATAATTTTTTCTTGTGTTACCCTGTAAACAAATGAAAATTCTGAAGTAAGAGGTTGTCTCTTCATGTGCCCTGTTCTCAGCAAGTTTTGATCAGTCATCAGGAGACAGCAATCTGCTTGTTATGGCTTCTGGACAAAGAGCTCCTCAGGAAATTGTGAACCCTCTTACTTTCTACATCTGAAGATGTAGATTCCCATAAGCCATTGTGGGGCTTCAGAAACCATGTCATGATGCCAGGGCACACGCTAATATCAGTAGTAAGTTATATGGTTCTTTCTGTAAAGTTGTAAATAATAACTTAGTGCACCAATATTAAAACTATCTGCTGTCAGTTTTGTTTTTTCGGTTTTGTCAGAAAAGTTGAGGAATAAAATTCTCCTCATTGGCTGATCCCATCATCAGGGAGTGTCTCGGCCAGCCTCACACAACTGGTGTTGAATGCAGCATCCCTGCAGAGAGGCAGTCGGGTGAGAAGAGCGACAGTCCCTGCGGTGAGCTGGTCTACCTGACTAGGAAAAAACTTTGCTTGTTGAAGTCAACTTACCGGGACTAAAAAGACTTGACAATTTTAGGTAGAACTTTGGCATGTAATATTGGTAAAGACAAGTCCTTACTTAAAAATAATCTTATTTATCTAACTTCAAGAAATACAACAAGAAACTCCTTTCATGATTGACCATATAATATGGTAGTCTAAATTTTTTAAACATTTGCTAATAGAAATTTACATTAGCTGTCAACATATTCATATTTTCTATTGAATTCATACTATTAGTGTAGTCAAATGACAAGACTTTTTTGTCAAATTGATATGGATAACAATATGTCCTTTTTTACATTAGCATTATTCTTCTACAGAGTTCTTAATACTCATAGGAAAAACATAAAACAAAACATCTAAATAATTAAGCCATCTTCACTTTTTGCTATGCAAAATAACATTTTTAACATGAAAATGTCTTCAAAACTGTGAGTTTTAAAAACATGCCGTTATCAAATACTATTATTTCCACCAGTTTTATTAAGCAAAGCATTTGATTTGAACAGCAAAGCTTTTGCAATGTTGTACTTGCAGTTTTATGCATAATTATCCATATTACAAGCAACTAGGAGTATAATATACAGTAAGGGAGATAATCCTGCTGTGATTTGAGAAAGATATGAGTTTTGTCAAGGACACTAATCAGAGCAAGACTGATACTTTGGTTATAAACTTGTCTAGTGCAAAAGGAAGTTATCCTAACCAAAGTACCATTCTGTTATTCCAACTCACTCCTTAAACCTGTCTGTGAGAAGGCAAATGGCTACAGTCTGCACACTGCCATACAACTGCATGGAATCTCACTTCCGATATAGTTTGTATGCATCATTTTTTGTTCGAAGTTGTGCAGTCAGTGAAATTGAATGGATATGATTGTGTGTTTCGTGCATGTGTGAAAAAAGCAAAATGTCATCCATTGGGCAGGAGCATTCTGCTGGCTACTTCAAAATCAAGTGGTCAGGCTGGCCTTCTGTGATTTCTGCCTGACTTCATGTGATAGTCTCTGTTTATAAAAGCAGGTTAGGCAGGCCCTTTTTTAGTACTTTTGGAAAACAGCCTTGTACTTTAAGCCTGCTGACTTTTGCTTAGTGCTGTGAATATCCTGTGGAGCATCTCCCTCCCTCAGTCCTCAGTGTTCCTGAACCCTGAGCTGTCATTCTTACCTCCAGAAGAAATTTAAAAAATATAAATATCACTCTCCATGCTAAAGAAAAACAAAACAAAGCATCAGTACTTCATTCTTATTATTTTTAAAAACCTTCTCTTTTTTTACCTGATTTAAATGTGTTTGTTTTGCCTAGACCTTTTCAATAAAAAATGAGATGAAAGACAGAAAAGGATGACAGTTTGTATCTCTTCAGGAGAACAGTACTCTGCACAAAAGTTAGGCTATATTTTTGATGCTATTGGGATATTTTTGATGCTATTGGGATGTTATTTTGATGAATAAAAGTAGCATAGTATGTAATTGCATTGTCAGTTAGCATACACATTGATAGCTTCCTAAAACACACAAGTGGTTGTCATGTATACAATGGCAGAAGTTAAGGTTTCAGTACCACAGCACAATTATCTTTATTTCTTTATCTATTGAGTTAAGAAAAATACAAAAATCTTCCCCAAACTGCTCAGTTGACCTCCGTCTCCATTTCCATCTTCCATTCCCTCCACCAGAATGCATCTATCAGGGATCTTTAATGCTCTAGACATTATCTTTTAATAAAGAATCTACTTTTTTGTTGCTGTAATTTCCAATGCTACAGAAAGTTCATCTACTCACCCCGTTTGCCAGCGTGAGACTCTCTCTGCCCGGTGCTGCTGCACTACCTGCATTCGCTCCCCTGCCCGCCACAGTATCTCCACCGCTGCACGTACTTGCAGTGAACTAGGGCTGCCTCCCTCCCAGCATCACTTTTAACTCAGGCAGGCAGGGAGCCGAAGCCAAAAGAGACTCTCTGTCTGATTGGTTTCCATTCAGTGCCCCCGATTAATCAGAAGCATCCCTCGCAGAGAGAGATATCGCTGCGAGAGCGGCGCGGCGCTTGCTCGCGTCGGGAGGTCTGGGGCTGGGGGGCGCAGGCTTCACCAGCCACACAGCGATTTGCAAGTGAATGTGGTGGGAGGGCACGCAGAGGAGGGCTCTGTTAAGGACCCTCTTATTAACTGAAACTTAAACACAGAGACCCAACCTGCCAGCCCAGCTGGTCTGTTTGGGGTTGTAATAATATGGGTGAAGGCATGCCCATAACCTGTGAATTATCTGGAGATAAAGATTTACCCTAATTATCTGCGCTAGCAATTCAGTGCCATTTGTGTGCACATATTCACTGAAGTCTGAAAAATTATTCCACACTGCTACAGTGACAAATGTTTTTAAGTTGAAAGAAGGCAAATAGTGGATGATTTCCCCTTATACAAAACACATTTACAACAATAACCTCAGTTACATCTATTGATAATGATAGGCTTGTCAATGTAACTCAAAGTGGACATAATACCAAGATGCAAAGGAAGTTTCAGCTATTACAGCTTAGGACAACTTGCAGGTCATCCACAGAAATATATGGGTTTTTTCCAGGCAACAATAATGAAACTCCAGTTTCCTAGTGTAGCCTATGTGCGTACAAGTGATCAGGAAGAATCAGTACACCATGCTCTATCCTCGGATGTGCAATATTGCAGAATATTGTGGTTTCTTTGAAAGAGTATCATCTTCAACTGAACCATCAGGTGTTGGCTATTAAAGTGACCAAAGTGTCATAGTCCCACTTCTTGAGTCTGATATTTGTGCTTTTTTTGTGGATCTCTGGGCACTACTATTTCAGCCACTGACTAGGTTAAATATGTATTACAGTCCTCATGGGAATTTGTACTCTGCAATGACTTTCTCTCCCAACTCACCCCAGCGTTACCTTCCATCGGTTGTCTGTCGTGGGCAGCAACAGACAATATGAAATATTGAAAGGAGTAGTATGCTTGACTTGCAATATAAATAACTTGGTACTAGCATTTTTTTTTCAGAGAATTGATAGTTATGCCAATTTCTAATTAATGAAATATCATCTGGGCTGTGGAGCGAGAGGAAGAATCCATTTATTGTTTTGGAGAAATTTTACTATAACAACAACAACAACAAACAATGTTTAGATCAATAGATAATTAAAAAACTTCAATTATGCAAATTAATGGTTAATAAACAGTTTCAAAACTTTTTTATATTCTTATTATGGCTTTAATACTACCATTTATGAAATTAATAGGGCCCTATTCTCAGAACTGTTCCATTTCAAATCTACATTCCATTTGAAATGATTAAGGGATTGATGCAATGCCTACAGACACTGGTCAGAGTCTTTCCATCGATTTTAGTGGGAGATAAATTGGGTTATGAATAGTGTAAGCCTTCTCTGAAGATCAGTGTACCTCTGCGTATGCATCAAACCAATACTTGCAAATGTGTAATTGAATGTAGAATTTGCCCTAATATTTTGAAAGTAAAAGGAGAAATTCAGATCCAAAAAAAAAAAAAAAAATCAATATTTTTATCACAGCTAAAATGTGTACAGTGAAGTTTTAATCAGCATTTTCATTTCACACTCAGTCCACTTTGGCAGTAGAGGTACTGGAAAAAATATTTAGTAGATTATTTGTTTCAATAATTACATGGCATTGTAAAAAGAAAATCTACAGTTAGAAAAATGCATATTTCTGATGTCCCATGGTCTCAGAGAAACCTTGAATCTTGGGGATGCCATAACATCCTTTCCTAATATAAAAGCATGAGAAATGGCTCTACTTTTTCTCTATATTAGCTTTTTTGGCTGTTCTTTGGGAACACTGTGGCTGCTGTAATTAATATTCAGAGATGTTTCAGATAGAGAGGAATTCCCCAAATTGGAGGGACATGTAAAGCATCTTTACACAGTCATTCATTGAACTTCAAAACGGGATTCTTGAGTGCAACTGAGGATGTGACCTCAGCAGTAAAGGCAGGCATAGATCAGTTCAGTACCAGATACGGAACACTCAGATGAATGGGAAAGGCAGCTTTGCTGTTGATGTCATCTATAAGTTAGTAGTAAAACAAACAACATTATTTATATTAGACAGCATAATTCCTGCTCTCTTGCTCTCATATTTTTCATGATGTTGTAAATAAAGTCTGGTAACTACCATGGGGGATGAGGGGCAAGGAATAATATGCTATTTTGAATGCTAACATTCACAAATTAGGGACATTTGTAATGCAAGCATTATTGCATGATCAGGTTAAAACAATACCAGGAGGATACATCAATAGGAGGCCAAAAAAGAAAGGAAAAAAATGTATTTGTGATGGTTAAAAAAAAGGAAAAGGTGAGTGAAAATCAGAGCTTATGAAATGGGAGGGAAAAAATGGCTCCTTCTATAGAAGAGTAGGCAATGGAAAGATGTAAGAAAAAGCAGAAAGTGCATCAAAAGCATAAGGCAGGATTGTTTTGACTGAAAGACAGGCTGTATTTTAGTATTATGTTTTATGAAATCTTTCTGGACTCAAGCCTCTTCCTTTCTAATCCTTTTCATCATCTTTTCTTTCCTAATGGAAAGCACCTAAAAAGCAGTCTGCTAGAGTCCATGGGAAGTACTGATTATAACCCTAATCTTTGTTGAAATTCTGAGCAGTTCCTTATTTCACAGAGGCTAAGATCACTCAGCAGTGCATGAATTTGGGCTGGTTGCCATGTTAACTCATTTTGAGTTCAATCACTGTTTCCTACCATTTTCTCTATTCCTAGATAAAATGAAACACAAATAAAACTTTGGAAGAGGAAGGTAATCATCTATTTTTATCGCTAGGTGCTTCTACCTATATGTATATAGTCAGCAGATGATGTCTAGAAATCTGGCAGTGAGACTTTGTTAACTCATCTAATACTTCCTTGGATAAACTGAGGGAGGGCTGAATCCTCACGAATCTATGTTCCTACAGATCTCCTAGGGTCTGTAATGAGAAATTGGTCAGGGCCTTGGCAGTAAAAAGTTTCCTTCACGATACCACCTTTACAGTTTTTGCCCATTACTGGAAATAAGTATTTAATCTTTCTCAGATAGGAGACACTCTGTGATGCCAAAAAAGAACAGGATTGAACAGAATGGAAGAATCAAGAAGCACATAAATAAGAAAAGCTTTCTGAGATTTACAAGAACAAAGCTAGCAGTTGTGCAGTTTGAGTGCTGTTCATTTTCACTGGAGACTTCAAAATTCTGAGACACAAAGAAATTTGATCAAATAATTATCACAAGTTGAAAAATTTCTTCCAAAAACATCTTTATTTTCAGATAGTTAATAAGTTCAAAAGAAAATTATTAGCTTGTTCCCCAGCTTTTCTCCAAAGTTTCCTTTCTCTTTCAGTGAAATCCTAAATGATTCATTTGCTAAAGGATATGATGAAGTGTGTGACTTTGAAAGACGGACAGAACTTTGCTAAATCAGACCTGACAAGCACTTGAATTTGGCTGGACTCTTTTGATATATAAACATATATATGTGTAGGATAGAGCAAAAGAGAGAAATAGATCTTCTGCTCCCTCCCCGCTTTTTAACCTCTTTCTTCAATATGATTATGCAAGGAACAGATACTGCGTCTAAGAATTAAAATTCTGTGCCTGGCTTCTACTTTTGGAAAAAGCAAGAAAAGAGGGAAGATGTGTGTATGGGAAGGATAAGTACATGTAACAAGGCCAAAATATGGTAAGAACAATTACCCAGTGTTAAACTTTGAGCTGTTTAAAACAAAAAAAAAGTTAAAATACATATATCATGTGTCACAGATCCCAGATGATTAGGCCAACATCTTCTCAGATGTAATCGTGCTTGTGATTCGAGAAGGATAGTAGTAAAACCTTTGGTTAAGAATATATCCAACAGTTACTTCTACAGATTACTCTCTATATTCTTTTCACTGTACTTTTCAGTAAATTAAATCCCCAAATTCAAAATTTTCCCAGCTTGGCAAAAACCCAGTGGCAAATTTTTTAGACAGTTGGCAAAAAATGAGTCGAGCTATTTACATACACTCAGGCACATGCATGCATATGCATATGAATATATACACACACACCTTATTCTCTGTTCATTCCTATGAAAAAGGTTGTTTAGCTCAAAAAGTCAGGATTAAAAAATAACATAAATTAACTTGACTTTAATATATAGAAATAATTTTCTATATATTCTGTATGTATATTCTACATATATACAAAATATATCAAGAAAATCCAAATGTATTATTTCTGAAGTTATAATTTTATGTCATCCATTTGCTGATGGAATTAATCACTTCTATCTTGCTTTCCTCCGCCTCCAAATACATTGCTTCAAGATTTTAAAACAAGATAACAATAGGTCGGTTTTGTTAAGATGGAACTGAGCTTTTAAAACATTTTGCAGCAAACCGAGCCATGGACTTTTACATTTTCTAAGTACTGAATCAGTTCAGAGCAGGAGAAAATTTTGAAAATCCATAATCATCAATGTGATTATATATACTAAAATTAAAATGGTCTAGTATTTAGTGTGATTAACTTATCAAAAAAATTTTTGAAACAAATTTTACTGCACATACATACACTAAAGTGTACTATATTTGAGCAAAATCTAAAAACGTTAAGTGGCAGATATTAAGACATGACAAGAAAATTAAGATAAAATCATGTACATGAGAGTATGCCACACTGTTTCAAATCATGACTGTTTGATGAACTGACTTATTGAGCATTTCATTTTGCCATTATATATAACATACACAACTGATTTCTGTGTATATAAGTAGTGTTTAAGATACTTAATATGAATTTTGCTTGACAATATTGGATTACCAAAACTACTGGCAGGTATTGTTTGCTTCCATTTATTTCTTCTGTGAATTCTTTGTGGAGGAAGGAAACTTATGAGCATACCCTTCCTGCAATCTCTTCTTTTTGAAGGGATTCACATACAGTAATTTCATTGACCTGATCCAAACTCCGAACAAGTCCTCTTCTCTTCTCTTCTCTTCTCTTCTCTTCTCTTCTCTTCTCTTCTCTTCTCTTCTCTTCTCTTCTCTGAAAGAGAATACAGAATATTTTGTAATTTGAGGGACAAGCTCTTTTTTACTCACAGACTTGAAAAATCAAATTGAATGGCCAATTCTTTGAACTCTGTAATTATCCGATTATTTACATTATTCCTTGTTCTAATGCACTCCTATATGATGTTCCTGAGATAATTTGCTTCCACTGCAGGGACAGAATAATTGACTTACTTAAACATTATGTGGTACATGAAACAAAGTTAATGTAATAGTTAGATTTGGGTATCCTGAATCCATTCTCTACTCAAAACATAATCCTTACATTAAAAAAATGGGACTTCTTAAATATTAATAAAAATATTCAACCTTCCTGAACAGACTTGAGCACAGGATGGACCTCTACATATGCCACTTATGGAACAGAAGACATATTTACCACGGCATTTAAGTGCCTTCAAGAACAAATAAGGAAGTATATAAACAAAACATTTAAATCCCTCTAAAAACCATCCCACTCTCATGGGGAGGCATAGTGTGATCTCAGTGTGATTTTATAAAAAAACACTGCTTTGGTGGCCACAGCTGAGCCTTCACTTCTGCTCAGACACAGTGCCACCCCACCATTCACCCACCCACTCCCTGGCTTGTGCCCGCAAACTCTCAAACACACAAACTGCTTCAAAGAAACAGGGGCAGCACATGGGGCTCGTTGGAGGCACAAGCTAAGTGCTAAACAGTGTGAAGGTAGCCAGCTTGCTGCAGAGGGAGTGAACCCTACGCAAGTGTAGATGCAGGCTATGATATTTGCATGAGGAATTTAACAGCACTGTTATATTTAAGTGTTCAAAATTAGTTTGTAAACTTGGCCCAAAAAAAAAGGTAATACAGAGAAAATAGAAAATGTACTGTACATGAATTTCACTGGAATTTTAGAATTTCAAGAAAATTGCCAATTTTCTTTAAGTTCTTTTTTTTTGAAAAAGATATTAAATACTGTGATATTTTGTGATATTTCTGATTTACTAGTCTACAGTTAGAAAGTACATGGAAGTCTTTAGCTTTTCACATGATATTTCCAGCTTTAGTTCCTTAGATAAAGTCTACATGAGCTCCGTCTGTGTGTTCAAATATTTATCAAGCTGAACTGCTAGCCCTTCCAGTGCTGTTGTTTCCTAAGCTTGATCCTCAAAATCTTTCCTTACAGTGCGTGACATCCAACAGTCATGAAGAGTAAGCAAAAAATTGTGGAAAGGTTGTTGTTCTTCTGCAGCATTGAACATGGAACTTGTTAAGAATAAAATAAATAATCACCTTTGTACTAGGTCTTGTGGTACAAAACTGATGTCCATATGCAGAAAGGCACACAGCAAGATCCTGGCAGAGAACCTAAGTTATGTGATCATCTCCAGCAGCACCGGATAGGGACACAAGACTCATTATAGGGTGTTTAGGGAGAGAAATCAACATTCCTTCAAGAAAGGGAAGGATCTAAGTGATTTGAGGAGGAACAGACATGGGACACCAGAGAGATATGGGGATAGAAGGGGCTCAACCCACGTAAGCAGGATGCTAGACAAGGTGTTGACTGAGTGTCCAAGCTCAGCTGCTGGAGGGATCTATGTTGTATATAAACATGTATGTCCCACTAATGGATGTATGTATTTATGCCAGGACATTTCTCCTGATCAGCCAGAGAGGGGAACAGGACAAAGCTCCTGGTGCTGTCTCTGCATGAGTGCTGAGTGTTGATCTGTGTGGTCAGCCTATGTGTTGTTAGCTTATGTGACTATATTTTGTATATACATGCTAGTGTGGGTTCTTACTGGGAATACAGACCAGCTCGCTGGACCTGGAGACATGGAAATGCCACCATGGAAAATGGTAACTGCTCCTTATTCAGCATTTAGTTGCCTTCCTAGTGCTTCTCCTAGCTCCACCAGACTTTGTTTTGCCCCTTGAGATGACAAGGGGCAAAACCAAAAAAATGGTTGCAATACCGAATGAATTCTTTTGCATTCTTTTTCTGTTGGAATAAACATACACACATAAAAAAGAGTGTGAACAGGGATTTTAGACTGTGTAGAACATCTCTGGGCTGCTCCTATGTAGCTTTCTGCTTATAGATGTTACAGCAATGCATAAATGCATAATCTTTGCAGCACATGAAATTGCTGTGCTCCTCCAGTTTGACAACACCATTTCCATTTAGGTCAGGTTATTTAGAGGAACTTCTTCACCTCCTGTGTGGTAATACTCAAGTTCCTTTCCACTGCTATCCTTGGATCCTCCCCAAAATCTGTAATTGCAGTGTAATTGGATCTCGAGATGGAATTCATTTCCCTTATTTTAGTGATTCAGAAGTTAGGCAGCCACTTTAAGCTATTCCATCTGTAATCAGTGGAAGTAGGAAAAGGTCTCCAGAGGAAGACTCATCCCATTTTAAGATAGATGTCTAAGATATTTGAGGAAAATTGGAGTTGCTAAGCAACCCCATCTGGAATTTCTTTGTCTCTCTCAGCTGACTACAGAGGGAACCCTGCTGACAAGCTCAACTGTTTCCTTAACTTTCAACAGCTGATGATAGGAAAAGATGAGTTCTTTTCTCAAAGGTCCAGCTCCTGGAGTAACAAAATGCCTATGATTCATGATGCCAATTATTCTAGATTCTTTTATTCCTCTACTTGTTGGTAAAGTACATTTATAGCCACCGTGATTGGGAAGGAAAAAAATGAAAGTGGAACCCAAAAAGAAGGCAAAAAATAATTTAGAATTCTTTTTTGTTCAAAAATATAATGGCTTCTCAATGTTTTCTCAGAGCTTGACTTTGCCATGCTGCTAACTTACACAGAAGTATATATATAGATCATTAAAAAGTTAGCATACTGAAAGAATTTGCAGTGCTATTGACCAGATTCACCTGGTCAAATCAAATAGGTTTAGCATATCCATAGACAGATTCCAGTAGCTGTGTCTTTGCAGAAAGTATAGGAATGATTAAGAGTTTTCTAATTAAAAACGTTTTGGAATAGAAAAGAAAATAGTTTGGTGATAGCTACTAGCCACAGTAGGTTTTGTGGAAGCATTTTAATTTGGTCAGGATTGTAGTAGAGGATTATCAGGAAGCTAATAAAATCTTTTTTGGTTTCCAGGTAGTTTGTAAGGCGATTGAAAAACTGCAGGATTGTACAATTGATTCAGAGACAAGGTTTTATCAACAGTGTAGGACAGTGCAAGTCCTGGGCCTGAGCTTGGGTGCTAGGTGAAACTAGCTTCAATGGCTTGGACTGGGCATATATGGCTCAAGTCAGAGGTGGTATTTTCTGCCTAAACTCTTTCCAGTGCTTTTTGTAAACTTCCTTGATAGACAATTTAGTATTTGGGGAAAACTCTTCACTCTGACTACATCTGCAAAAATCAGGCATTTGGATTTTCTGGAGAGTTGCTCTTTTATTCAGAATATTTAATCCACTGAATATTTTTTATTATTGTTATTATGTCTGGTTTTAGTTGTGATTCGAAAAAAAACCCTAAATTACTGAACAAAATTTCTGTTTCAGTGAGCTCTAATAACATTGCTCTCGCCCGTTGCGGGAGAAGATGAGTATGAAGGGACTGAAGAGACAGATGAGGGGAAAATATATTAGATAAATACATCCAAACTTGAGGCCTGATCATCTGTTTATTTTGTTGACTAGCACAACATCCAAAAGGTATTCAAAATTAGAATTTATTCAAAATCCCCCAATTATTCTTAATTTAGTGAAAAGCAATACACAGTGTTCCAAAAAAATGCTTGATCTTAAGAGGCACTGAACAGCCAGAGCTTCAAGATACTGTGCTGGGGTGAATAGGTATCCTCTCAGGATGAGGTCCACATGGAGGACTCTGTTATTGCATTCCTCTAAACAGCAAAATAATAGGGTTACTTCAGCAGGAGAACACAGTGGTCTGGAGTTTGCCAGTCTTATACAAGCTCTTGTGTTTGAATGAGTCTCCAATACTTTGTTGTTACAGTCTGTTTTTATTAGTATCATTTATTTCTGTAGAACTCAGGGTCATGTTATGCTAGATGCTTTAAAAGCATACTGTAAGAAGGTGTTTTGCATTAGCAAATATATAGTTTAAATAACCAGAGACCTCTTAATGTGAATGAAAGAGATGCAAAGGAATAATATATATGAAAACAGGCTGAAATGATTGCTCACAACCGTATAGTAGGTTGGAGAACGTAGGAGTCTACTCCAACGCTGGTGGTGTATGACCTGTAGGCCATCATGTTGATTTGAGACCTCTTTACTGAAGCTTGTTAGAAGTTTAATCATGGCTGCATTCCCTTAGCTAGAGAGATGGATGAACACCTTCTGTTCTCTTCTACCTCAGTCAGCACTTCAGCACTGTGCTGCCTGACACTTGAGCAGCATCATCTATTGGTGCAGATTTTTGTCTTTTTTTTTTCTCCCAATAGGATCCAATGGACCACCTGCACCTACGTAAGCATTTTTTTTTTCTCAAATGGCCAGAGGTCATTTGCCCACCATCTGTGGGAAGGCAGCATGTCTTTACAACGTTGTGCTATCTTCCATCTTGTCAAGAGACACTCAGACTTTCTCAGCTCTAACCATTGTATACAGTCACCAAATGGCTTTGACATACATTATCCAGGAAGCTAAAGCTATGTGATAACATAACTCCATCTGCTTGCACATTGTGGCCAGTTGCAAATCGCAGAATCCACAGAAATATATTCAAACCCCACCAGCTTCCCATTTCTCACCCTTCCTAGCCTTCTCTTTGATTTTATTATTTGTTATTAAATTACAAGAATACTCAGAACTGTTCCCAACTCCCAGAACTCAAACTCTTGAATCCGGATACCGAAATTAAAACAAGCCATGTCCAAAGAAATTATTCTCTGAATAGATGAGCAAAATAAACTAAATGGTATTATTTCTGAACTTAATTGTCATACACATCATTTGTAAAAGACACAGAAATGCTTTGGAACAAACAAAGAACCGAACTTGAGGTCATAGCTACATCAGTTCTAGCAGTAGGGCAAATTAAAACAAAAAAGCACCTTTCTGAAAAGCGTGGTGTAAAGTAGAAGAATAAGAAATATTTACCAAAATGATGTGTTAGAAAAATGAAGAAGTAAGCAACATTTTTTCTTCAGAATTTCCACACTTTTTCATCAATTAATATACATATATTGTACAAATAACTGAATATCATTTTCCAGTAGTGTTAGTTTTTTGTGGTTTTTTTTGAGAATTTAGCCTGTAATTTTAATTTCAGAAGTATGCTGTGATCAGTTCATATATTAAGAGCTTTGAATAGGGATTATTGTTGATGAAATTTGAATAGTCAAAAGAAGACTTCTGCCACAATGCTTTAATGGCAATGTTGTCCAATTGCTACCAAGAAACCATCTTCATTATATGGATAAAAACTGTTGTATTGCCTTAGGCAAAAGCTTAGCTATTTAGCTTGTGGGTTGTTAATACAGTGAATTCTCATCTATTCTCTCAAGCCAAGTCAGGCAGAGAGCGGAGCCACCACAGTAAGGAAATTTTCGGGTTAGAATCCCTTTTAATGGAATCAATCAGGAAACAAAGGATAATTTTCATTATTACAGCAATGTCTTTTTTGCTATTATAAATAAGATTTTTTGTTAGAAAAGTTTTGTTCCATTGGAAAGGATAATTTTGTGAGCTTAAGTGATATTTCAGTTCTTCAGGAAAAAAAAAAAAAGCCTGAGTAAAACTTAGAGTGTAAGAATAAAAGAAGTACCTATAATCTCAGTGCATCCAAAGAGCAATATTTCAGTAACGTTTCTTTTTGCACAAAATCTGTGGTATCGTCACTCTCCTGCTACTACCAGGTTACCTGCCATGATTTTGAAGAGATTGGTATGGACCCTGATGGGAAGGCTGCTCAGGAGCAGCCACCGTTTTGTTGTCCCTTGTTGTCTTCCTCGCAGAGCCCATCTGGGCTGCAATCCTCATCTCTGGCATAGTCCAGCCTTCCCACTTGCCGGGGACCTGCTTCTCTCTTCTTTGCCTCCTACATCTGAGAAGTGCAGACGGGGCTTTCATGTTCCTCCATGGTGTCTGAGCCCTAAGCACCACTTTGCTGCCCTTTAGCTAGAAACTCGATATTTTAGAGAACAAAAAAATCTAGCAGTTGGAGAGCTATTAAAAAGGCAACTCTGAATTAAAAGATTTTCCTCTGCAGCATAGCTCTGAAGAACTAGTATTGTAAAATTAATTCTCTCCTGGTAAGTTACAGTACTGGGGCAAGCAAAGGGTCCTTCATGGCTGGGAAGATGCAATGATCTTTTGTCTGTCAGACCTGTGGGCAGAATCAATATGCTCACAGGGATGAGTTTAGAAATGGCTGCAGGATTTCCTCAAGTGTAAGCTTCATTCTCTTAAAACTACCCTCTGGGATTTTTTTTTTAAGATTCCCTTCTCCCCTTTTATGGATTCTAAATTGTTTGTCTTGTCTTGTTTCAGTTTATATACCTTCTGCCAAGCCTCTTAAAAGATTAAACTGAATTACCTCTCCTTTCCATCTAGGCATGTAGTGAGAGTGAGAAAAGAATTTGATGATATTCCTCCTGTCACTGATTAGCTTCAAACTATGGATTGTCTTTGTTCCTAAGCACAGTGTCATTCATAATCCTAATGAAAAAGAAAATCCATCTATTTTCAACTTTTCTCAGGGGCAGATATGGTTTTTGTGTTAAGGGGAATGTAAATCCTGGCAAAACAAGACCAGTACTAAAATTCAGTCTGTGTCAAGTTGCCTAAAAATGTTTTGGGGAATGTGGTCCAAATGAAGGTCACCTGGGAGATCCCTTTACGTGTCAGAAGAAGTATGCAGCCTGTTCACAGTGTTGTTCCAGAGGCATTAAAGACCTCCGTGATAGATTAACTCAGCCTAGACACCAAACCAGCCTCTCTGTGATAATCCAACACATTTTCCATTATCCCAAAGAGCTATAGTCATTTGCTCAAATGTAGTTTCTCCTTTGACTGACAGTAGTTGCATTTAGACACTAAAAATATCCCAAACCTACAGGACTTCTGTTTTGGCATCATAGCACCAGGCTTTGAGGCATGTTCCTCTGCTGCCATAATGTTTGCTTTCATTAATTCATTTTTAATAACAATTAGATTTTTAACATACATAATGTAAAAAACAAACATGGAGTCAATATCTAAGTAGCTATCAACCTGTCTATTTTTTAGAGTATGTCTAAAAGAACTGTTTGTTATGGATTTACTTCTATTATTAGTGCTTTCTAGTCACATATTGACTATATAGGGTCTCTTCTGTCTTCTCAGAATCAATGTGTTTTTTAGAATTACAAGGCCAAGGATGCAACCACAGGTCGGGCTACAACTTGAAAAGTGGAAAGTCAGAGCATATTTATAGTAATCAAACAACAGCTCACAAAATTTTGATTTTCTTTCTTGGTTTTCAGTGGAAACATTGTATATTCACAGCTGCAGGCCTCGCATCTCCTTGCAGAAAGGGAATCAATTTACCACACCTGTCTACTCTATAGATTTGGAGGTCCAATAAATACAGCTGTCTTTAATATTATAGAACAACAAGAACAAAAACAGTATTAAATATTTTAATTAAAGTGAATTAATACTTGAAAAGAAAATTAGTGGAGTAAAACAAAGTAGTAAAGGTAATCAGCTATTACCTATAAAAACAGTGATTATGGAGCAAAATATGCATGTGGACAGATGGATTTATCAGTTTTTAGTATTTTATTGGGATTTTGGCTTTTTGATTTTGTTTTGGATGAGAAAATATTTGCTATGTTGAAAATTCTCAAAGCACAGGAAAATTGTTTCCTGACAGCTCTGCTGATAAGATCAGGTTTATGTCTCTTCAGGCTATAAATAAAGATATCCTTCCAACTGTTTGAAATGTGTGTGTTGCAGAGTAGTATAGAATATTTCATAAAGCAGGATGGAAAAATACTAAGTAGATATGCACTAACCCAGTATTATATATTTTAAGTAAAATATATGTTTAAAAAAAGAATATAAACTTCACCTTGTTGTAGTGTTATTATTTAAGCCTACTGGTTAAGGCAACACAATAACAAGATTTTTCTGTGCCACTGAAAGATTAACTCATTCTCCTTTTTATATATACTAGCATTGTCAGTGTGTCATTATCATCACTTTCCATCTAATTACTTGTTCAAGGTAGTAATAAAGCTACTTTTTTTCTCACACAGGAATATATTATGAATTATTGCCTCTTTAAACACAAAGCAGCCTTTTAACGCAGCACGAGCTTCAGAAGAGGAAATAATGAATGCTAGCAAAGAAAGTTCCACATAGTGAGCACAACATTATTTTAGGTCTCTCATATTCTTAGGCTTCTGAGTGCACATGTGGGGGTTATTAGTTTGTTTCTCCCCTCCCCCTCCTTGCCCTGCCCTGCCTACCTCCTTCCTCCCCCATTTTGTTCAAGTCTTTCTTCTAGTACCTCAGCAAATCAGGTGATCTTCTTCAAGCAGAATGTGGGGAGCTGTCTGAAGTTGTCCAGTTGTGATGTACCCTACATGATTTGGCTTTCAGGATGTTCATGATGGGAATGTGCCTCAACGATGACAAACGTGTAAAAAGGAAGGAATTGAAATGACTTAACCATATCACACTGCAAATTCACCAAACCAAATGAGAGGAGACATGCAAGAGGAGAAAATATTTCACACTGGACAAAGAAAGTAGGTCATACATTTCAAGAAATTTTAATTTATTTATGAATTAGCAAAAACTGTATTCTTGCTCACTAAATTTTAATGGGGCAAGTTGACACCCAATTCTTTCTTGCATACTCCCTGGTTAATGCCTTATCACCTAAATGCATTTGCACCTTGTAGCATTGCTGTGGATTATGGGGTGATACAAGAAGTATGTTCCCCACAAAAATAATGGAAAGTTTCTGCAACTCTTTGCATACTCCAACTGCAACATGCAGAACAATTCCACACTGCCATCTGCGATCACATTTCTGTACTGAATCTTTGTCCAAGCCATTTCTTTTTACCGACCATCTGTAATACTAATGCTAGGAAAATACAGGCTGGCAAACCCTAACAACAGGAAAGAAGGTTGTGATGAGTGGTCTAGATTGCATGGTATTTGTATTGAGAGGAAATTGCCTCCCTCTGTGTGGAAGAAAGAAGAGATCTATATTTCTTTGTTTACACTAACCATAATTGCTTCAGAACAGACTATATGCACATGATCCATTCTAACTGACTGGATTTCAGTTCATACACCTCTTAACAAACTGGTTCATGATTTTTCATAGCTTATGGATATGTTAAGACAATTACATGCAGGAATTTTACATCAGCTTTTTTGCTGCGTTTGCCTTTCAACTGAAAAAAAAGTTCAGGTTTTGAGAGGTTTAGTCTCTTGTCCATGATTTCTTGGCATTCAGAGGCCAGGTGGAGAAGGCATGCCTGCTATAGTTTGATTGGACACATCAATCATCTTCTTACTCACAAACCAACAGTACAATGTGTGTGCACTGGTTCCAAAGCTTTCCAGATGCATCAGACCTCCTGAGCAGCAAATGAACGTGTGCAGCATGTCTCATGTTCATCAATCATGCAGCTGGATGCAGAGCATATGCATGCATGACAGCATGACTTTGTAATCGTGAGCAATGTGGGAGCCCTGGTCATGTAAGTAGCACCCATGCTATTGCTTCCTAAGTATGGTAGTATGCAAAAGCTACATGAACAAGGTATGTTTTTCTAGTTGTGTGCTTCATCTT
The DNA here is from genome assembly GCA_013389825.1 of Crypturellus undulatus. Lineage (NCBI taxonomy): Eukaryota > Metazoa > Chordata > Aves > Tinamiformes > Tinamidae > Crypturellus > Crypturellus undulatus. The sequence continues at coordinate 126,745 of VWPW01016030.1, read as the reverse complement.
TTGAATATCTAAAAAGGAGCACCATCAAAAAGTGGTCTGAAATTGCTTAGTTTTTGATGGAAGATTTAAGTGACAAGCCACAGAATAACTTTTTATTTTAGCTTAAAATCTATAGGCAATTTAACAAAACAATTCTGAAGTTCTTTTTGATTCTTTTTTAGCTTTTATTACTTATATTAAAACTAAAATAAAAATCCAAAACGGGTAAATTCACCATGGAAACTATTTCTGATGAAAAATAAAGTTTCTATTTCAAGCAAAAGTAACAGGAAAAAAGAAAAAGTTGTCCATTCAGCTGTTCTATGTAAATTTCAAAAGTCAGGCCAGAACCAAATGGACAGCAAATACTTTCCAGATCTCTATTAGATGAACCATCTACCTTTAAATACTTGAAGGATTTGGCTAAGATAGCTAAATAATTCAACAGTTAACTTTTTCACAAAAATAAATAAATAAATAAATAAATAAATACTTCTTAGATAGAAGAGGTAAGGCAGGGGATATGTTCATAACAATGCACAATTCAATGCTACTCATGCCTGTGTGCTCACACTGCCCTTCCTTGGAGGTGCTGTCCTCATGGGTTAGAGTTTTCCAATGTCTTTGACAGATGAAACAAGAGGAGTATGAAACTTGGCTGGCAAGAGAGCTCTGATTAATTCAGTCATCTGTTACACAAGAAGCAGCACATTCCCATCTTACTAGCAAGACATTTTTTTTTCTTCTGCTCCTCTTGCAGCATCTGTGAAACCCTCTTCATGAGCCCAGCTTCCCTATAACCAATCTGGAAATCAACTGGTGCTCTCCCTATGGAAGACTCCATCTACTTCACTGTACAACTGTGCATAACTGGGATGGGACTACGGAAGTCACAAAATTGAATATCTTTTTAGAAGAAATCATCTGTTTGGCTGAATTACATTTAATAACACAGGTTCTAGACAAAGTGAAAACACTGTTTCCTGCTAATTACATTATAAAATTCCTGTTTCAATCCCTGTTTATTTGAAGAAGCAAATCTTTATGAAGTTTCTCACTGCAGTACATAAATTTTTTCAACCTTAAATAGGCAGATACATGTAAATCAACTGTAAATGTGTTTTAATTTGGTCAGCATGCTTTAATTGCTTTGCATTACTAGTAGTTAAACAAAACATCCAGATAATACAGGTAAGCCAGAAAACAGTAGAAGCAGGATCTTTTGTTTTTGTTGTTGTTTAGCCTAAAACTTCAAACTACTCACATTGTCAGAAGTATAATAACATTTTCCTCTGAAATTTCTTTTAATTGAATTTGTGCATGACTAAAAAAAGACTTACAAATAGGGTTTTCAGTAAAAAATAAAGTCAGAAATATTTGCTAATAATTACATAGCAGAAAATATTACAGTGACATTTAACCAAAAGTTAAGATTAACTTTAAAAGAAATAAAAACACTTGGTAAATATGAAAATTAACACTCTAAAATGTCTGATGTTACATTTCTTTTTCTAATGATGCTAGATGGGGAAAAATGTAATGAATGTTTCATGGAAAGACACTTAACAAAAGTGTTTTATAAAACTACTCTCCTGTGCTAAATTGCTTTTTACATAATAGAAAAAAATCTTTGCTTACATTAATAGTACTTGGTCATATCATAGAATCGTAGAATCATTAAGGCATTAAAGAATCTCTGTACAAAAGCATAACAGGGCTGGGTTCTTCACATTAGCACTTTCTCCCATGCTGCAGCAATGGGAGATGCTCTGCATTGCTAGAGATCACAGAATCACAGAATCCTTAAGGTTGGAAGGGACCTCTAGACGTCATCTAGTCCAACCCCTCTGCACACACAGGGTCACCTAGAGCACGTGGCACAGAGCTGCGTCCAAGCAGACTTCGAAGATCTCCAGAGAAGGAGACTCCACAACCTCTCTTGGCAACCTGTTCCAGTGCTCTGTCACCCTCACTGTCAGGAAATTTTTCCTTAAGTTCCTGTGGAACTTTTGGTGCTTCAGTTTGTGGCCATTTCCTCTAGTTCTGTTGGTGGCCACCGATGAAAAGAGGCCAGTCCCATCCTCCTCACTGCCTCTTTTGAGGTACCTATAGACACTGATCAGGGCCCCTCTCAGCCTTCTCTTCTCCAGGCTGAACAGGACCAGCTGCCTCACCCTCTTCTCATAGGGCAGATGTTCCAGGCCCCTGATCATCCTAGTCGCCCTGCGCTGGACTCTCTCCAGCAGCTCCACATCCCTCTTGTACTGGGGGGCCCAGAACTGGACACAGTACTCCAGATGTGGCCTCACCAGGGCTGAGTAGAGGGGCAGGATCACCTCCCTCAAACTGCTGGAGACAGTCTTCTTAATACATCCCAGGATGCCATTGGCCTTCTTGGCCACGAGGGCACACTGCTGCCTCATGGTCAACCTGTCGTCCACCATGACGCCCAGGTCCTTCTCTGCAGAGCTGCTCTCCAGCAGGTCAGTCCCCAGCCTGTACTGGTGTCTGGGGTTATTCCTCCCCAGGTGCAGGACCGTGCACTTGGCCTTGTTGAATTTCATGAGATTTCTCTATGCACAGTTGTTTAGTCTGTCCAGGTCTCTCTGGATGGCAGCACAGCCCTTTGTGGTATACATATAATCCTGGCTTGCATTGCAGCATAACCTACCTTTCCCTCCTCTTCCTTATTTTCTCCTCTGCTTGGGTTCTCTTCAAACTGAAAAGTAGGTAATATACAGAGTTGGAGAACTCCTCTTTACAAAGTGCCTTCTCACGACTGAATGTGTGCTATGATAGTATTTTCTGCTATGTCAGTAAAGGTATAGTGCTTAATGTAGGGTTATCTTTGCTTGGGAGGCGATAGATGGCACTTCCTAACTGTTAGATAGGAGCAGATAAGTATAAGCCGAAAGCACCAAAAGAAAAACCAAAACCAAAACAAAACAAAAAAAGAACATGCAAGACCCCAGGTGACCCCTGGATACTTGCTTCTCTGAGATACTGCTGAAGTTTCACTTTTAGCATTATTCTTATCTTTGCTTACATAAGAAGAAGATCTTGAGCTTTTTTGTTGTTGTTTTATTTTATTTTGTTTTCCTTTTAGTTGAAGAAATAATTTCAATGAAAGTGAAGTGACTGATAGTTTTCAGCTGAGTCAACAGTTCAAGTTGTAAGGAGACAAAAATATTTACTTGAACATGTTTACTCATGTGAAAATTACAATTTCACTTTTCTTGTTCTCACATCAGTTGAATCCTGGTGGAGGCAAATGATATTCATAAGCAAGAAGAGCTACAGTATGATCCAATTACTTCCTGTTTGCAAATCATTTAGTGAACGAACTTTGGAAGTAAGGTACCAAAAGCTATAGTTGTACCTTACATCTTTTTTTTGCTAGAATTTGCTTATGAGCTGTAAAAGGAGGGGTGCAGCTGACAGCAGCAGAATATGCCTGTTGGAGGGAAATGAAGGATTTTTTTTCAGGTTGTTGTCCATATTTCACATTTTGAGGTCTTTGCGTGGCTAATTGTGCTCTATTTAACCTACAGATCTTGAGTAACCAGAGTTTTAGTAACAGTATGGGTTTTTTTTGTTATTGTTTTTGGTTTCGGTCCATTCTTAGGCTCGGATAAGTGAATCTAGCAAAAAGACTATCTGGTTTTCCATCCACCTTTTCTTTTCATGTCCTTGGATTTCAACAAGACCAAAGCATTAGGACCTGAGGCTATTAAAGAATAAGCAAGAAATTTCAAGGTAAATACTCTATATTGACGCATTCCAGTAGTTCATATGTTAAATGTTTTTTGACTCTAGGCACCTTCATTATTGACATGTCTGAGGGATTTTTTTTGTTTTAATTAACTTCCCTGAATCAGTTTTTATCAGTAGTTCCTGCTGCCTTCCTTGCTGCATGAAGCCAGAGAAATGGGGAAAAAGCAATGAAGATAATATTTTCCATATTTCTTGATCACTGTGGCATATAGATTTTTTTTATTGTTATTATTTTATGTTGTAGTAATCTCGTTCAGTTGATCATGAAGAATCTGAAACAAAATGAATAACATTTTTGGTAGCTAGTGAATTTTAGTGAATAGCAGATAATTTTCAGATCTTTAAACTCTCCTGCACATGTAAAAATTAAAAAAAGAAATGACAGAAAAAAATATATAAATGATTTTGGTGGAATTGAAACATGTTGAATTTGATGGTTCTGTTTCACTGGCTACTGTTATTTTTTTTATGTTTTAAAAACAAGGCTCAATTTCCTCGTCAGCCTCAGGAACTTGTTTAAATGGTACAGTGAACTCCCAAAGTCTTCCCAAGAGCTCTGGAGTAAATAGTGTCAGCTGACAGACCACTTCATCAGTAGCATGGTGGTATTCTGCAATGAAGTTATGATATTGCTTACTACCTTTTTAACTGCATCCATTTTCCTTAGCTCTGTCAACACAGATTTTGAAGTTAATGGCAATATACCGCAGGTAGGTTTTCTGAAAAAAATATTGTTAATTCTTATTTTGACTGAGATAGCATGCATTTTGAAATTCTTATAGATTAGCTATGTAAGAAGCAAATGATTTAGGATGGTGGATCTGTGTGAAGTGTACCATTTGCAGAGTGAGGAATAGGGAGGTAAACTTTGATTTTGTCTTTATTGTTTTGTGACTGTTAAGTCTGTGGGAAAAAATCTGCAGATTTGAAAATATTAATGCACTTAAGGATTTATAGATGAAAGTAGTTGATTTATAGGTGACAGGATAGACCAAATGGTTTCCCTATTTGTAAGGAAAAAATAATTTGTACATATTAGATTAATTTTAGTAATAAAAAAATAGTGTTGAAAAATATTTTTCCTTTTAAATGTGACTTAAAATTTAGGAAAAAAATATCAGGATGAAATAGTTATTCATTACTGATCTGAAACCAAGCATTATAAAAAAAAGCTAGAATATTTATATTAATTAATGTTGCTTGGCTTCTTTTCCATGAGATTAAGAAAAATACAGATGGAGAATCTAATTAAAAATTTCAAAATTTTAAAATATTTCTCTACATGTGAGCAAGAATTTTTTTTTCAAATTAGTATCACGATTTATTACAGAGTGGAGAATTTGACTCTATTTAGGAGTTATAAAAATATAAAATATGTGTTATATTAAGATAAGTTTTATTTGATGAATACTATATATACACCTTGATTAATATTTCCTTCAAGATTTTTGCAGGTCTTGTACAGCATCTGTATATATTTCATTTGTCTATTGCTCTATTTAAATCAATGGTTGCTTGGTATAATTGTCAAAATTCAGAGGTGGTGAGATCAATACAGCTACCAGGGAGTGATTCTACCTAAATGACAAGTTTTCAGGCCATCAGATTGGACACTGCCAAATAACTATTAATTTTCTGATTGACATTAGTTTATTACACATTAAACTAACTAGCATTAGTTCATATCCACTTATCTGCAGAAATAGTCTGTTCCAGGAGCAGAGAATAGAGGATTTTTCATTTCCCTTACCCAAAACTGAAGAGCAGGGAACATTCAACATCCATGGGTTCTTCAAATTCAGGGAAGGTATTGCAATTGCCTAAACTAAATCCAAACAGGTGATAGACAAGAAAAATTGGGGGAATAGGGGAATGAAAAATCAAATGGAGGTAGGAAATCATTAGAACAAGACAAATTTTTCTTTGCAAAAGACTTTTTAAAATTATTTTGCTTCCTTTTTTTTTTAGACTAGTTAAACAAGAAAGAAAGAGCTGATAAAAAGCAAGGAAATCAAATCATTTTGCATTTCGGTTTTATTTTCTTCTTTACAAAATATATGAAAATAAATCCAAACCTTAACATATCCTTCACGGAAAAACTATGATTTTTGACCTCTCTATTAAACAGGGTTGGGGGATATAAAACTGTCACAAAGTCTTCATCGTCTCACGCAGCTTTGATCCAAATCCACTGTAATCAGTAGCAGGCTTTCTCCTGACTTCAGTGAGAGCTGAAGCAAGCCTTAGCTGAGATTCCTACTAATTAAAGTTTCATTGTACCTGGACTTTGCCCTTCAGCATTTTCATTCTGCTTCAGTTCTGCAGCAATGCCAGTCTGTAAAATAATCTTAAAAAGTAGGAGTTTGGTCAGCTGTGCATAGGGAGTCATCAAAGGAATGTTTGATGCTGTGGGAAGTGATTTAATGGGCAGCATTGCCCATCTCACCCTTTCAAACATCATGAGTCAGACAGAACATTCATAAGACTTCAAAAATGAGTGAGAATTTTTATGTTGCAGATGAGTCTAGAAAGAATTGGAAGGTGTTTGGGGGAAGGTTGCCCATGGAGAATGCTAATTCACCTGTTGAGTCACCCTCTTACACATTTCATGCTTTGTATTTTTTTGCCTTTATCTCTTGCTGTAATGTTCACCCAGTCTGATTCACCCAACCATCCTCTTCTCATCTGTTCTACTCCTCCAGTTCCTTCATTTTCTCCCTTTAGCCTGTTCTCTTTCTTTCCCTGATCTCTTTGGTGCCAGCTCCATTTTTTTGCTACATTTTTTCCTTGTTAATCACTCTTTTTCTGGCTCCTTTTCCTCATGATAAAAGCATGCATTATCTTCTTCCTTCTCAAAAAGCCTTTCAGTGACCATTTTGCTTTTCCAGTAACCATCTCATCTTTTGCTCTTTCACTATTAAGGGAAATGGATACATTGCCTGCAAACGTTTTGCAAAGCTTCTTTTCTCCCATTCCTCTCTAGTCCAGAAGGCTTCCCAAAACAGTTCTTATTTGCCAACAGTATTCTTGTTTTTCTTTTCTTTTCTTTTTTTTTTTTTGTTGACAGTATCATCATTCTGAATGTCAGTCAGTTCCATCTGAACATCATCTTAAATTCAGAAATTTAATAGGTATAAATTTTTCAGTTTGGGTAATGCTTCTAGGACAAAACCTTCAATGGATCTCTTGAAAGGTAAACTCATGTCTCAGCTGCTACAAGCAGTATCATCATATCATTATTCAAAATAATGATAACAAAAAGAATCTTGGGTTCATAGAGAATTTCACTGCATAGATTATTTTTCTATCTTCATAGCATTAAAACCTTTTTTCTTTCTTTTGTGTTTGTGGGTATCTGTGTGTGTCTGTGTCCTCCCTCTGGCTTAGCTTGTTTATAGTTTGCTATATCTTGTGTAAAATGGCTTGGATTTCATGCCTGTTAATCAGAATTTCTCATCCTGCTTATGATTCCTTACATTCTATTAAAAAGTTACTTGGACCCTGTGGTAAGACCAAATGTTAGATTCTGTTTTTATTTTGCTAAATATTCAAAGACAGAGTTTCGAAATTCTTTATTATGTTCATCCCCTAACATATTTAGGCTCCTAATGTAAAGAAATCACTGTCTATCAGCAGCACATACCCATCCTTTTGCTTTATTTATTTCTCATTCCTTTTTTATAACTGGAGTGTGAGTTACTTTAATTATTTGATACCTATGCTTTAATTATTTGATACCTATGCAACACTTTGCCTAATATGTTATTCTTTCAGAACTGTAGCATTAAGATAATTTTAAAAAATCATAAATACTCAAAAGAAAAATATATTTAATCTGAAATCTTCCAGGTTAGCATTATCCTCGTTCAGATCTTCAGTAGACCTTTTTGGTTATCAGTCTTTGCATGTTTTTCTGGTAGAAAATGTGCAGTCTTTTTAGATTGGGAAAGTCAAAATCCTGGGCATCCTAGTTCCTATAATAAAAAACTAGCCTTAGCAGATTAGACCAAGAACATCCTTTCTCCAGCTTGGGAGAGGGCTAACAGAATTCCTTTTTGCATGAAGAAGCTAACATTTCCCAGCATCTTGATACAAAATCAGAAATTTTCTCTTCCTCTCATAATTACAATTGTTAAGTATGTCTCCACAGCGCTTATTTTATTTTATTCCTTCGAAGTTTAATCTTCTGCATTGTAGACTCTGAGGAGGATTATTTGCAAGCATCTCCCTGGCTGTCTCCAGAAGGTGCAGTCCTATCTGAAATTCACAACAAAACTGTATAGCAAGTGAGATGAGGACTTCTGATATAGTCCTTTCATTCCAGAAGGTCTCTTTCCTTTACACTGGTAAGGGGATTGGTAAAGGGACTATGAGAAGTGTCCTCCTTTACAATATAAGAATTCTCAATATCAGTCTAAAATTATGGATACTGATATTTTATGGTGTCTTCAGTGCTAATAATATTGACTTGGCACAAATATTATTGCACTGCCATGTATTCTTAGCAAAACCTCAGAATAAAGAATTCCTCCTATTCACAGGAGGAATTCCAGACAGGTTTGCAGAAGCCTGCTCAGTTTCTACTACCTGAAATGACATTAGCAATAATGAATCCCAGGCAACAGTTAATTTGCCATCTGTAGAGACACCAACAGAATGTGATTCTAGCATAAATACTGTATCTTTCCATTCTCAAATTATTTGAGTAGATTCCTGTTTCCAGAGCCCTCAGTGTAGATGATTTGATTGTACATGTGCATGCACATATACATTGTGATAAAATACAATAAAAATGGTTTGGGTTTGGTTTTTTTCCTTGTATATTTCTGCACCTTATTTTGGTCAGTTGAATGACAGATTAATTATGGTTCAGAAAGGTTAGGTTTTTGGCCATATGCACGAAAGTAAGAATGATGAATTTAGTTTTCATTTTAGCCTGTGTTACTTAAGTTCTCCTATTAGTTCGGTTTTATGGTAGCTATTGTTTAATTCATAAAGCCGCATATTTTCATGATAGATGATGCCACTTACTGTTGCATAGCTAAAACTGTTAAATGTTAAATTATGGTTTTGAAGAAAATTTCTCTTCCTATGGAACATCTCTGGACTATGGTGCTAAGTAGACAGAATGATTCACTGAATTGCCAAAATTTGTGGAAATGATGCCAGTGAACATTCCAGTAGATCAAAATTTGAACAGGGAAGAACCTAGTCTGAAGCTATATATTTAATTTATCTGATTATTGAGTTTACAGAGGAATAAATTAGCATTAATATAAATCAAATGTGTATTTCTTTGGTAAGAAAGATGGACAAGATGAACAGTAAATTCTGTTTTTATTATTTCTGATGCAGAGGTCAAACTGTCTTACTAGATTTGCCAATTTTTTGTGTAATCAGTAGCCTTGAAAAACATGCAAAAATGTTCTCACTGTTCTATGAAGATTTTAAGATCTCATTTTGAAAACTCTGTAATTTGACTTATTATTAAATTTAAGCCATGTCGCCATGGCCAGGGATTTGAAACTTCAGAGAAAAGTTGAACCCAAATGAAAAGCAAGTTTAAGACCTGAAGGTGAGGAATTGTTCTTATTGACTTCAGCCCAATGTGACAGCTACATCTCATGTCAATAGATACCATAAGTCTTATTTTCCTCGGTAGTGGAAATTTTGAGAGCCATTATTTCCATGACATTTCAAAACTCTGAAGCTATGAACATTGATAAATGCACATGTCCTCCTGGGATACCCCTTCAACAAAAGGTAGAAAACAAAATTTCTCATTTCCAGTTCAAATTATCATAAGCATCCCTGGCTCTAAGTCTAATCTTATCTTTAAAGGTTAATTCCGTTCTCCAAAAGTTGAAATAAGTCCATAATCCAGATATGGACATTGACCTATTTGCTAAATAGATGGAAGAACTGTCAGTGAGGGGAACAAAGTGAGAGCAGTATTTTCAAAATTCCTACAAGATTTCAAAGATTAACTCTTATTTTCATAAACTATCAAGGGTATTATTTCTCTGACTATACTATTAAGACATAGATACTTTAGGGAAATATTCTCTATGACTCTGGAAAAAAATGATAGTATAGCTAATATCTATTTTCCCTCAAAAGCCAAGATAACTGAATCATAAGAATAACTGAATCATTTGTATGTGGAATGACAGCATTTCCTGTTTCACATATGCCCCTTATCGTAGAGAAATATAACACATATATATATAAATAAATTAAATAAGGAATTGATAAGAGATGACTTTGCTTGTTTTCTTTTTGCTTCTAAAAATACTGATATTCTTAATACTATGTATTCAGTCTCAAAAGGACAGAAAATATAGGCCTAAGTATTAAGAAGACCCTGAAACATGAACATAACAAGGATTTTTTTTCAGAAACCAAAATGTTAGTGTAAGTCTAAAATAAGTGTGACATTCTCTCAGAAAAAAATATATACCTCTTTTGAAGAAAGTCTTAACCTATGTGTGTCTTTGAGGAAATGAAGAAATGAAGTAGTAAAAAAAAATACATCTGAGAAAAGCAGAGATTCAAAAATTAGTTTTAAAACGTGGTCCTCAAATTTTATACATCTGTGTCCTAAATATTATTAGAATGGATTTTTCTGCTCACCTCAGCTGTAGGAAAAGTTTGCAGAGCTTGCAGTTTGGATACTATGGTCATTTAAATTCAAGGCATATTTTTTTGTCTTAGTTTCAATATTCATAAAATTACTTGTTTCAAGTCTGGGTAGGGTATTACCATGATGCTTCAAGCCCATAGATAGTCATGATGCTATATCCTGAGTAAGCTGCTAGTGGCAGATGAGACTAACTAATATGTCAGTGAAAAAAAAATCCTAATAAACGAGCTCAGAGCTCACAGTGGCATATATTGCTGTCAGTGTGTCATCATGTCGAATATTTAAGTTGACTTATATCTTATAAATAAATGTCCTCAAAGAATAAGACACAAAAGGAAGATCTGGTCATGTCATGTGAAAATTCCTCTGTCTTCCCAGGTTTAAGAGCAACACAACCTCTCACTAATGTATTCATGCAGGCATCTCTATGGAAAGCAATTAAGCTGAAAGAGGAATTCATCTCTCAGTTGAATGCAGTTGGTGTAGTCAGTAGATTCTCGTGTAAAACTAATAGAGATGAAAGAAGTTTTTTTTTCTGAAATATGATTAAACTGTTTTAATTAAATTAAAATTGACCAACAAATATAGTGTGGCCTAATGTCTGTGGTTTCTTTGATGAACTCCTTCTCTCAGACTGACAAAGTTCTCTTTAATGAGTTGGAGAACATTGTTAGAGTCGTACTTAAGTAGAACCACACCATCCTTTTCTTCCTCTGAGGACGTTCGCATTCTCCTCAGCAACTATATCTCAGTTTCCCAGTTACACTGGGAAAACTGTATTTCCAGTGGCCAAATGCAGCACTGATGAAGTAAATTAAGGAAGAAGAAAGATCTTATCAGTGTGCAAAGAGGAGTGAGCTGGACTAAATTAAAGAGCCTGAGGAGATAAAATTAAATACTGCAACTGAAGACTTCTGAGAAATGGAAGCACTGAAATGTCCATTAATGTTTTAGAGCAAAACAGTACTAGAACTTGAAGTAAGGAAAAAGAAAATATAGGAAATTGAGATGTGGTGAGTGTAGAATAGAAAGAGATGCCTGTGCGAAAAGATCAGAACTAGGGACCAGTAGAATCAAGAAAATGAAGACCAGGGTTTTGTGAGACAGAACTTGTGAACCACTGTAGCAGGAGAAAAGAAATGGGTTTGCCAAGCAGAGCAGACTAAAACCAGAGAGGATCTAGACATAGCATCTAATACTATTAGACAAATAGACTTTTTCCTTATGTGTTCACTGGTTTGTATGTTTTTAATTTGTAAGGCTTATGGCAAATAAAGTTAGAAATGCAAGTGAAAAAAAAAAAAAACTCAGGGACCAGGTAAATGGATATTGACATGAAAAACTCTGCCTGTTTTCGTCTGTACAATTGAGGTTATATGCTTTGCTGAGCTAGTCGCCTCAATTAGTGACATGTAAAATTCTGAGCAAATGACTCTCTCTTCTCCTGACTGTGTGGAAGATCACCTGTCACCCACAGTATTTATGTATCCACTGAGGTTTTGTGTCTGGATGAGTAGACCACTAAATAGGTAATTATTTGTATGGCCTGAGCCCAGTGGGCAGCAGCTCAAGGTTCATACTCACTCGGGTGGCCTGTGACTGGCAAGGGTCTATACTGTGACCAATCCTGTTTAACATTTCTGTTGATGACATGGAGAAGGTGGTAGAGAGCACTTCTGTCAATTATGCAGATCACAACAGACTTGGAGGGTCCAGCCAACACACTGGAGAGCAGGACTGACATTAGACTGATTGGAGGAATTGGACAGCAGGAATTCAGCATGGACAAATACAAACGCCAAACCCTGCCCATGGGCCAAGGCACCCCATACATGGACACAGGCTGGACCCGCCCGGCTGAGGAGCAGCGCTGCAGGAAGACCTGCAGAGAGCTGCAACTTGGACGTCGTGGGAGACTGAGCCAACGGTGTGTCTGGCTGCAGAGATGTCCAGGAAAAGGATATAAATTTTCTACATTCAGTATTTGATAAGATACTGTGTTTTTTTTATTATTATTGAATTTGTAATGGCTGAGACCTTCAGCTTTCAGTGAATAGAGATGAATGTAAATTATCTACTGAACCAACATTTGGTTTAGAAAAATGCAGGTCTGTTAATCTTCTATTTGCAATATTTTGAGTCTGATAGGTTTTTTTATTCAAATGTTAAGGAGGCTGCTGAAGGATTTCTGGTATATTAGCAGATGGAAGTCTGCAACCCTTTACCTGGGAGGAACTTAATGGAATAGACGATTTTACTTAGCACTGAAAAAAAAAAAAGTCCATGTCAATGATCAAAAGGGTCAAGCAGCCTTTATTTATCACTACAAATTAGAAAAATGCAAATAAAAAAATGACACATGTAGTGAGTGGGGAGACCAAGGTGTTGACCAGCTTTGGCTGTGCAAAGTGCTAAATATCCACCTCACTAAAAAACTAAGATCTGTTCAGATATAAGCATATGTCTTTGTTGTACTCAGCCAAAATGGTTCTTTCCAGCATGTCAAATGTTAAAGAGATGTTTCGAATGTGGATAGTTCCATAACATCCTTCCCTGGTCTGCCACACAATTTCTGTGAATATTGCAGGATAACGTATAATATAACCATGTTACTTCCTCCTGTCTAACATCTAAGCAGTACCCACAGCTGTGGAATACTTTGTGTCACTAGAAAAAAAGTTTTCTGAACACATGGGTGGGAAGGTTCTCCTCAAAATTTGCATTCCTCTAGCATCTGTCAGGGAAGTGCCAGGATAACTTGCTGCAGAGGACATATTGGGTATTTTTATCTCCCACTATTTTTCCTTTTTCTATGATCAGGCAGTCTAGATACCGTTATTACAAAAAGCTGTCTGTTGCTCACTAGTAATAAGGTGTGTCCCTCCCCTTGCCTCCCTATCCCTATATTTTATTCCTTCAAAGAATAACAATGATAGAATTCTCTTTCTTTATTGTATGGGTTTTCTCAAGAAATGGAAATGGGAGCATCTTCCACTGCTTGCTCCACTACTATTTTGTTTGTGCTTATCTAAGTAATGGAGTGGGTAATCATCATTCCTCCTCTGATCCACTCAGAGATGTCTTTTAAGGTGGCATTTCATGAAGACATTAACTAAATTGGTGGGTGTTTTTTCTCTTGGAGAGTGTTTCATTAGAAAATGTCATGTGCAGAGCTTTCACCTCATTTCTCTGCACACGAGAAACATTTGAAAATGAAAGGACAGGACAGAGCCATCTCCAGATCATGTCAGGCCCTGGGGAATTGCCTGGGGTGCTCCATAGTTTTTTTTTTTTTTTTTCTAATGATGATGTCCACAGACTCACAGCACATTTACAGAGCGCATTTCATCACTTCATGGAGATGCGGAGTCTGTCTTGGTTTTCAATGTGGTCTTACCTTTCTAGAGGATCTCTACCCTAAATGAGTCTTGAATTTAGGCAATTTTCCATAAGGCAGTATATTTTATGTGCACATTTTTATGCCACATTTACCTAAAGTGATCCTGAAGTAGATTTTTAGAAATCATATTTTTAAAGAAGTCCTGCTGATATCCATTTTCTTTTTATCATCTCACATACTTTTAAACATATTGCTTAATCTTAGTGCTCCAAAACACAGTTTCATTCACTACTTTCCTAAAGAAAGTCTGAATTAATATTAATGTCATATTCTTTTTTAACTTGGTATTGGAGAAAATCTATAAACAAATATTAGCCTATATAATATAAGATTTCTCTTAAGACATGCTTAAAACCTGAAGTTAAGCAGGTGGAAAAACATAATTATTTCATTTTATATTTCATCATGATTTGATTCATGTACTATTTTGGTATTTGTTTGGTCCCAAGATGTAATTCCAAAGGAATTACATTATAATATGTTATTAATATCATCTTATTACAAATTGCTTTAAATTTATTTCAAATACCATTACTGGCAGGTATTTCTTAACTCTGACAGCTGTGATGAGTCTTTTTGGCCTACTGAATAAATCTGAAACAACCTCCAACAATCATTACCCACAAATTAATTAATTAATTCATCAATGGAGGCCAAATCATAATTAATGCTAGTATTTACTTTTAATATTAATTATTAATTAAGTATATACTATATTAATATATAATTAAATGTGTGTTAATAATTAAAATATTAAATAATTTTAATATTAATTTAGTGATGAGAAAAGAGTCACTGGTTGCTTGTGAGCATTTAAAATCTGAACACACTTTCTAGGAAAATATGGGTGTTCAGATAGACTAATATAGTTGTCAAATTCCAAATTATTTTTATTTATTCCCCTGATGTTCTGATGGGGAAAAAAAAATACTATTCTTTTAATACCTGTTGCTTCAGTAGATTTTTTTAGCACATTAGCTCAATGATACCTATAAATCCCAAGTTGAATCCAGTGGGTGAGTGGGGTGCACTGAACAGATAGTGAAATGGGAAGGCCTCTGGCACCATTGCCTCTTTAGGGAAGAAAAGAGTGGAAGAAATGAAAAAAATGCATCAGAGTCTGCAATACTGTCACTAATACTGATGTGTTCAGAAAGGTTTGACTGAGATTATAATATAAATTACCATCATTACTTTCCGTGGTTCAATATCACACATTTGTGATTCTGCTTATGTAGTGTGACCTTCATAATTTCCTAATAACATGGCTGTGGCTCAGTATAATATTTACTCCATACCCTACAAATGTATTTAACATTCTTTGGAAGACATACAATATAATTTCTTTAAACAATTTATATTTCTCTGTTTCAGTTCTATAAAAAATGAAAACTTTGCTCTTTTTACTTTTCTTCTAAGTCTGCCTAGCCAAAATTTGAAATGTTGAACATTTGCCCTATACTTCTTCTACATTTCATGACAGAGATGAAAGAAGTGAAGACAGCATGCTCAGTTTGGGGTTCTGATGGAAAAGGGAGATCTTTAGAATTTTAGTGGTGTTCTGTTCCCAGACAATCTGACTCTCTATAAATTATTACTGAAAGTTAAAGGTTCTATTGGAATTAATAGGCAATTTTGGGTATGGAATCAGCAAGCTGAGGCCAGAAAATGGCAGTCTTCCACACATTAACATTAAGAATATATTTTATTAGGCAAGATATATCTTCCCGTATTATATATTGACAAAATTTTAGGGAGACTCGTGCTGCTTTTTGTTTGGATTCCTTCCAGACCACCCAAAGCCCTCACACATGAATCTCTTTAATAATATAAGGTAAATTAGAGCCCCATTTACTCTAACTAAATTACTCCTTTCTACTGCTCCTTGAACCATTAAAAATCTGTCCTACGAAGTGGTGAACATGCTCTGCTCCCACTGCAATGAAAGAGTATAAGACTATGTCTTCCTGGCTGTAGAGAGTCTTGATACTTCAGGTTGGGGAGGTGTAACTAGTCCTTGCTTACCGTGACTGAGGTATATAAAATTTCTACAAGGTGTATCAATATCTCCCAAACAGCAGTTCCCTCTCTGATACTTTCCTCTGTTAGTGGCTACTCCTAGTGCACAGCTTCAGGACAGTAAATCAACAACAATGTGAAATTTAAAGTTAGGTGTGTTAAAGTGGAAATGAATGTCAAAATTACCTAAGAAACTACTCGGACACTATTTGTTCATTTTTATGGTTATTTCAGCAAAATTCTTAGGTTTCACTCTTCGATTTTACTCTCCTTCATCTCAAGCAGCCATGGTATGTAGTGGGTGGCAAAGTACTTTACGAAGAGTCTTGGGAGATGAGCTGGATTTGGGGCCTTGGTCATTATTTTATACCGATAGTATAAAATATCAAAGATTTTTTTTCCTTTTAATGAAATAAATAATAAGCAAGTATTATGTATAACAGCATCCCTAAAAGCTCGATCTCATATTCCCATGCATTCACAGTCATGCATATATGAAACTGTTCTTTTAAAGATATTTTAATGTGTTTTGAATACAATTACTGGCTTGACACATAAAATCTAATTGTTTCCAGTACTAACTTCTTACTAGAGAGAAAACCTCCTGGTTTGCTATTGTTAAAAATATCTGAAACCTCACTGAATAATAGCTGTTACAAAACTCCTTTGATTTTACATTTTTCCTTTCACAGTATGTGGCTCTGTACTCTATTTCACAGGGTAATGCTCTGTAGAAAGCTGTCACTCTAAGAAGCAATATGATAGTTGTCAGTGATAGTCAAAGAATACTTAATAGCATATACATATCTTGCTTTTAATGTCTCCTTAACACATTGACTTTTCTGGCTATAGGAACTAGTAAAAAGAGAATCAGCATAAGGTGAAGCATATCTCCTACTGAGTGGCCAAACTGCATGAAATCTCATGCTTCATTAATGATGCTTCTCATACCAGCTGGCCAATGGATCATGAAAATGAATCAGAAGAGCTACAGGGATTTTTTTTTTAGGTTGTAACATTCATAAACAATTATGAGCAGCTGGCTCCTACTTTTTCAATAGGTGAAGATTTCACTGCTTTTCTTTAGCCATAAAAGAAACATAGTATAATGGTTAAAGCTGAGGGAGTAGGGAAGTCACTATCAGCCTATTTAATCAACATTTTTCTCTCAGGGGTAAGATATACTCTCTGTGCCTCATTTTCTAGCATGGACATGACATTCTATATGATAATGCATCAATAAAATTTGTTCCAGTTGTACTCTGCTGTGAAACTTCCACCTCTCCCCAGACTCAAACAATCCATGATGACTTTTTTTTTCTGGTTTCCTGATCAAAAAGAAAGGAAAAGAAGGCCTTAACGACCTCTGAGTTTTAAAAGGAGAGTACTTGCCCATGCTAAAGATGAGGCTGTTTCAAACTGATCACACTGCCCCTGAACAGAGTTCAGGGCACTCTGTTTTGACTTTTTTTTTTCCTTTGTTCTTTGTTTGTTTTTAAAACTTTTGATCTGCACCTCAAAAGCCACGGGGACAAATGATGTTACCTGCAATGAGTATATAGAATATGAACAGAATATATCAATTATAGAAATTTTAAGTCATCGAGGTGTCAGTTCTGATGGTGCATAGTCTGATGTCTTCTTGCAGCCCAGAGAGAGGTTTTCTTGGTAGCTGTCAGGTGCCCAAATCAAAAAAAGATTAAGGGAATTTCATTTTCTCCTTTGTACTGCAAGCACCTTTGCACAGATATGTTTGACCATATGTCAGAGCTTAAATTAATGAAAAAAATGCATTTCTCCAACTCCATTCCATTCGTCATTGGAAGGTATGAGCTGCCAAACCAGAGCAGACACCTACTGGTAATGTTTACCTTGAGTAGGAACAAAAGCTCCAGATATCAGAAGGGAAAATCTTAACAACAAGGGAAGGTGTTAACAGAAACATGGGAGAAAACAGGACTTTCTCACATATCTTAGCCTTTTGCTTTTATCTTTCCTTTAGCCGTTGGTTGATATTCTGCCAATTTATTTATTTAATTATTTATTTATTTTTCCTTCAGAGCTACCTTTTCAAGAACTTGCTACAGTTCTATTGAGTCCTCTAAGATCTGGTGGATTGATTACATGGAGTTTTGCAGGTTGAGATTGTACAAGATTCTCTGCTCTGAAATCAGGAAAGAAAATATGTCTGCCACAGAAGAATGAATTTGCCAACATTTATCTTGCTTGTCTCCAGTTACATCTATCTATGGATGAGTACCACATAATATTTACTATACTTTTTTTTTCTTGTATCTACATCCGTGGTTCTAAAATTAAAAGATATATCTGCACTTTTGGAGTTACATGTTTATGAATCTACATTGCATTTTGATTAGCATAGATGGGGATATTTTCCCCTTTTGGTTTGGTTTGAAGTGTAAGATGGACTACAGTCTGTTGTTTTTTGGTATTTTGGTGAAGGGAGCATTGTTTTTTGTTTTGTTATGAATTTCTCCATTTCCTCTACTCATTGTGAAAGCCTGAGGTACTTTCCACATTAAAGTAGGAGCTAATTAGCCTAATACTCGTTTAGCCTAATACCCGATCTAGTACCTGATCAAATATTCAACATTATTATCTGTGTCTTATCTGAAGTATAAAAGGCTTCCAACTGCAGGTCATGTATATCCTTCATGCTGTTAATTCTTCTCAGCAACAGCTCTCCTTTATAAGGCTGAATTCTGCACTCAGACTCACATATTGGAAAAGGAAGCTTTGGATAATGTACTTTTCTGTTTTTACTGTGAATGAAGAAAATAACAGTCACTATACTTCTAACAAGTACATTATCCAATGTCAGCAGAAATTTAAGTGTCTGGCTCATAAAGATACAGTTCACCTCTTAACTTTAAAATGATCTTGCAGACCTCCTTTTTTCCTCTAATCTTTTGTTACTGCTTAAGAACATATGAAAAAAAAAGAAGAAATCATTGTAATGAAACTGCACCTGTAACTTCTTTATCCAAAGGTAACATTTTCAAACAAATCTAAATGATTTAGAAATGAAACCGCGAATTCACTATGAGTAACAGACTTCATTAGACATTGTCTAATCTTCATCTTCATTAGACAATGACATTAATGAACAATAGACCTTAAATATTGATGTTTTTGTGCATCTCAGAAAATGAAGATATACAATAAGAGCTCTTCTCGGTGCTTTATTGCAGCAGGTGGTCCCTGCTGAGTTGTTTTAAAGTGAAATGCTGATTTCAAGCTTTCAAAAGCTTCCTTTTTTCCTTTCTTGTCAAAATTTCTTAATGTGTAATTTTAATCACTCTGCAAAAACAACATCCTATGATGGTAATTTAATAAATGAGACTATAAGCATTTGGGGCTTATTCTGGTCTGGTGTAAATTAGCCTAGTTCTACTCATTTCAATAGAACTAGGCCATTTAAAAATGAACTTAAATTTAACACTAGCCTCAATTTGGAAAGCCTGTCAGCACATATTGAAACATTTTTTTTAATTGGAGCAAACTATTCAATCATGACTTCCGTGTAAGGAAAAAACAAAAAAAAATACTCTATGAAAGATTGTTTTTCAAGCAGGATCTGTAAGAGATATTGCAAAGGTGCATTCATAAATAACCAGGTGACACCCCTGCACAGTCTGTCTGTGGCTGGATATGACATGATGTTTTGCAACAAGTGTTTGTTTCAGTTATATTTACATCCACTTTAATTTTATATTTCTAGGCTGGAATAATAAGCCTACAGTTAAAATTATTGTCTGAACTTTGAGATTCACTCAACAGTTGAAGAAGTGCTAAGGTAAGAACTAATATAAAATATTGTTGTGGTTCATCCGGGGATACAAGCAGTAACCCAGAAATAACATTACACCAATAAAGCATAATAATAAAAAAAAAGGTTTCTTGAAAAATTGTGAATGATATGAAACAATATAAAAGGTATTTTTAAAGCAATCTCAAGAATCAATATTATCTAGTCGTCAACCAAAAGAGAAAAATGCAATCAAAATCCTTATAATCTGTTTTAATCTAATTCTGTTGAGGTTATTTCCCAGAGTGAATATTGATACTTACTGGTTTACTGCCTTTCTCTTCTAAAGAGTCACTTTGTACTAAGCCATAGGAAAAAGTAGCTGGATACTGTGAACTGCTGATTTCTATTGACTACTACCATTGGTCCTACATGTAATTTTGTAAAACTCAGAAGTTCTTTGCTAAAACTCTCTCTTTCAAAAGTCCTGGTCAACAATAAAAATGGCTATTCCCATGATGTACCTTGATGACATTTTTGTGGAAATATACATTACTTAAAAATTTCTACATGAAGAGAGCGGTCAAGCTGCCCAGGGAAGTGGTGGAGTCACTGACCCTGGCGGCTTTCAAGAAATGTGTAGATGAGGCGCTCAGGGACGTGGTTTAGCAGGTATGGTGGTAATGGGTTTATATTTGGACTTGATGATCCTGGAAGTCTTTTCCAACCATGGTGATTCTATAATTCTATGATTAATGCACAGAGATGCACATTGGGGACTAATATTCTGAAATCTAGAAAAAAAGAGTGGGAATATGATGCACCATCCATGATGCACACATGTTTTGTCTGAGACTGGTGCTATGGAAGAATGTATACACAGTGTACAACTAAGTCTTTGATATAATAAAGTGGTTATCTTGTCTGATTGTTACCTGTTTTAAAAAGTACCCCACACACACACACTTGTATTCTGATCTGCACTTAAGTAAATTGGGATAATTGAGATGATAAACATCACGTATTTCTTCCTACTTCATTACTGACACTTATACCTGCACTGTTAAGATGTGTGAATATTTTATTTATGCTATATTTTTACTGTCTATTACTTTTTTTACCTTCATACTTTAGCTAAGACAGACACTAATAAAACCCTTGTATTGTTTATCTCTGTCCTTGACAAAATAACAGCATTAATGAAAAAGAGATAAAAACATAGACACTGGTAATTACTTCAATCACATTTACCATGCAATGAAATATAATTTAGTGCATCTCTATACTCTGTCCTTCATTTATTCACATCACAGTGAGAAATACACAGAGCTGTCATGAAGCATAAGTAAGTCAAGCTGAATGAATGGGTTTTTGATTTTGATTGAAAAATACAGTCAACTCACTGTTCATGATCTCATGAGAAAGGACATTGCAAAGGCATACTGGAGTTGAAAGTCTTTGAACTAGTGGAATCAAGCTGGTTAGGAGGAAGAGATTTGAAGATGAAGCAATATTATCACTACATAATGAGAATAGGCTATATGTCTCTGCAGTAGAGTGAATCTAAATCAATATAACCCGAAAATGGGACATAATAAATCCTGAAGGCCAGGTTAATGAAACAGCTTAAATGCCCATGATGAAATTTGGGGATGTTCAAGAAAACGTGGATAGCAGTAGACTGCATTAATTAATATGCGGAAGTTGGATAAGGACAAGTGGATCAAAAAGTCAAAGTCTTGAATAATAGGCCTTGTATCTTTATAATTGGTGATAGAAAATTACTAATGTGGGAAGAATATAGGACATCTTTTTTTTATAATCTAGCAATTTGCCAGGTCCAAATTTATTTATTTACTCCAACAATTGACACTATTTAACTGCAACAAAGTGTGCAATTTCTCTACAGTTGTCATAATATAATATATATTCTCCAGTGAGTAAGGTAACATAGGCTATTGTGTATTAACATGTAAACTATTATGTATTAGCATAAATAATTCTGCAGATATCAGTTAAACTTTGTATGCCCCAGCTGAGTTTAGTTTAGAGTTCCATAGTCTCTAATGCCATTTTCCATTTTCCTTTTATGTACTTCATCTTCCTAGAGGATTGAAGAATTTTAGTATAAACAACAGATTGCAGTGTCATATAGACCACATGCTTTAAACAGTGCTTTTTTCCATATCTCAGTTTTGTAAAGGGGATGAAATTTGAGCCCCACCAAAATTAATGATTGCTTGGACACAGACTTATGTGGCGTACAGATTTTATACATGATATTGTCAAGAGTATACATGCACAAGCTTAAATTTAATTCTTTCATTAGCAATGGATGAACCATCCTGGATTCAGTGATTTGCTTCAAATAAATAAACATCATAAAAACTTGGCCGCTTCTCCAACTATCCATATTAATTGGCAAATGTGTAGGAAATCTCTGAAGAATTGACTTTCTCAGGAAAATTCTAGCAATTACTGCATCTGTTTAAGTGAAAGAGCTATCAGAATTTTGGCAGTTTATTTCCAGTATACCATCAGAATCAGGAAGAATGAATGCTGTAAAAATATTTATTTTTAAAGGAAAATATTGAGAATTCATTATAAAGGACAATATTAATCTTTGTGTCATTTAGACAATTGGATGTTCACAAGGACTTTTCATGCATCCGAAGTGGTTTCTAACCTTAAAAGTCCTGGAATAGGGGTTTGCTTAAAACCCATGAAAATTACATATATGCTGAAGTTCACAAGTATCAAATCAAATGCATTAATAATTAGATTATCCCTTTTGTCAAATGCTGAATAACATTTTTGTTCCGTTTTACTAGAGACGTCTTGCCCCAGAATACGCAGAATGCTTGGCTTAAAAGTCATGGCAGCTTGGAGGATGCTTGTCTGAGATCACACACACAAAGATCTGCTCAAAACAATGTTACTCACAAATCATGAATACATCTATACCACAAAAGCAATGGTTTTAAATTGAAGATGTATAGGTGAAGGTGATTAAAGCTTCACCTTAAGCCAGGACATATATGGTCATACATGCCTTGAGAGCTCTGTCCATGAAGGGTGAAGAGAAGACTAGACAAACATCTGGCAGAAATGGCACAATTCACAGCAATTCTATGTAAGGGTGGTCACTCGTAGGTCAATTTTCAGTTATGCTATTAACAAAATTAATGATGATATTATATAAAATCTTTGGTTACAGGGAACTGTGTGGATGTCATTGCTGTTCTAGTAGAAACCACTTAATATTTCACGGAGGTGAAAGTTCTGCCTCAAAAAGTGCCCTGCACATATGTTTCCAATGAATCTATTAGTTTAGTGGTTAGATTCAGGCATAGTAAAATATTCTGATTATAAACATTTTCTTCCAATTTTTATTTACACACTGATCGGTTCACTACAATATATCAGCTTCCGCTTATTGCAGCAAAGTAACATATCTATTGACTTAAACATCCAGCCAAAAACTTATTAACTGGTAATAAAAATGTCAGCAAATAGTATTTCTACAGCAAATACGAGTAATATTGAACATTAAGCAGCCTCTGTCTCACTGGCATGATAATACTGAAATATTTAATCCAATCAAGAAAATATTTTAACCTTATTTTATAAGTCACAAACCAATCAGACACTATAGGACAGAAGAACTGACATCCATCAGTTAATGTGACAGGTATCTCTGTTTTGCTTGTATCTACTTAATCGTTTCAGTATAGCTGGATCACCTCTCATGGTTAATACAAGAACAGGAAATAGAGTAGTTACTAGGTAACAAGCTTGTTTTTGCTTGTGAAAGAATTTTTTTTTTTTAAGTTACATTTTCACTGATGGGTCTCTACTGAAAGTGACAAGACAGAACTGCAAATAAGGATAAATCCCTCACGCAACCTGTTCAGCGCAGGAAGATCAAATAAACTTCTTTAAGCTTGCATTTCTCATGAAAACAACAAAGTTTTGGGTTAATTTACATCAGCATAAATTTGTAATGATTCGCTGACTTCCCAGGAGATGCTCTAAATTCACATTGGTACACCTGAAATGAAAATCTGACCTAAGAGGCAAGGCACCAGTTCATGCCAAAGGCATCAAAGAAAATTCATCAAAGAGCAGCATCAGACTGGTACTCAGCTCGATACCCCAGTGGTAGCAAATTACAACGCCATTGCCTTAGAAAGTTTGGCAATAGAAGCCAATGACACCACCAAAGGCTGTGAAAATAGCCATTTACTGCTGCTACTATCAGGACCAAAATTATTTGAAGTATCTGACAAAGTGCAAGGAGATACAAGTAGAACATGCAGTCAGTTTCCATAAAACAAAGCCTAGCATTTTCACCAAAATGGAATTTTACCTGAGAGATTTTATATCTCCTCAGCAATGTAATGATGAATCAGAAAAGAAACACTTTTCTTGCCTGAGTAGTCCAAACATCATGTTCTGTATTCAGTATCAGCTGTTACGATTCATTTCTATCAAAATGTGTTTGTAGGAAGGTATATTTTTCCTCAAGTTTCTATATTTGGTATAATAAAGACTTCAAAATAAAGCATACTCCTCCTAACCAACAGGGAAAAAACTATATATATTTTTATACATACTCAGAAAAAAAAAAAACATCTCCTAGTCTTAACTCCAACAAGAGTGACCTGCTGTAGTAGGGTCAACTGTATCATCAGAAGGAATATTTTCTTGCAGAAAGAAATGACACAATGACATCTGTAGAAGTATATGAAATAAGAAAAGTGATATATATGATGAATAATCCTGGAAATTTCAAAACAGTTGCAGTCACAGAAAAAGCAAGTACTAAATAAAGTCTATAAACCACCAGAAACTGCCTCAAGAGCTGATCAAAGTGCATCAGACTAAGAAGAGGAGGAAACATCTGAATATACAATCCATCAAATAGGAATTGTTACCAGCCCCCAACCAACTATTCAGATAGCAGTTACAAGAACAGATTTGCTGAGCCAGGGGTTGTAGTAAATCTTACAAAGTAATTTTGGTATCATGGCTTATGTGTGGAGGATAAATTGGCTCCAACAGGACCCATAAACACTGGGAACGAATTGTGACCAAAGAAGATAGATTAAGTTCAGAGAAGTAAAGATTTGAGACATAAAACACAGCAACAAATACAGAAACAAATAGGAGGGAAAGTGCATTATCTCTTGGGTGACCATAGGCAAAAGTGCTTGATTAGCCTACTTTCTATGTTGGTTTGTGGCATTCTGAAACAAAATCCATGAATACTGATAAACATGTTACCAATTTTCTAATAGAGGTGAATTTAATTTATTATTTTAGAACTATCATCAGATGTGTTGATGCTTGGATCAGATAATTTTGGACCAGATAATTATTGATGCTTAGAACAAAGAGCAAAAATACTTTTTCTACTGAAACAGAGTAGTAGAGAAAGCATTTGGATGCTTGGAGGCTGTCAAGAGATCCAGGACTGTTTGCTGGCGGAAATAATCCACAGGTAAGCTTTGAAGCTCACAGGGATGTTCCATAGAAAACGTGCTGTTCCAGCTTTGGCAAATATAAGACATGACTTCGCTATTGTATCTTGTCAAAACAAGCTTTTAAGAATGTTTGTAGCAATTTCAACTGCCTATTAATCCAAACATATTACCACGCTTTCCATTCACACTGTCCTATGAAAACAATAAAAAAATCACTTTTGTCAATATTAATACTGTAAAAATGTTCCAAGGCAACAAAAGCATAGTAATAATATAATAGTACAATCAAGTCTAATGTAGTGTTTCTGTGTCTGAAACAAAGCATAATATATCCTCTTGCATGAAAAAGGAAATGTTTTGTCCTAGGTTACAGAATCACAGAATGTTTAAGGTTGTTAGGGACCCTGCTCCAGCAGGGACATATAGAGTATGTAGCCCAGGGTAAAATGAAAAGGGTTAGTGAACTTGAAACCTTTTTCTTGCCTTGCCTTGCCTTGCCTTGCCTTGTTTTGCCTTTGCCTTGCCGTAATCCAGATACTGGTCTATTCCCACTGCTCTTTCCCTCCATTCCCTAAGGAATAAGATAAAAAATGGATGAATTGTTCCGGTGGTGATAGTGTATGGCAGCAGCTGTAAGAACCTATGGCTTGTAGGCTGTTACATGCTGTGCACAAGACAGATGGTGGCAAGCAGTAGGTTGCCACCATCACCGCAGCTCTTCGTCCAGCTGTGAATGAATTGGGAGAGGCCTCAGGAAAGTTTCCACTGGAAGAAGCTGTGCACGATGGCCAGTGAGACCATCTTGTTGGCAAGCAGTATGTGCACTGAGAAGTTATTTCATCTCTTTTTACTTATGTCTGCCTTGCCTTCTGTGCCTGTTTAGACTGGCACTGTTTTTCAGCTTGGACCTGGAACTCTGTGTTTCTCAGTGCACCAGTGCTGTAAATAATAATAACTATTTCTGAAAGATGCTTATATTCTAAGTAAAATAGACATCTAACTGTGTTTTGATGGAGAGAATCAGATAAACATACATCAAAGCACAAAAATAGGAGCTTAAATGAATTTGCCTTTTAATACTTCAGGGGAAAGGAAGCTTATTGGAGGTTGTCATTTTGGCAGTATGACTGACTTTTATCCTTGAATTGTAACACTATAATAGGTACAGTCTGTTGTTTGTTTCTGTGAAATACCTAGATCTAGGCAGAAGGAGCTGCTTCATTGAGCAGTTTTATTTCCTGAGTTTCCATAATCCTCATTCTAATGTGAGATTTGTGTATTTCATAGGGAGACAAGGAAATGTTCTGTAAAATATTGGGAACTTTCAGAGATCTCATTGACTAGCCTTCTAGTGCAATATTAGCAAGGTAGCCACTCTTTTTTCATACCCATATTGGCATTATTATCATACCTGCTCAAAATGATGATGAGACAAAGAATAATGGATGGCAGCTAGTTAATGCATTGTCACTGAATCTTTCTGCAGCTAGCTAATAATAAAAACAAACCAATGAAAAGAAAGGCATCAAATAACTAAAATTTTTGAGAATTAATATTTGTTCTTCTGAAAGTGCGAATACAAGTATTATCAACAACTGTTGATAATAATTCTACAGTTTGAAAGATTGACCGGACTAGAAATGTGGAGATCTTGTCTTGTTGTAAACAAAGGTTAGTCAAGGAAAGAGTATTAAAACTGAAATGGATTTATGTTCATGCCTGAGCAAAGACCTGATTAATATCTTAAACTTTAGTTTTTATGCACACTTGCTTTTGACTTTGAATGGTGAAAATCAAGTTAGGTCATGAAGGCTGTCACCAGGCTGAGGAATGTTTCACTTAGGATCTGGTTTTGGTCCAGATTCTTGAGAAACATCAGATTATACAGCATCAGAGAAAGAACAGTTAAAAAAAATCTTTTATTTTTTTTAATTTCCAAGTCAAAACTGTAAGAGTTTTCACATGAAATTGAATGAAATAGATGTAAGACTTACATATGAGAGAATTTGTTTTTTTAATTATAGTTTTGTTAACATTCTCAGAGCAATCTACCCCTACAGAGATGAAATGTAGTCCAGGTTCCTGGACTTGAAATGGATTTCAGTTAGTTTTAAACTGTCTCTTTTACTATTGCTATTAAAGTTTCTTTTTGCAATATATATCCTTGCAGTGCTTAGGAAGCAGAGAAAAAAAAGTTCCCTCTCCTTCACATGGATTATATCTGTATTTTAAAGTCAAACATATGATCATTTAGGTCAGGAGAGCAGAATAATCATTTATACAGAGAAAAAATGATGACATTTGAGCATAGAAATAGAAGATAAAAACATGGTCTAATACTTTAGTTGCAATTCTGCAGATATATAGAGCAAGTCTGTGTAAAGAAGCAAAATGTGTGTGTTTCCACAGCATATTGTGAAAGGTCCTCTCCCAGCCAGCAGGAAAATGAAGAATGCCGACACCTCCTCCAGCATGGAGCCAGAGGGAATCTCTGCATCATGCTCTAACATGAGAATGTGCAGGGGACATTCCCACTCATATAATGTTGGGAGACGCAGGTTTAGGTTGGGATGGTGCTGTATTAAGAACATCATTCTGATAATATCAGGTATGGATATACGGGGGGGGGGAGTACCCCTGACCCATATGTGACCCCGAGCCTGGAGCATGTCCAGTCAGGCGGGCAGGCCTGACTGAGCAACTCATAACACCTACCTGGAAGGCTCCAGAAACCCGGAGGGGTGGCTGGAGCTCCTGAAGGTGGCGGCTGGGGCATTCTGCCCCGGCCAACGGACCACCTACCCACAGGGCTCCACCAACCACGGGGATCACTGAATTAGCACATACCCAATCCCTTACCTCGCTCCTCCCTTTCTCCTGCCCTTTACCTTCCCTCTATAAGTTTCTGTTCTTCTGATTAAAGAGTCGGTTGACCCTGAACCATATTGGTTACGTCTTTTGTCAGCCGTCCGGGTGCTTAGGCAGTCGGTGCTGCCTGTCCGCATACAGGGCGCCGTCGGTGTGGCTAAAGCCCTGCGGCGCACCCCACGACCTCCTCACCTTGGATGGGTCCGACCCGACTGGGCCAGCCCGAGAGAGTGCCTCGACGCGGCGGCGTCCTCCTTCCGGCCCGCGACTGGACATCGCAGAGGATCCAGGATCCCGGAGGGTGAGACAAGCCGGTTCCCCGGGGGGGTCCAAGATCACGCGCGGAGGGTCGGCGCATCGGCCAGGCCTGAAGACCTGCGGCCTAGTGCCAGCCCTGGCCAGCAACCCGCGACAATATAATAAATCTTTCCATGGGTGAATCATCTAATGTATTGACAAGTACCCATGGCATGCAAAATAAATAATCTGGCATGAATAAAGTCAGATGTTTGTATATAATTTCCCATAAATATAGACTGATGCCAAAATCATGACTAAAAATGGAAAACTCATGTTAGTATTTATGGGTTTTGAATAACGTCTTTTACTGAATATACATTCTCCCTAAATTAATGATTTACAATCTGGGTCTTTAAGATAAAAATTGTGTGCACTAAGGTAAATCTTCTATTTGCAGAATAAACACAGTAACATGAGTTTTGATATAATATGAAGAATATATGATAGAATAGGTTTGCCACTAAATATGTTATTTGTGCATTTCTTTTTGTTAACAAGATAAAGTTAGCCACATACAGATATTGCTTTTGTTCTGGGAAACTTTTTACTCTACCTTTAGTAGTTGTACATTTTTTTGTTTCTTCCTTGATTGTATCATAATTTTTTTTTCTTCTTTTAGCAGGAACACTCTACTTTTTGTAAAAGAAAAGCTTTAGTCTTATGTCTTAATGTACATTACCTGTAAGAGGCTAATTG
Source organism: Crypturellus undulatus (assembly GCA_013389825.1). Classification (NCBI taxonomy): domain Eukaryota; kingdom Metazoa; phylum Chordata; class Aves; order Tinamiformes; family Tinamidae; genus Crypturellus; species Crypturellus undulatus. The sequence goes on along the minus strand of VWPW01016030.1, from coordinate 97,811 downwards.
AGGAAGCTTGGCTCTATCAGCAAAGCAATCCAGGTCAGACTTTACTATTCACCTTTTATTGAAAAAGAAATTGTGTGTGACAGGAGTGTTTCAACTTTGTAAGCACAATCTTACCTACTTTGTTGACTTCGTAGAAATTCTCAGGCCTGTCCAATGGGAAATATGTATATATATAGTCAATATATAAATATATATATGTATTTCATAAAGACACAGGATACAGAAAGTGTTTTCTTCAAGAAAGGTGTTACCATAAGAAATAAGCAAATGTCTGAAAAAGTTATTAATTGTGTCTGGACTTTATTTTTTTAGTTTTAAAAAATGTCCTTTATTCCAAAAAGAGTTTGAAAAATATATTTCAAACAACATTAGTCCTTGTCTAATAAATTCAACTACCTTCAAATTCATTCTGGCTCAGATATACACAAAAAAGAAAACAGATTATGCCAAAATTTGAAAGAACTTTCTGTTGAAAAATAGATGCATAGGAGATTAATAGTAGTGACAAGGAACATAAAAAGTTGCAAGCTAGCACCATGAGCACTCCTTCTATTTTGACTGCAACCCTTGTCATCAGAGGCTAACTATTCATGTGTGTAAATATTAAAAAGAAAATAAGAAGTCAAATATATATTTTGTAAGATTCAGGAAAGGATGACAATAACATCTGTAGTTTATTTTAATTTATTCTTCCTAAGAAATATAATCTTTGATTAAAAGCTAACATATTATTACTGGAGCCATATTTTTTCCAAAATTTGATGGTTTTGTCTGAATTTATATTTAGTGTTTGAGACAAATGATTTTTTTTCAGTAAGGCAAAAAAAGGTAACTTCTTTTCCATTAACCCATTAAGATTTAACTGTTCAGAAGGCACCAGAGTTGCAATTGCTTCTCATATGATCTGTAACCATGATTTTCTACTGCTTCCTCTTCATCAGTTTAACTACCTTGTCTTATGTTGGATGAGGATTCAAAATAGCAATTAAAGATTATGCTACAAAGCATATGTTGCTGCAGATAAGGCAGCTCTGATCCAAAGGCTAAGCGGCAAAGACGACTGATTAATGGTCATTTGTCTCCCTCTAGACATACTGACATACTGGCTATTGGATAACTTTGGCTATGGATTCCTAGGGATTCCCATTGGGTACCCTTGTAACCACAAGTTATAATTATTTCCTTCATTTGGGGATTTTTTTTTTTTTTTTATTATTTCAAGTTGCCTGAAATAATGTGAAGTTTATATTTTAGCCCAACAAAGAGTTACTCAAATTGAGCATGAAACTGAAAGAATGTATTTTGTGCTGGAGGACAGTATATATTGCAGGGATCTAGAACTAATACAGTCTTATCTTTCTGGGAAGTCACTGAACAAGGAAAAAGTGCAGGGACACTTTCATTGCTGCAAGGTGGATTGTTATATATGTTTAGTGTATTCCAAGAAACATCAATGTTAATTTGTAAAGGACTTTGTCTGCCATGTCTTTTATGGTAGAATAAGGATTCAACGTTTTCCTTAAGTTTACTCCTGAAACACTTTTCAGAAGCCAGGACTATTGCAGATTTTTACTATGAAGTCTATACTTTTTATTTTCTCTTTTAATGTCAAGTCCAGTTCTTCATCTACTGTAAACAGCTTCTACTGATGTCAGAGTTTGCCTTTCTATATTAACTGAACACTTAGCAGATATACCCCTTCCAACATTCAGATAAAAAGAGATAAATGTCTGGTTGTTTTTAATGAAGAGTAAACACTGTTAAACAATAAGGTGATACTTCCTCTAATTAAGTGGTTTTGTTCACTATCATGAGATGCAGCATTTATCATGGACAACTTGTTATATATATACTTATATCATTTCATTCTGTTGTTTAAAAGCTTTACTGTAATGCATAATCCATAGAAGAATGCAGAAGAGGACAGCACATCTGCTAAACATATCTTATGAAGTTTATTAAGATATTAAAGGAGAATTTTTAATGGTATTCATTTGACATTAAGAATATTTCCTGTACTATTAATGTAGTCTTTAAAGTTTGGGTAAAGGAATAATACTCAGATTTGTTCCTTTTTCGGAAAAAAAAATCATATACAAAATAATAAAAAAGTCTATTTGACTAGCTCTTGAGAGAGTCTCTTCAACTTACTTTGAAAACTATTCCTGTGTAGGCGGCAGTCAGAAGCTTTCTGGGAAACTGTGGCTTCTTAGAGGCGAATTTTTACTTCAGGCTTTGATATAGTCTTTGACTATAAACTGACAGTAATGAGATGCCATCCACATTCTACTGTGAAAAATTGGTATATATTTCCACTGATTTGCCACAGTTGCTTGAACCCTAACTGGTTTTAGAGACCAGGGAACTACAATCTAAACAAAGCAATGGCAGTCTCAGTGAATTAATGTTTCTGATACTGTTAAGAATATGTTTTTGATACTGCTAAGAAAAGTTTCTACATATTCAGACCCCACATATGCTTCATTACTGGACAAGAGGGATGTGGAAATCACTGTCAACTCTTGGGGACCTAAACTGGCACTCGCTGAAGCTTACCTCAAGTCCTTCTGGGTCCATTCCCCTCCATGGGCTTTATAAATGTTACGAATCAAATGAAAGTTTCATACTTCTGATAGCTGACATCAAGACAACTGTCTTAACAGTTGTATCAGCTGCATTAACAGGAGCCCTGTGCAGAACTGAGTAGTACTGGACAGTGCTGATCCTGTCTGAATGTTACACACCAGCTGAGGTTGGCTGCAACTCGCTTATCAGGCTAGCTGACTGAGGGAAAAATTTTGCTCCACTTACTAGTTAGTTGTTAGAGGAAGAGGGCAAGAAGTTCCCTACAGTGAGGGCAAATTGCCCTTTTGGCTTACTATAACCTTTCAAAGCATGAGTAAGAGTGACAGACCATGTCACCTTTCCTAAGGTGCAACTTCATTATCAGGAACTCTAGGGTGCATTAAGTTAACTCTGTATCTACAATGCATAGGGACTAAGGGAGCTCTAATAAGATCTTATTAAGTGCTGTGGGGGAGCTCTAGGTTCTCGTGGTGCTGTTTGGTCTCTCATGCTTTACGTTGATGTTAAGCTGTTCATTGATGAGGCTAGGGCAAGACCTTTTGCTCTGCTGATTTCTTTTCTCTCATTCCTGCCTTGGCCGCTTTTATACACTCCCAGATGTTATTCAGAAGTAATTTATTCCATCCAATGAGGACTTTGTTATGTCTGCCACATCACATTTCCTCCCGCTTCTCATGGTCTTCAAACTGCCTGAAATGATTGCTAAATTAGGTCAGATGCATCGTTCATCTTTGTATTTCTTCACTTCCAAACTTATCTGGCCAGCTTGCTTTTGGGTTTTCAGTACTAACAGAGTAAGAGTGCCTCACACTGATTTACTGAAGCAGCTTTGTAACTTACCATGTACTGCAAAAAAAACTTTTAAGGAATCTCTGTCTACAGGGCAAAGTACAAATAATTCAAGCTAGACAGGATAGTGTAGTTCAGAAAGTCTCCAAGAGAGAACAGATGAAACTACATCGAGGATATTCCTGCCAAACAAGCCATCAGGTCCCGATAAAATACATGTATGTGCATATGTGCTTGTGACAAATAGTTTTTACCACTCAGCAAATATGCAGTACTCTGTATCAGAATGAAGATTTCATCTAAATGAAGATACAATATGTAAAAGTCAAATTTATTTCTTCTGTACAATTAGATTTTTAGAGATTATTGTTTTGCTGTGTCTTGCTGTGTCTTGTGTAATCTGCTGGAATAGAAGACAACTGTAATGAAAAGTCAAGGCCCTATCTAGAAAGCTGCAGCTCAGTAACTGCTGTAAAAGGAGATCTCAGAGGAATGGAATAAAATAACCTGAGATTGAAGATGTGAATTCTGATTGGTATGCAAATAAATTCTGTGTTAAAAAGCAAGGGAAAAAATGCACACAGTTGGATACTGAATGCTTAATTCAACATACTAGTTTGATACTGATGTAATGCCTTTTATTTGAGTGGTATCACACTGACACGAAAGAGTAATAACAAAGGTTAAGCTGCAAGCATGAAATTTGACCATGACAAAGAGGCCTTAGAAAATCCATTTTAATGCTTGCAAAAAGAACCATTTTCAAAAATGTCCAAGTCATTAAGGAGCCTAGTCCTATTTGCTTTCAAAGTAATTCAGATTGTTTTGAAAGTGACACTCAGTCCCAAGCTATTTGAAAGCTATATGATCTATAATACCTTGGAGTTAATGATAGTTTATTCATTCAGATTATTTTCTTCAAAGGACAAAATCATTTTCTGTGAGCTGAGCTCTGTTGTGGAATTGAACATTACTTAATTTGAGGAAAATATCAAAATAATAATAACTACAAATTTAAATTAACCTGGAAGTGACCTGTCACAGAGACCTGTTCAACTGTAAGGTAAATTAACATGTATCTTCCATATTTACATAAATCCTCATTTTTTTTACTTGTTATATTATGACACACTAAAGAATTCAGTGATTTATACACTTCTTGTTATCTTTGTGTGTGTGTCAAGAAGCTACATTTACCCAGTATCTTACAACAGAAAGATTGCACATAGTGTCCCTTTGTCCTACCATCCTTTAATTTGTCTGTTTTGTGCTTCATTTATACAGTTTTCAGTAAACAAGTTACCTCTGAAAATATTTGAAAGTAGGAAGTCCACAGGATATTCAGTTGACAACTTAGGGATCATTTAAAAAAGCAGACTTGCATAAAACAGAATTTGACTAGAGGTTATGCTATTATTTTGCACACAAAATTCCAGATAATTCAATCACAGAGTTACTGGAAACACAAATCTATTATATGTTTATCATAAATATAGTGTGTACAATTGCTTAAACATTTCTAAATATAAACATATATATATATTACACATAGCGGATAATTTTAATTATGGAATTAAAATGTTAAAAAGTTGGTGATTATATTGCATCACTAATGGTAAAAAGCCATTTTACCATAAAAGAGCATTCCCCTAGCTGCATTCCAATATTGTTAATTCAGCCTACCTAAACTGGGGCCCATTTTGATATGGTATGTTTTTTGTCTAGCAAATATATATTCCCTGTTGACAGGTTGTCTCCACCTGTTCTTCACCAGATTGATTGTTTTGGCACCCCTACACTAAATAAACATTTTGAATATTCAAAGCAGAATTTCCTCATTATTTTGATTTGGGAGACATAACTTCATTGAAAGGTTTTTTGTTATCAATTTCTATTTGTGCGAGGACAGGGAACTTTTCAGTTATTAATCAATAACGAATATCTAATTTATTAGAAATATATAGATATATTCAGAAGTAATAATTAATAAGATATTGATCAGAATTTTGTGCCTATGTGACTCTAAGAACAAATTACATGATTTGCCACTCAAAAAGACTTTAATGAATATTTTACTCTATGTTGGTCTTGCCTTAAATTGAAATTTTACCTATCATGGTCTACAAATTAAAATATGTAAGTTCATCTAACTGGATTCACTTTCATATGGGTTGAGGAGATCTAAAACAGTTTGGTTTTGAGTTTCTGACTTACATTTCCTAAACTACCCATACAAACTAGCCTAAATTAGCCTTACTGCTAAATAGGTCTCTAAAAAAAATAAGTAAAATATATAAATAAAAGTCAACAGTCTGTAAAAGGCACAGTAAGGTCAACAGAAAACAGATACTCTTTGAATATCAGCAGACAAGATATATGTGAAAATCTGATGCTTGTTTTAACCTTTATGTTATGAAAAAAAAAAAAAAAAGAAAATTCAAGTTAGTTGACATCAAAGGAGGAGGAAATCACTGAACTGAAAAAGATGTCAGCAGTGTTAGTGTACACTGGTAGTTACCACTAAACCAACTTGTCAAGAAAAAGAGAAATGATAAAGTGATATAATTAACATTTGTTTTTAATTAGTATCACTGTTGCTATTAAGAAAAAATGAAGGCCTGGAGAGAGTTCAAAAAGAGATGAGCTATCCCACTGTAATTACAACTCCCAGCAGGGTCTTTCTCATCTGATTAACACCACAGCAGGACATCTGTCCTGCCATGCATCTATCTGCCACAGTCATGGGGATAAAGCAAAGGTGCTAACTGAGAAACACAACAATTTCCTTTAATATTTAAAGTATTTGACGTTTGTAGCTACACTTTATAGTTTATATACAACCAACTGATAATAAGTGTTTGAGGTGAAGGGTTAAAGGAGAGGAAGGAAGTAAGTCTGTAAGTGTTCAATTTATAGAATATAAATTAAAACAAAAGGCTCAATTAAATATTACTTAAAAAAAAAAGTAACAAATGATACAATTACAGTGTAGAATTCTTTTACAGTGCAGTAGCTTTCTATTCCCCTTAAATATGGATTAAGTTTTGTTCATTTGTTAGTTAATATGGCATTGGCATTACGCAAAAAAAATGTTTTGCTAGGAACCTGTGTAATCTGTGTCACCAGTACTCCCTTGTCTTTGACTTGAGGAAAGCAAGACTTCCCACTCACCCTTAGTTGCTTTCCGCTCAGTAATGAACAAAATCTTCAAAGACACTCAGGCAGTTTCTTCTGGATTGGTTTCTTCTAGATACAGTTTTTTACTTTATTTTGTTTTCTTTTATTGAAAGCAGCAGTCTGTTGAAGCCAAAGGAATCACTTCTCTTTTGGCTTTAATTCACATTCATAAGTGTGAGTGGAGCCATTACCCAGCCTGAATAGATTCTGCAGCATATCTTCTGCTTGTCAATAAGTAGGCTCCAAGATGACCTATAGTCTTCAAAGCAATGTCACTTTAATATTGCAGTGTACTTTTTATCTGGGGCGCTAATAAAACATACTGTATGACGTGACACAATTACAATTAAATTACCTAATTTCAAAAATAATTTTGTTAATTTTTCTCTTTCAAAACTTCTTAAGAGGCTATTAATTCTTTTACAAAGACTTAATTACCTAAAATACATAAACAAGCAGCTGTATTTGTTATTTTGTCAATAAAATTAATATACGTTAATCGTATTTTGGAATTGCAATTAACTTTTTATAATTGGCACATACTGTAAGTTTTAGTCCAGTCTAATTTGATAGAACATTATTTTATTATGCTTCTAATTAAAATGTTCTGGTACAACCTCAAGGAGGCTCTTTTGAAAATAACTCTCTACTATGGCTGAGTTTAAAAGTGCTGAGGGGTCAAAAGGGTTTGTTTGATTTATTTTCATCTTTGCATTGAGGTAATCGTTTTCCCACTTGGGCTGGGCTATTGGATATTTTAAGAAAAGAAAAGGGGGATTCTTTAACAAGAATTGGTAGCTGAGATCTTTCCCTAAGCAAAATAATTGAAAACAGTGATGCTGAATAACCTACTGAGCTATATGTTAGATTTTTAAAGAAAGTAATCTGAGGACTGCTCTGTTGAGAACTCCTGCCAAAAGAAAGTGCCGGCTGGGCTTCGGTATGTTCCTATTCAGAAAAGAGAGTAATCATATGTTCCATTTTTCTTCCATTTTTTTAGTGATCTTTTGCAGAATTACTGTCACCAGGATATCTTAGCAGTGGTAAATCAAGCTGATTTCTTGCTCCAGTCTAGTCAGACTCTCTGCTCTCCATAATTCTGAACTGTCTTGAGAAGGAACAAACAGCCTCTCGTGAAATTCATAGAAGAAAATAAGCAAATGTGTTGATTCTCTTTCCGATCCTAGTCTTCTTGCACTTCCTGTAAATTGTTCCAGGGGCTCATGAACTGTTCTCACTGTAAATAGAATTATCATTGCTATGGTGGAAATAGGGGCCACATTGAGAGGGCAGTAGAAGACAAGATCTTGTTGACTTGGATGACCCTGATAATTCATGGTCCTCACTTAAGAATTAAATTCATTCATTATAAATAAATAAGGAAAGAATCTTGCACCTTTGGAGAATAATGGGAAATCTTCATAGTATCTGTAAAGACATACATATATATTTATATAACATATCTTATATTCCTTTAGGAATCAAAGAAAAATAGACAAGTTGAAAGCCATGTGGCAGTATCTGTCTATTAGATGCAAGTCTAAAATCCACGACCAAAAATTAAACGCTTAGTCTCTTTACACAGTCCATGTGAAGAATTACTGCATGTCTATATGGATGAACACATTATGCTTTCAGGTACCCCTGCATGGGAGTCAGTTGCCAACCTGTCTCCCCCAGGAGTATAAATTATGATCTTGATCTTGTTTCCTTTGGTATAGTTAAGAGTTTAAATTTCAAATGAAATACGAATACCTTGTGTTAAAATAATTATAAACTTCTACCAGATGAATATGTACCCTGAAAACAGAAAACATGCTATCAGGATCCAAAAAGAACTAGTGTTTTTTTTTTTCACTCCACCAAAATACACTACCTACATTATAAATGCTGTTACCACAGATGTACAGCAAATGAAAAACAAACTGATTGTAGAGTGTGGCACTTCTGTTTCTCTAATTCATTCAGCCGGTGCTGATCATCTTGCATATTTATTGGAAAATTATCCAGGTTTCTACTGACAGATAAGACGTAGCAGCATTTAGGGACAAAATGTACCTCTAATTACCCTTCTGCAGTCTCCCAAAGATAGTGAACCTAGTTTAGCTTTGCTGATGAAACAGCACAGTCTCAGTGCATAAGTGAGGCAAAATTACTGAAGATTTATAGTTGATGCTTAATGTTCCCTTTATGTTCACCTTCTGTTTCAACAGTTTGTATCTGAAATTTACATTTGACAGGTGAATTAAAACAGAAAGGTAAAATTCCCATTCTAGAAAGTAGCAAATCCCCTATTGGGCAGAGGCTACATCTTAAGATTTGACTGTATTGTTAAATTAACAATTTTACTGTGTTGTTAGGAGCAGAAAGAGCCAAGTTATTTAAACCATTTATCCCACCGAAATGTTTCCAGTGTTGGCTTTAGTGGGCCAAAGTATAAGCTGGGCTGTTTTAACACGTAAAATTGTTTATCATAGTAAAGGTCATCTCCTCACATCTTAAATGGTTGGTTAAATGCTTTACTTAACTTCCAGAAGAATTTCATTAGCTCTTAAAAGTCTTTTTATTTCTGTATATTCTGCTTGGGACTGCCCTAATCAAGCTAAACTAACCAGATCAAAAATAAATAACTGAATAAATAAATAAATAAAAGGATTAAGAAGGATCTGAGACCATCTTCTCTGCCCCTTAAGGACTGTGTGGATGGATGGTATAAATTGCTTATCTTTCTGCATTTTCAAATCAGTGGTGATGCAATGAACTGTAGATTGATGCTCATGTCTTTGAGCAGAACGCTTTAATTCTTTCATCAGTTTGTGCTAGCTAATTATGTGTGAGGAGTTTTATTCTTTGCTTTCAAAGACTTGTCAATGTGTGGGATGACAGTACAGAGAAGCAGAACTGTTCTTTTTAATTGCTCCCAGCACTGAGTGCTCCTCTGGGCATAGCTGGGATCTGTGATAATTCGATTCTCATTGCCCCTGCCTATGCACTCGTCGGGAGCTGAGTGATTCCCAGTCAGGCCTCTGGGCTGGTTTGCAAAAACTTGCAAGATGTTGTTTCTGTATTAAAAACAGAGGTAAAGACAAATTGCTGACAATTTCAAAGCTTCTGTCAACCATGCTGTTGTGTGTGGCAATCAATGGACATGGAAGAGCTGAAGTAGATCCTGTCATACACTCTCCTGTGAATTTGTATGGGGACCACTTTATGTATGACCACGTGACCACTTTATGTATGTAAACAATACCTAATTTACCTTGTTTGCACTTTTTCATTTCTGTGAGCCTGTAGGAATAGGCAGTAGCACCAGAGAGAAACTGAATCTTTATTTTGAAAGCCATTTTTTTTAAAGACACTCATAATGACACCTTTCTAAAAACAAAACAAAACAGAATAAAATCAAATAATAAAATCTTGGTAATTACATCATCAAGACAGAGATGTAACCCCTCTCTCTACTTCTTCTTTTTATTTATTTTTTTCCAGTGGGTTTAGTGGATTGAATTATGTATTGGATTTGATTCGTAGTCCTCTTATCAGTGCATTTTGTTCACATTAAATTTGCAGAAAAACTTCCACTTACCAGGCTTGTGTTGTGTTTTATTGACACAGTAGTTGCTTCCCTAGCTTTTCTTTGGAGCTGTGGAGACTGCATCATTGAGGATTTTTATGCTGTTAGATAAAAATTCTTCTTCGAATTTTTCACTTATCACAACTCTAGTCTTGACAGGAGGATGGAGTAAGTGACCTATGAAAAGCTCCTCTGTTCCAATTATACATGATGTGCCTTTCTGAAGAGGAAAAAGGATGCACATAATAATAAGGGCACACATAGCGCCCTACTGCTTTGTGTTCATTTTAATACAAAAAGGTCAGAAATCTACAGTGTTGGTAAGTTCTTCCGTGCATATTTCTGTTTCTCTACTCCTACTTACATCATGTGTGTGGACAACTGAATTAGCCACGTAATGAAAGGGGAAAACTATCAGCTAAAATCAATGAAGTGTACAATTTGCAGCAGCTTGGGAATCTGCCTCAGCACGTTTCAATATTTGGCAGAAAAAGGAGCAGTTTGAACTGTATGTGTTTTCGTATTCTTCTACTCTTACCTCCTCATATATTTACATTTTGGGCAATTGAATTAATTGCCTGGAAAAGACCACTCTCAAAACATTCACAGCAGGTGCTTCTTCAGCTTCGTTTACATTAATTGCTTTCTTTGCTGTTTCAAGAGTCAGCAACACACAATATTTTACAATTAACCTGTCTCATCACAATGTGAATCCTGTTTATCCCAGTTGCCAGAGATTACTGATATCCTTGGGTTTGGAACTGAGGCAGAGGGTTAGGATAGATCTAAGTCTTCTTCAGATTCCATGCTGAACAATGCAAAGATAGACATTTGTAGATCAGGGTTTCCTCCCACGCAGCGAAAAACAAAAAATGGGTTTAATGGAAAAGTTCTAATGGCTAATGATTTAACTGATTCAGCTTTTTGGAGTAGCTATCGAGTCAGCACAGATACAGTAAATTAGCTATAAGGGACTTCACCAACAATAGATACCTACCTGATAGCCACAAAATTTAAATCATGATTATTTTATGATAAGGAAAATGTACTGTGAACCTGAATTCCACCATGCTCCCCGATTAAACAGTGTGATTCAGCACAAGACTGTATGCAGGTGTCTGCAGCCATGATTAGGGTTTACTTATTCCTTCTGTTTCTACCACCCCAAAGGGAAAAACAAAACATAACAAAACAAAAAAACAATAATAACAAAGAAGCAAACAGGGACAAATGAAGGCTGAAACAACAAATGAAATTAAAGGTGTGAAGTTATTTTTTGTTTGTTTATGAAAATGTAAGGAGAGACCATAAGAGATCCTCTTTAAGAAAATATCTAATCATGTGCTTACCTTATTTGTGTTTTTCCTTATTGACCTCAATGAGACATAGCCATGCATTTGAAATGTAGAAGTATCTGACTGCTTTGCTGAAGAAAGATGCACTCTTTAAAGGAGGTTTCAGTCTTAAACTAACACTTGTTCCTTGCTATTTCTTAAAATAGTGCCTGATTGAGTGAGGAGTTCAAGGGTATCCAAAGGTGTCTGTGTAATGAGGTTTATGGTTGTTTTCAACTCTGCACTTCAATTTTGATTATCCTTTTTTTTTTCTATAGTAGGGAAGTTAGAACAGATTTGATGATAAGAAAGTGTAAAACAGAACAGTTCTGACAGTGAAAGATGAGTAGGCCTTTTAAAAACCTGACATTTGAAATGTGTAGGCTCTTTAAAAGCCTGTGTGTGGGTATACCTGGCTCAGCTTCATCAGATATTTTATAGCAGTTTACTATCAAAAAAAAAGACAAACAAAGAAACCCCTTGCATACATTTATGAAATCATTTCAATATATCAAAACAGTGGAGCTAACGACATAGAAAAAAATCTCATCTCCAAAATATAAATTATTTGGAATACATAGCTGAGAAACACCATTGAAACACCACTATTTGTAAGTTTATAAGGTGAATACCTTTATATCTGCCAAGTCGTTGTTGTTAACACTTTTTAATCTATCCTATAGATAGCTATCCTGTAGACAGATGGAAACCTTTCTGTTTTCTATTCTTTGTGTGTTTTCTAGTTTTCCAATACACTCATGTGAAAATCCTAATGGAATTTATGTTAAAAAAATCCCAGTGGATAAGAATCCACATTTCAAAGTAAAGTTTACATGCTGATTCTGATCTCCCCTTCCATAGTTTTTAAATCTTTTTAAGTTTCATTACCATCAATGAAGCTGTACATAAATGATCACGCTATCTGCAGAGTGTGCAAATATCAAACAGAAAATGGAAAGCTATTTAAAAGCTATCAGCAATAATCCTAGCTCTGCTCCATATTAATTTAGCATCAAAAAGAAGCTGTTAATGTAATGGAAACAAAATTTGACCATTTCCATCTGCTTTTAAAAATGTCATATTAGATGTCCCATCAACATTTCTGTTTAGATTTCATTATCATTCTTAAATTTATCTTAAGCTTGCCCCTAAATAATGGTTAGAGATTATACCCAAATGACCTACTCAATTAAAAGTTTTTATGCATACCTGCCTTCCTGGGTCTTGGCACTACTGTTGGTATTGTAACCTTACAGGTTATATCAAGGGCAATCAAGTCCTTAAACTAAGGATCAGAGGAATGCCATATCAAATTAAAGGAATATTTGTATGGTTGAGAAACAAATTCAGTTTCGAAAAGGTAATTTCAAATAATTTCAACTATTTTTGATTGTTCTGGTTTCCTGTCAATGGAAAATGTAGGACACAGACTGAGCCATCTGGGGAACAGCAGGTTAATGAGATGTTTCGGACAGTTCTTACAAATGTGGAAAAAATATGACAGGAACTAGAGAAAAAATATATATTGACAATCATTTTTTATTCGTAGAAGAGAGTTTCTAAAATGTGTCCATTCATACAAAAAAACATAAGTAAACTTGCTTTTCTTGCTTATGTTTCAAGAAGCTGTTGGAGAACTTGTAGACAATAGATATTTCTGAAGTGTGAGCAGTGTGAGCAGGTAGAATGGGATTATTAATTTGGTGATGAGAGGCTGGAAAAAAATACAGGGCTGTTATATGGATTATGCATGATTATCAGTATATGCAAAGTAACTTAGGAAGCAGCATGTTTGTCCTTATTAATCCATTGCCCTGAAAGCAAACCTCACGTGAAGAGGAAAAGTTTGCTCCAGTACTCACCACAACACATAAAAGAAATAAGTTACTGGAAGGAGATAAGTTTTGTGCTCATGCATGTCTTTAAATGTCCTATTGTTTCAAAAAGATCGGACCAGTATTAAGGAAAGCTAATTGTTTCCGTCAAATAAACATAGCATTTTTTTTCGGTCGCTTGAAGGCTAACTGCATATCAGACTGTCTTAGTAGACATGAAGACCAAAGTGGAGGTATAATTGTTGTTTTCAGATACAGAGGCAGTCTCCTCTCAGAGATGCAAAGTGATAAGACGCGACAATGTTCTTGAGCTATAGAAAGAGAAAATCTAACTGGTATATGAGGAGAAAATGCTTATTAGGAGAGTGGTTAAGCACTGAATGAAGCTGATGGAAGAGCGTATGGAAACTTTGTCTATAGATGTTTTCAAACTGGTTGAGGCCACAATCTAAATTTGAGCAGAGGATTGAACCAGACAACCTCCAAACCTTCCTTGCAATTAAAATCAAGCCGTGACTCTATGATTTGCATTTTTCTTGAGCTTGCTGGTGTTTAATCACTATTTCTGTATTAAATGCTTGTTTATAGTACTATGCTTTTACATGTCCAGAATAAAAATGCTTCAAAACACAGATCATGCATAACATCGACTTTTTATAGAGTTGTCATTCTGAAAGACTACATATACTGATGAGTGATGCTGTTTCCCACGTGATAACTCTCCTAAGAGCACAATCATCTTACTGTAACAGTAAAGCGCTTGCTAACCACTATATTTAATTAGAATAAAATGTAAATGTATTAATGCATTTCATTTTAGCTCTTTTAGGAAAGAAAGATTTCTAGCCACCAGGAGTTCATGGTATTACACCAACTTTTTTTTTTTTTTCATTTTAATAAACAGTTTGAGCTGCTCTGGTTCAAAATAGCATAATTATTCTGAAGCACTTCTGAAAAGAGAATAAATGGTACTTTAAGTTCTTTGCAGGTTGATCTGGCACTGCTGGAAGCTATTGCAATTAGTAAATCTGCAAAAGCATTGTTAAAGTTATTTTCCTCAGCTTCAATATACTACAGTTTATTAGTGAGCCTATTATTTATGCACTCCCTTGGGCCATTTAACATTTACTTCTGTTAATGAGAATCTTCATCTTAATTAACAATACTGAAATACTATCTTCCTCCCCTCCACAAAATGAATCAAGACCTCAGAAATGTACCCCAGAATAATATCATTTTGAAGTTATTAAAACCAAAGGCTTCCCATTGCATCATTTTGTATTAACATCAAAGTTTCCTGAAAGGCACTTAGTGAAATTCCATGTATTTTACATATCTTAATTAAAAAGTATGAGCTCATATTAAAAGACACTGTATGATTCAAAGTAAAAGTCCATGTGAGGGATTTGTCTGAATAATAATTAATTTTTGAGATTTATAGAAATTCAGAATTCTGTTTCACAATTTTTAGGTCAAAGTTGCAGAAAAAACACTTTCAGATAACCTCTGTATAACCATCAAGAACTGTGACCAGATTATACATGATCATAACCCTCTAGTTTTGCTCATTTGAACAGTGTCTTCTGAAAAAAGTTTCTCGTGAAGAGAAAGCAAAAGTTTAGTTTGCCATCCAGAAGTGCACAGTAAACTTTTGACCAAATCTTTTCAATCAGAATAGTCATTTTTGTTTATGCAGAGAGAAGTTACTGCTACTGTGTCTAGAAGAAAGACAAGCCCTACAAAATATGCTTTGCCTAATAGGACAACCAGAGAAAGGCTCCTTTAATAAGATAATAGTATATTTTAATAAGATATAGTATATTTTAAAATTTTCTAACCTACTAGATGAGTAATTTCAACTTCTGTCCTCTAGATTATGATCAGGATGATGATACAAGCATGTAAAGTACAAATGCTGGATTTAGGATACAGATCCTAAAGTCAGAATATCAATTTGGAGTAATCATGAATAATAATGAATGACTACTTCCACTTCCCTCTTCGTTTCTCTCCTCTCTCCTCCTTCCCTCCCCTCCTACAAATTTTACAACCTTTACTGGAACATAAGAGGACAATTGGTAGTAACAAGAGTCCTTTTCTTTCTTCTTTTCTTTAAACATTGTGGTGAGAGAAAGAAAAAGACAAGCACTGTACAGTAACTTGCACTGATATTTATTGATTGTTCTGTCTGCAACAATACAGGTGTTCTCAGGCAGCACCTCCAACTATTGTTGGAGAAATTATGTTCCTACCTTTTACACTAACCTGTCATTCAGATAACCTGTCACATGTGTGATAGCACAAGAAATGCTCAGGTTCCTGTTCTTCTGGTCATGGCTGTTTGATCCAGAGAAAGTCCACGCTTGAACAGACGAGAAGCTCTCTGACCCCGAACACAAAGCTACAGGAATAAAGCAGAAAATCATGTCCCATGTTCTGTTGAATGGTGAATTGAATTTTGCCTTCCTTGCATTAATGTTCCTGTATCTGCATTGCTCTCTAGTATAAGTCACTCTGACAAAACTCAGCTAAATGTTGGAAACATGGCTTTTAAGCAAATTTTGGGTGGCACACTTTCCAGGAGAGATGTATAGTTCTGCAATATATATATATATATATATATATAGGATCACACCAGGGGTGATGAGCCTACACCAAGGACTGAGTTATAGGGGCAACTCTAGAAGCGGCTCACATGGAGGAAAGGGCATAAAATAAAGACTAATCTCACTGCCTCGTGTTTGGTATGCCATGCTTAGTAAGTCTGCTAGGTAAATATGCTCGAGTTGCGGCCTTCTGTCCCATAATGAAACTCCAATACGTACATTTTGCCTGAAAGCTGACATACCCATCAATGTTACTACTGCATTGGTTCAGGATTCGGTGTATGGTGGCTGGCTAGATAGGAACATGGGAAACTATTTCCACTTTAGGAAATTAGTTCATAGAACAGAAGTTTTTTCAATAAGCTAGAAGTCAGGTAATTATAAATATAAGTATTTGTACTTGTTTTTCATCAGATACACGTTTTTCAAAGACCAATATACAGCTATATAGGAGGGAAAAGAATCATGAATCTGGTAAAGAATTCCTTCCTGAAAATTACAGCCATTAATACTGTTCCTCTGTAAGCTGAATCAAAATGTTTAATTTGTCTGTAATTCTGAACATTAAGGAGTTTGCAAGCCATGATGTGAAGATGTTAAAGTACATCAGAAATCTTTGTGTGCACTTTTTAATAGCAAATTATTAGCTTATCTCATCAGAGAATAATGTCAAGGGTGTATCTATTATTTATTCCTTTATTCCAGAATACTGATTTGTGTTGGGTCTGTCTGAGTGGTATAGTCTGATATTATGGAACAAAAAGTAACAAAACTCTTCTCCCTGGAAGCCAAGCCTGTGCCCTGGATTCTACAGATGACATATAGCCACAAAAATGAACATAGATATTCACAATATAGTCTTTGTTACTTCGGTGATGATTGGAAAAGAGGAAAGAGCTTGAGAAAATTACGGCAGTAGTGGAGAATAGTGTGAGTGTTGACATTATTTCTTAGAATTATTTTATAGCCATAGAAAATAGAGCATTTCAATACAATGGAAACTCAAACATGACCATTGTAATGGTTTTGTGATAGGAACCATAAATAGTAATCTACAATATTTTCTCACTTCTTCAAAAGTGTTTTAAGAGGATCAAATCTTTTGGTGATAAATGCAGTATAAGAGATGGTGTTGCAATTTGTCCATCAATGAACATCTGTAGTAATAACTTTTAGACCACAGATTCATAGAAGTTCACATGTTAATACCAGAGCATTTAAGGGCATTCTTCCCCTACTGTGATAATGTCCTGCAGCTCTACAGCCATTTTCATAATAGGCTGATTGACCAGATTTTTAATGATTTATATTGTGGTGAATCTGTATTACATGCTGTTTTACTTGAGGCATATTTGGAAAAGTGGGAGAAAGACAGAGAGTGAGAGAGGGAAAGAAGAGGGAAAGGACTGATACAGTACCAGAAGTTTATTACTAATAGTCTGCATTCTTAGTGGCTTCCTGTATCAAAATATCAATTGACATCACTTTGTACTATCAGCAATACCCAGAGTTATCTGACTGAAAGCCAGGTCACTTAGAAGCAAGGTAGTTATATTAGTAGCGCTGTGCCTGGTGCCTGACTCAGTGCATTTGCACAGAAAGAGTGCATCGCCAATGCATTTAAACAACTCCTGCACTGCGGCTGATTTTTTCCTGACCTACTTGACACCTGAGCAGAGGAGCTTAAGTCAATCTACACCCACTCATGTAGCCATGTTCATATGGAAATGAGAGGACTATTTGGCTAACTTATACTTTGTCTAGACCTGGCACACAAGATCAGACTTGAAATCTAAAAAAGAATTTTTGAACATAAAACGTCATTGTGCCTCAGGATTTCATTACTGTGGATTCCTATAAAAGAACAGTACAGTAGAGGATGTCACAACTGTAACACAAACCAGAGAAACTGATGATAGCAGTCCATGCCACAACAAAAGCTCTCAGAAACACACAAAAAAGCCAAATTCACAGTTCTTCATGCTGTTGACAGTTCATTTTTGAAAAATACTTTTTTTTAATGAAAATATATAAGCTTGTTTTTCAAGGAATTGTCAAATCAAAATATGTATTTTGCTGATGTATTAGGTCTTGTGTTTTTTTCTGTTTTTTTATTTTTCTTTCAAAAGCCTTTATAGCAACATGTGAGTAGAAATGTGTACCATCGCCAAAGCTTGTATTAGGTTGTACAGTATAACAGGGTTCAGTGAGGGAGGTTATTACACATAATAGTGAGTTATTTCCCAAGATCATGGCTGTCGAAGAAAAGGGTCTTTAAAGAACAGCAGACAAAGTGTGGAATGCAGGTTAGGGATTGTTCAGGATGAGCTGGAGAAAACTCCGCTGGTCAATAGGTCGACAACCATAGATGTCTTCTGAGGTAGACAGGATTTCTAGCAAGGATAGCTTACAAGGTGTATTCAGACTACATACATCCCAAATATTTTTTTGTTAATTCTTTGGGTTTGGATTTTTTTTTTTTTCCTCAATGTTTGCACTCTTAGATTTTTATCCATATGATTGAGAAAATTTGTATTTTGTACTTCTACAGGTCATGTCATTAACAGCCCTGTTTTTACACAAATTCTGGTGCTGATATTCACATGCACACCTATACACCAAAGACTTTGGCCAAATTTATGCTCTGGGATGCTGCACTTTCCCTTAACTACATACCCTAACCATGGGTCACAGAAGATCGACAGGTTTCACAGAGTCGTTACTCCTACCTTTCTGAGTGACATGTGCGAGAGCCACGTAGCCAGTACCTTGGTTCCTAAGCCCACCAGGATCCCCAGGACCATAAAATGTACGGACACTAATGTGAGGTTAGTCCCTCTCCAAAGCAAAAGAAGACCACAAGAGAGCTGGGCAGGCAATGCAACAGCGTGACCTGTTATATAATCCTAGCATCAGATGTTACAGCATCTGGTACAGCAGCCCTACAGCCCTGGCAAGAAGTTTAAGGCCCTAGTTATGCAGCACCACTACATTAATGACAGTTTTACAAACTGTTTACCATCCAAGTATTGTCTTGTATTCCTCACACTTATCTAAATGAGGATTCACTTTTTCTTTAAAAGGATGACATAGTGGGAGCCCAAGCTCTGGCTCGGGTGACAGGACAAGATGAAACTACTTCATAATTTGAGTTATTCAAGTGAGTCTTCCTATGTATATTCCATTCTGCAGGCCTTAGAATGACTCCAAAGTTTATGACTCTGCATTCTTATTTTTTTAATAGATGTACAATCTTGTGTTATATTTAACACAAAAGTTTATTTATTTACATGTTATGTACAATTATCTATTTAATGTTATTTCCCACAGTGAATATTCTTTTTACAAGGCACCTGCTTCAAATTAGGGTACAGTAATGCTCTATTTATACTGTATCTGATTAAAGTTGTTCAGCACAAGGAACTTACATCCATACAGTAAATAAAAAGGCAGTATAAACACTCAGGAAAAAAAAAGTTACAGATTTACTCCCATTAAAAAGAACAGAATGGCTGTTCATGGAGGAAAGAGAGGAGTAGAATTGTCTGTGTTTAAAATTCAAGTTAATTCAATTTTAGTGTTACTGACTTCAGAAGTAGACAGGCCTTTGATTTATCTTAGGTTATTTTATGGTTATCTTTTTGGAGGCAGTGATGTTAAAATTGTATTACCCTAGATTTTATGAACAGGTGATTCTGTGTTTAAAAATATTTAGGACAAAAAATCCACATTATTTCACAGTTAATTGGTCAAGCTGCCTCTTAGATTAGCATTACATGAGTGAGGGAAGCACTTTATGCTGAAATCTTTTCTCAGATATTGCCTAAACATGACTTTTCTGTCCTTTAGCACTAAAAATAGGAATGAGTAATGACTGTGCATTATTATTTTTATAGTATCATTGATTTATCTTAACACATTACAATCTAGAGAGAGAAAAAAGAAAGCTAATGTGGATTGTTGAAATGCCTATGTAGAATAATTTTAACTGTGTCTTCTTTTATTATATATAATTTCATTCAAATAGAAAAAGACATAGTAGAATGAGCTGACATGGATTCAAAATAAAATCCTCCTGCCCTCGCAATTTCAATCTTCCCTGTTCTTGAAATGGTTATAAACTAAACTTTAAATTGATTTTTTTTTTTTTTTAAAAAAAAGATGCTCTTTGGAAAAAAAGGAAAGAGAGTGAGTGTATACATACAGCGTAACTATACCAGTCATGAATATTACCACTGCACAAGATGGGATCTTTGAGCAAAGTCCCCTGTGTATATGTGTATTGCATATGTATATGTATATTTTATCTGTGACTGGACTCTGGAAGGTTATAATTTTGTTAGAGAGGTCATTGATAAATAGAATTTCATAACTGTCTTTACTCTTAAAAAGTCTAAATAGGCAGCCTTAACACCCTCCATCACTTAGATGGAAATCCATTTTTTTATGTAATCCAACTAAATCTGAATATCAAATATTTAATATGCTATATATATATATATATACACAATTTATATATCAAAGATATATTTATAACAATTTTTTAATATATTAAAATGAAAGTACTAATTTCTACCTCTATAGCTCAGTCCCTGGAATTTCCAAGGAAAGAGCACTAATTTCATTAACTCCTAATGAGCTCAGAGGTTGTTTGATATTTCTTTGAACTATTTAGCATCTTGCAAGACCAGAGTTTTCTAAAGAAAGCATAAATGAAGTCTTATATTGATCCTAGATATCCAGATCTTCTAAAATGTGATATATGATGTGATATTTGGGTGCTTTGATACAAGGTAAATGAGCTCATTTTAAAAGAATAAATAAATTGTTCTTATTCATAATGATCCCTAAGAAGTATTTCTTAAATGATGTTACTTTCTTTAGAAAGTTTTTACATCTGATGTCTGTTCTGCTAAAGAGATTCTAAATTTAATAACGATGTTAAACTAAATGACATATGGTTTCTCTTAAATAATTTAAGCTTGCTGCACTGATGCAAATTTAATAAGGCTGATTGATACACAATACCACTGGATAAGGTAAGAGAATAGAATTATAGGTGTAATGGTTTTCAGTTAAGATAATTAGTAAGGAATATTTTCTATTCATATAATGTAACTTTTCATTTAGATTCTGCTAAAATTGAAGACTAAGCATTAATAAAGATACATTGTATTTGCAAAGTTAATTAATCATTTTACTTTCTATACTTAAAACTTGGAATACTTTAATATATTTTCTACAGTAAGTAGCTTACTGGGCCGCACTGTAGGAATATGTAAAATAATGTTTTCCTAGTTCCATTTTATTTATTTATTTGTATTTGGTATGGTTTATTGAACCAGTGGTGTTTTCTCTCACCATTCCCTTCATATTTCAATGTGCATAACCAGAAAGTAGATCAGAATAATTAGAATTCATTCCTATGGTATAGGAACATAAAGATGGGATCTTTCAAACAAGATGCATACAGAATCCATAAAGATTCCATACACATATCATAAACAATAATGATTATTTCTAACTGCTACTGCCCTCGCCAAATTTCTTTAATATATTGCAAACAATTTATATTCTTGTGTTTTGAATTTTATCAGTAGATGTCTGTACTTTATAGTGGTATGACTGCACTATAGTATAATGACTGCACTTCTAAGAAACTAAAGGAAAAAAAGAAATTAAAAAGAAATTATAGTGGTGAAGAAATTTTTACCATATTCTGTAAGATAAGGCAAGCAAGTAATTTAGATATCTTGCCATTCTCTTGTGACTACTACCTCTTATAGCTGATTATAGGCTGGTATTAATCACCTAGCTTTTTCTGTCCCTCCCATGCTAACTAGATTCTCAAAATGATTACTTGCACATACTGTTTCTTTTCTTTTTTACATATGTTTATGCATTTTAGAGCCTTATTCCATCACGGTCATCATTGTAATGTGTGCAGCCCTCATTAAAAAAATGATTTAAATAACATTACAAATGAAGCAATCTATAGCAGAATTAGCAATCGAATCACAGTCTCCCGAAGACTCACTGAGAAATATATGCAACTACAAAACCATCTTTCTTTTCCAATATTCCTATAAATTATTTTAGCAATATTGATGGGTCAATCCAAAATAGGATAGGATATGCCTTTCAGAAGATTTTGCTTTGCTACAACCTAGCAAAGCAAAGTGTTCTGAACTTTAGATGATACCATTTTTAGCAGATCATATTTGTTATCTGCCAGGTTGTCCACTTAAAAATTGATGACAACATATTGCCTAGTGTATTTGTATATGACAATATGTTTATTCCGTATAGACCTGTCATTCTATACCAAAGGAAAAAAAAATAAGAGAATGTAAATCTTTTAAGAGAAATGGAATTACGGGAGCCTAGAAGTTAAATGTATAGGAATAATAAAGAGAAGATATGGAAAAATAGACAAGATATGGAAAAGATAGTGACTTCTGTTAAATTGTAACTCTCCCAATTAAATTTAGCAGAAATAAGGAGAGCCAAATGTCTGATGTCTGAAGTGAAGACACTATCTCAAATCTACTTAACACAAAGAACAGAAAAGCTTGTTGTTAGAACTGGTTAGAAATGGAAAACTGTATAGAAAAAAAAAAGAGAGAAATAGAAAGAATTACCTTAGAATTAGAAACTTCAGACTCTCTAAAAAGTAAATGTATTTTCTAATATAGTAATGCATTTCTATAGGATGACATTTATTGCCTTATGTAACACCATATGTTATATGTAAAGAAGTGAGTTGCTTTCCATCGTCTCTCACGCTGAAGTGAAGAGAAGCTCTGTCGAATCAACAGATCACAGTGTTGTGACAAACCTCCCCATCTATGTGGGAATGTGTTGCTTGCCCAACTGAATAACTTGAGCTGAATAACTTACCAAAAGTTTTTGATAAAGTTTTAAAATAATAAACTTAGAAGAATATGAGTAGAGAGGAGACGATCGTTTTCCAAGCATGCCTATAGTTGACATCTTTGTTCAGAAGATGTGTTATTCATCCATCACTGAGTACTGTCACACAGATGATACATTAGTGTAATACATTATCAGAATAACATCACTTCTATGAAGTATTGCCAGCTACTACAGAGCTAGTGGATGAGAGTTAGTGACGAAGACTCAACAGTTTTTAATGTGTTAAAACATATATATTTTTTCTTTTTAGAAACTGTACATTGAAGTGAGTCTTTGGAAAGTGCTTTTTTTTTTAAGTATTAATGCACTTCTTGAATTTTAGAAGTATGAATTCTAATAGTAAAGACAAATAAATATTTGCGCTACAGAAGAACTTCCTTCCTGAAAATCCCTCTTTGTGCTATACTAGTGGCAATGCCTCATTATTTGTACAACTAAAACTTATGTTTTAGAAACCTAGAGCATATGCCACTGAAGTGACTAGCTGATTATATGGTAAAATTCTCGCTGTAAATAAAGTTTATTCCTTGTGGTTTCTATTGGGTAGCTCCTTCTCAATCAGGAGAAATATAATTCCAGATTTCATTCATTTGGGAATATGGCATTTGTGGAAGTCCCCTTCTAGCATTCCCTAAACCGCTCTGCCACAGACTTCGCACACTTTTTAAGCATATTCCTTTTGTTATCAAATTTCTTTCTGAAGTACAAAAAAAAAAAAAGAGTTTGAATAGATAATAGATAATTCTCTCCAACAAGGCCTATAGCTATATGTTCTTATTCTACATCATTTTGCTGTTCCTAGAAAATTTGTTATCCAGTAAGCTTGAGAAGAAACATGTACTATATTAGTATAAGTATTAATTCTTTCACCAAAACAAATTTATATTTCTGCTATCTCATAATTCTACTACTAAGTTCTCTCCATACTTTAGTATCTATTTCCTAAAACTGTAGAATTTATACCCATAAGGTCTGTTAGGTTCCCTGTGTAGCATAACTGTATCATTTCCCCAAAAGATTCTTTGATCTAGCCCTTAATTTCTGATACCTGATTTTTGTTTATCTTTCTGATTTCATTTTGATGACTTGTTTTGCAGCACGGTGTTTGTCTCTGTAGTGCTTATGAATTCCACGATGATTGAAGGAACTCTTGCAACATAAAATACTACAGTAATATGGTCAGATGAAAGAGTCTTAGTCTTAAATTGTCACTTTATAATCATCTTGAGGGAAGGGATCAAACAAAAGGGCTAAAATGCAAGGAATAGAGATGTACAGACTCTAGCTTTTGCTAGGCATATGCACTTTATAGAAAAACATATTTTTTTTGCGAACAAACTTCAACACAGACGCATTTTGCAATGTATGCAAAACTGCTAAATTTATGCAAATATATGCAGCTGAATAGATAGTGCATTTTGGAACTGGCACTGCACTCTTTGTCAATGTCAGTTTTGCGACAATCTTTGATAGTACATAGGGATTTCTTTAGCAACTTAGAGGTCAAGATAAACTACTTCTTTCTTTCAGAAAGTACCTTCTGATTGATTGCACTTCAGTGAAAACTGAGCAGCAAAAAGGTGGCATCTCAAATACCATTCCTTAGAGGGTCAGAGGATCCCTAGGAATTTGGTAAACTCAGCAGTATTAAAGTTAACCTAGATATTCTTGAGAAAATGAGACAAATTCTGATATCTCAGTACATGTCTTAATTTCACGTTGGCTTGCTAAAAACCTTATTAGTCATTTCTTGGATGAAAATTATGAAATTTATAATATTTTCATGATAAGAACTATTGATACAAGAATATTTATTCTTATTTTATTGCATTCTCTATGAACAATCTTGAGAGGAAAAAGAAAGAACGTGAATATAAAACCAATAAAAACTACTTTTGCACATTACTCTAACAGTGGCACATGTCTGTAGTTTCATCAATAACTTCTTGACAGTTGTCCACAAATAAATAGGCAAAACATTACATTTACTGAAGTTAGGTACAGACTGAAAGATGTAGGTGAACATTTTTTCTTTTACCAAAAGTCACTGATAAGAGGCCTAAAATTATGCCTGAATGATATCATTCAGCAGAGTTAGACCAAATACAAACTTGATACAGTGTGATGTTACAGTGCATTTCAGTGCGTTACAAGACAAAAAAAATGTCCAAGTGTTGGCATCTTTCACAAGAAAATTATGTAGCATGGTAAATGTGAAAGAAAAGATGTTTGTCAAGTTAAGTGGGAACTCAAGCCATAAGAACTATTTCTAACTTGAAATTATAAGCTCCCAGTATGGTTTAGTGTGATATGCAGGAATGCAGATAATTGACCACTTGATTACTTACATTCATGATTCTTTCATGAAGCATTACCTTATTTCTATCCACAATTCCTCTGAAACAATAGAATTTAGAAACCTGAGGTTATTCATCTATTTTTGGCTACTTGCAAAAAAAATGATTAATGCTGCCTGGTGAAGGAAGACATGCTGCCTATGGGAAATTATAAGCCTTTAAGAGTTCGGTTGGCTGCTGAATAGAGGTTGAGATTTCAGAACCTCAGTATTAATTCTTGGAGAGTAATAGAATATTATGCTTAGTAAAAGTATCTACAAGTAATGGATGTTTTGTACCCTAAGACACATCTTCATAAACCATCAAGGACTGAAGTGTTGGAATTATTTTGATTACGCAGTCTGTCACTAAATATAAACTATTTTACAGCATCAGGTACTGAACAGAAGCATTGGAGCATCTGGGAGAATCTGTTTTGGATTATAGAGAATACAGAACTGAGATAAGTTAAACAGGAAAGCAAAGGAGCCTATTTTTTTTCCCCTGTAGCCTCACCTATAATTTGAGTTTTACTTAAAGGAAGGACTTTATTTTCTCTCTCTCTGCTATAGATATTTTAGGTAGTACACTAGTACAGGAGTTTGGGAAATTTTCCTTTATTTCCTTCCTTGCACTGCTATCATGAATCTATTTCATATGGTCATATGGTTTGACTTTCATGTTTCATTCTATAGAGAATCCCACCCATAAAAATACAGGTCTTTCATAAAAGTCATAAAACTTTTTCAAAAGCTTAGTGGGGAGTGATTCATTTTGTAATTCTCTCATATTTTGCACTTTTTTCAGCATAGTGCATTCAAAGAAAAGCAAGGCTGTTTTATTTATTTATATATTTATCTGTTGAGAAATGAAGTTGAGGATAATTTTACTGCAAGAGGAATAGCACTATTACTTAAAAATAAGACACACAAAGACTTCCAGGCAGATCTCTTTGAAGTCCATGTGCCTTTTACCTATTGGCTTCTGCAAGACCAGGATAAATCAGTAGTTCTGCTCTAGAGAGCTGTAGAGAGCTGTTGCTGTAGACTCTTCTCAGAAGAAGAGGATTTATGCCGTAATTCTCTGCTCTTTGAGATGAAAATTTAGCCCATAATTTGGCTGTAACTCTCACTAGCAAGACATTCAAGTTACATAAGATTAACTTTTTATAACTTTGATATAAAAAGAGTATTAGTCCTTTCATATTCTTTGCTTGCACAGACTTTGCTAGGTTTCCAGTGTGTTTTATTTAAGAAATATCTTTTTGATTTGTATATGTTAAACCAGGAAATTTCAGTGGGGAGTTTCACCTTATTGAAGAAATAGTTCTTGTTGGTATTTTTTATTGTCATTATCATAACTTTCAATTTCATAACAGAATATTCAACTACTTCCAAATGGAGAAAATAGTGAACAGTGATAGTTAGGAAAAAGATGAGAGTAAAAGAAAATGAAATGGCAATTGAGCTCCCTAATATAATACTTCAGAGGAGAGGACATCTAGGGAAGATTACTTCAGTAACAGAAAGTGTAAGTGACAGAAGGCAGAGATTGCCATGCGGGAAATAATAAAGATGTTTACATCACTCACAATGCCCATCTGCATAAGCGCAAAAGTGAACGAAGTTGTCTTTTAAATAACAATTTTTGCACTTAAAATCACACATACACACACTCACACAAAACTACATTTGTTTTCATCAAGAGAAAAGTCAAAAAAGTCAGTCTCCTTTTTATTTGCTTCTGTTTTGTTTGGAGCTTCAGTTTGCATGCAAAATATTCCACACCCTTCTATTCTTTCTCAGGTCTGAGCAGAAGAGGTAGTGCTTCATCACAAGTCAATTGGTATGATGGGAATCTCTATCAGCAGTATGAAGTCATGCATTTTTGATAATGCATCTTCTGTAATTGGATCAATTTGCAATCAGCTATTTCCTATTTAGCGTACTCCGAACATCGTTATTTGTTAATCTGAGTCTAAACTTACTCTCCAAGCTTTACAAGTGCATAAATATGCTGCTGAGATAGTCAGTGGGAATTGTAGCACATAGATACATCAGTGCCTATACTCCCAGAAAATCTGAACAGACCAAAAATCACATCTGTCCTCAAGAGTGATGGAGCTGCCCATATCTATTATCATCAGTGACAGTTCTGCCACGCTCAGCATTAACCTCCCTTTATACTTCATTACTGATTATCACTCTAGGGAAGTTCTAATTGGACAGCTGTGTGAAACATGGCCAACTTCCATTCTGCCAATATGGGAACAAATTTAGCTAAAACCCATGAAATGCTGTTTTGAACTTTATTGGGATAAGCATCTCCTAATGCCTTTTTTAGTTTTGTGTAATTGTGATTGTGAATTGACAGTAGTTTAATGATGCAGTGATTTTGATGCATAAAAAGGACAACAAATACAAGACTATGTATTTGTAATTGTTTTCCAGTTCTTCATGGCAGAAGTGACTGAAATCAGTTCATCACTTTCATTCATTGAAATCACTGGTATCACAGATGCAAAAAGTTTGTTCCATGCATTTAAGAGATATGGAGGCAATGACTCTAGACAGGAACTGGAAACAAAAACTATTACGTATTGTTCACTGAATAAATATTCAGTAGTAATTTTAAACAATGTGGGTTAGGCTGTGTTCATGTATGGGTTCATTTTCCATGTGGTTTTGTAAGTGAAATTCTCCCCCGTAGGGAAGCCCAGAATAAGTTTTATATTTTAGCTGTAAGCTCTTCTTAAGTCCATACTGAAACCTTAATTAGATCCTATGTTCATGTTCTACATGGAGACAGAGTTTATCTTTAATGGACAATGGCCATGAAAACTAATGAAAGCTGATATAAAGACTGTGTTGCTGATGTCAGCTAAAAATCTAGTGCTGTGTTGTTTATCTGGCTTACAATAACAATTCTCCTTTAATTTTATGCATCAGTAGAATTTAAATTAAGATTCTTTGGGTTAGGAAAGTTATTCAGTCCAAAAAACCCACATGACACTTGTCACTAACATATAACATCTTACATCTTGAGTTTTCTTACTGAACTGTTTGCAAATGCTTTGAGGGAGAATGTGATAATTTTAACAGTCACTTTTGTGATTATTCTAATCTGTTAACAGAATTTAGTGATAAATATGTAAATTTATCCTATATGCAAATAAACCAAATAGTTTAACAATGTTTCAGAAAATATGACAAATAGCATTAACATGTTTGGCTTATGATCAAAACACAGAAAGAAGGTGGCATGTCAGAGTTGCCATGGTAGTTGAAATACAGCAATAAGTAAGTAGTATATGAAGAAATGTTGAAGTTTCCCATGTTATTTACCTTGATTTCTTCTTGAGCAAGGGCAAAACAGACTAGGACGTGGATTCTCCTTACTGTCTGCTCTAAGGGCAGGATTAATATCATACAACTTTGGCCAGCTCAAAAATAGATCTCTGCCCTGAGCTACCATTTGGGCTCCTTATGTGAGATATCTCATGTAATAACTTGTATAAAT
The DNA here is from genome assembly GCA_013389825.1 of Crypturellus undulatus. Lineage (NCBI taxonomy): Eukaryota > Metazoa > Chordata > Aves > Tinamiformes > Tinamidae > Crypturellus > Crypturellus undulatus. The sequence continues at coordinate 69,119 of VWPW01016030.1, read as the reverse complement.
CCTCATGAAGCCTAATTTTCAGAAAGGCAGAGCTCAAGTGAGATCTATTCAGGCTAAGTGTTCTACATTCATGGAACTATTTTAAAGAGTTCTTTCAATCAACCATTTGTTGCTGAAGCTGAATAGTGATGAAACTAATGATGAAAATAGGCCTTCTGGTCAAAAGGGATTTCTTAAAGCATTGATCGGGCCTTTAACGCAACAAACCTTTTTTTTTTCCTCATCCAATAAAACATGGAGAATGAGATTTAATAGGATGCAGCACTAGCTATGAGAACACGACAAAAGAGGAACTTGAAAATCACATGTATTTATGAAGAGCTTGAAAGACATATCCTTACTGAGTTTGATCTTTCAACATTTTAATATAATCTCCCACATTCATTAATATTATATTTTTTACCTCTTTTCGATTTTAAGCAACACAAAAATAGATCATAATAGTTCTAAAGGAGTAATTACAGCCTGTTGTGTACATACTCAATTACAGATTTTTAAAAACACAAATTATGTAAATACCTATTTTGGGAGTATTTACAAAATACATTATTGACCCAGTAAGCCATAACAGCTCCAATCTGTCAGAGAAATACATACTTAGGCCCTACTAAAAATGCAAATTATTGGCCCAGTAGACCATTATAGCTTCATCAGAACTGTTAGATTCTATCATAGAAATCCATGGCTGGAGACTTCCTGCCTAATGACTTTTGTGTGAAAGCTGCCTTGGAAACTGTTCTTAAGTACACAGATTTCTCACATGATAGAACATAATGGATCTTTTTCAACAGTTACTGACTATAGAATAGTATTGGGCTCTATTGACTAATTAGTTGTCAGATCTCAAACAAAAGTGCACAGATGCTCTATGAAGATATGCATTGACTTCAGATTGCCTTTAAATTTTCTTTGAAACAATAGATGCTAATGTATTAGCTATTTAAAAAAAAGCAACTATTTATTCCTCATTTGGATTTGCAACACCATTTCTACAATAAAGTAGCTTACTGTGATACTGAGTGTATCGTAGGGTGGATTGATAATCCAAAAGGCGTATTACAAGTTTTCATTCAATAATATTCTCTGTATGTTCTTCAGGTGAAAATAAGCCTTGCTGAAATAACTGAAATTGCATACATTTAGATGTTGCACATTAAATGTTAGTGAAACAGGGCTAGGCTAAAAAGGGAAATACTTGTTGTGCAATTGCTGGCTTGCCAAGGAGTCTTGCTGAGGTCAGCAATTTGTAGAGTTTCAGTCTTTCTGGAGAAAAGTCTCAGAATCTGAGAAGGATATCAGGAATATTTTTTTTCCTGTAAAGACACAATAGTAATACAGCCTGGCTCAGTTTGGAGAGCATACATTTTAGAAAAATATCCTAAACCTGAGCAGGGATTGGATTCTAGATGACCATTCCAAAGTACTAAAGGAGTTGACCTACTTAATAACTCTTATCTTATGGACTTGGAAATTCTCATTAAGGGATGTTGATTAGAGATTTATACTTATAAAGGCTGCTTTTTTACGTTTCTTTCTAGGAAAAAGTATAGTCTTTCAAAAAAACAGAAATGATTCTTCTGAGAGTGCATCCATTAGTGATTCTTTTATATTATTACACTTTGTTCCTTGGATATTAACCTAGCAGCCGACATGTGTCAATGTGGTTGTAGAAAAAAAGGGTCAGAAAAACTTTTTGGCAATAGTTCTTAAAAATTTAATTCTAAGATTATTTTGATGTAATTCAAAGACCTCTTAAATTTGAGAGAATCAAAAGCTTGCCAGTTTTTTGATATATACTCTGTGTTATACTCTGTTTTGGTATCTTTTTATTTTCATTTTTTTATGTTGATTCTAGTATCTCCACTCTGAAAGAAGTAAGGACAGTCATCATTATTTAGTATGTTAGTACATAGTGGTTAGATAATATTATTGATATTCTACTATTTATAATAAATAGTAAAACTATTTATACACTATTTATAGTGGATGTCATTGCATACGATGAGATCATAAAGAAACAATAACAACTTACACTTTGCCTTCTGCAAACATGTGTTTAAAGTTGATTGATTTTCATTTATTATAGATTTTGCTCACAAATTAATCAAAGAACAGTATAACTGATCAGCTATAAGGATTCTCCTTATTTTGAACTGTGAGACTAAAACCTAAATAATTCAAAAGCAATGTATCCTTGTGTTTGAACATCCAAAGGAAAACATAGCTTTTTCTTTATATTAAGATGTTTTTACACAGGTTTATTGGAGTTAGAACATAAGCTGGGTATAGGTGTAACAAGTATGTACTATTTTTTTTTTTATGTTCATTCTGAGCACCCCAGGAGACATTATTATAATCAGAAAGTTTTATGCTAAGAATTGGACAGATTTTAAAAATGTGTTTTTGATTTGGTCAGTGAAATGAGGTGAAGTCACTGACTGCTTCTAAAAGGGTATATCTAGGCTGATGCCTTTACTTATTCCTGTAACGTCTTCTCCATGCTGCTCATTGTTTGTTTATTTGTTTTTCAGAGTGCTGGGCAGGTAGGATGCAATGTATTCCATATGTACAGTCAGAATTACAACTGATTAAGTACCCCAAAGGCCGGTTAGTCAAATTACCTCCAAGTGTGTCAAACAGATCAACAGAGCTGAATACAACGAAAATATGGCTTCATACATGAGATTAAAATGCCACAGTGATAAAGCTCTGTGCTGGGGAGCAAAGTATTCCCGTGAACTTCCATGTGAAAAGATACAGGCCACAAAACACTGCAGCCTTTAGTGCCCTATATGGCCCCAGTGGCAAACCAAAGCTATGATCCTGAGCTTGCTCTCTCCTTGGCAAAAAGTGGCAAAAGCAAGTCCCCAAGGCAGAGAACCAGTAGAGGTGTCACTGTGCTTTGCCATCTTACAGGCTGCTTCACGCAGGACAGAGAAGAGCACACACTCAGGTAGATGCACAAAATAAAAGAATAATACTGCCCTGTAGAAGGTAGACTTGTTTGAAACACTCTTTTTTTAAAAAATCTTTAATTGGAACTCTTATCACTTAAAATTAAAATGAACAAATATGAGAAATATCCAAATGCCATTTTGCTCTCTTGAATCCTTCAGTATGTTTCTCTGTGTCTCCTGGTCTGAATATAATGTATCTCTGAATCTAAGAGTGAATGCAGAGAGGCACTGGAGATGCAGTTGTCTTCTCAGAGAATCAGAGGTCTGTTCTGCATGCATGGAAAATAATAATTCCCCTGATGGATCCTGATCCTGTTCATCACTTGCTGGTCCTGGGTCCATTGAGGGTCCTCATTACCTCCTCCAGCAGAGTCCCACCTGTGGGACAGTGTTCATCACTCACTGGCACTGCCCACATCGTGAGTCACCCTTGGCTCCTGGCTCCCCTTCCCTCAGGACCTGCCACCCCTTGCAGTACCTTGACATGCAGCTCCAAAGGGGTGTCTACATTTACTATATTATTGGATTATGATATTATCAGTAGAATATAACACTCTATGTCAGTTGGAGAAGATTTCTCAATTTCATTTATGGATGGATAGGCCACTCTCTCCACTGATGCTGCAGAGATGATGTAAGCCTTGGCAGAGGCTAGAGCACTTCAGTTGCCCAAGACTTTCTAATGAGCTTCTTAAAAAGCTGTGGATAGGATTTCAGTGTGACTCAGTCTGGGTTAAGACATGCACGCTGGCAGTGCTTCTCCTATTGACTCATACAAGCTCTCTCATCTCTCTTTGGCACATGCAAATTATTCTCCACATTCCAGCAACTAGTATTTCAGGCTTGTAGATAGGATAGTTCAATTTCCTAATGAAGGCAAATGCATTTTTAGTGACTTGATAATCATCACTGTGTCTGAAAAGGATTGTGGGAATTTGTTTCATTGAAAACATGATCCTGAAGAGATGAGTAGTGTTTAACTCCCGGGCTGCTGATATACAGTGGGATCGGGGAAATATATTCCAGCCTGTTTCTTCTTACACTCAAATAGTCCTTCAAGCTGCAACTCCAGAAAATGCATATTTTGTCCTTTTTCTTATGGATTTCTGTTGCATGGATCAGTCTTTGCTTTGAGGTAATGTAGTTCTTCATACTTATTGTGCAAGCGTACTGTCAAGAAATAATTTACTATACAAGAGATCAAAATCTTAATGGAAGTCAAATTGTGCTCCTACTTTCTTAAGTCATATCCCAAAATGAAAAAGAGCACAGAGAAGTTTAACTGGCGTAAATTATGAATATACCATTTACTTTAAGGCAAGACTTTATAGTGAGAAATTAAACTTCAACAAATGTCATTCAAAGTACTTATCTGCTAATAATATCAACTTTTGATTTCCGCATTAGTCTGGGTAGTTTACTGATAGACAACAGTTGCCAAAACTACTGGGCAATGCTGGCTCTCAAACATTATGACTTGACCTGTTATGATTTTCTAGAGACCCCTGTGTGACAGACAGACTTGGCAGAGTGGAATTCTGTCTCTTCTTTTGAACCAGAAGTTGCACCTTACTTCTTCATACTTTCTGTGTTTTAAATAAAATCAACTACAAGACTGGAACATCTGATTGCAGTGAAAAATATCCTATAAAGACAAAACTGTTCTAGCCCCTCCTTCTGCTGTGACCAGTTAAACAGCACAAATATTTGTTATTACTACTAATATTTCATTATAATGACATCCAAGGACCATATTAATCACCAGTGATAACACTGCTAAGCATTGTACAGAGAGACTGATAATGTCAAATAATTCACAGTCTGAAAACCACAAGGCTCTCTTTATACTCTCACATTAAAGCCGAACACTCGAGAACTCTGTTCTACCAGGGATAACTTTTGATATGTTGTGCACTGGAAAGCCACAAGCTGCTTCTTTTCTTTGATGGAATCAGCTCATCGGAGCTCTCAGTTTAGCTCAGTCTGAGCATGGATCAGCAGGACATAACAACAGTACCCCAGCACAAGGGGGTTAGTAAGAACACAGAACTGCACACTCTATTTAAGTTCATGGTAGGAAAGCAAGAAACAGTTGCCACAACCTGAAAGAGATGAGGTTCTGACGTTATAAGGAAAAGCTTTCTTACCCTGTGGATAGCCATGTGCTATAGCAGGCTGAACAGAGAGGTTGTGCAATCCCCATCCATGGAAGTTTTCAAGACTCAACTAAATAAAGCCTTAAACAACCTGAGCTGACCTCAGAGTTGACCCTGCTGGAGAAAGTGGTTGGACTAGCGTCCTCAGCAGTCCCTTCTAAGATGAATTATTCAGTGAATCTTCATGCATATGATTTAAGAAACCATACATCTCATTCAAGTCAAATTTGGGTATGTGAAACACCTAAATACACATCTTTAGTAATATTTTAATTCTGCATCTGTGTATGTTGAAAATGGAAGCACAGGGTAAAAACTTATTACTGGAGAAAAAAAGCAGTATTTCAGTCTCCACTGAAATTAAGAACTGGTTAGAAGTACTAAAATGATAGATTAGAGAGAGAGAGGCCGTATATGTGCACAATCTGGGTTAAACCAGATCACGTTTTAGAATATGATTATTAGACTCCATTGGCTGCAGTATCCTATGATAGCCATGGAGAAAGCAATCTAATTCATGAACAGATTATATTCCCTCAATTTTTACACTTTTTCAGTGACCCAAACTTAAGTGAAACAGAGTTTTCTTCTTATTTTGTGCATTTATTTTCATACTTTATTTCATTTATGTCTGGGAATTTCTTGAAAGCTTCAAATCAAATGATTTTTCTTTCTCACTGCTCATTTCTTACCACTCCAGGTCCTTTTCTCTTTCTTTCTTCATGACAGCATGATTTTCTTGTCACCAACTTAAGGGGCAAAAATAGCTTTTAAGTTATTTCATCCACCCTGTTGCTCTGAGGAGGTAAAATTAGCCTATGTGTTAACAGCCTATGTAAAAATCTCTCTGCATCAAAGCTGTAGGGTGTGGTTATGTGAAATCCCACTTCTCTTTCAGGGAAGACAGGACACTTTGATCAAGACATTTATAGCAGTTTGCAAGTGGGCTTAGAGAAAGCCTCATGTAGACAATCCAAAGGCTTCTTAGGCTTCATCTGTTAAAAGCTCGTGCTTTCTAACATGATTCTTGTTACGTTAAGTTAAGGAAAGCTTGTTTTTGGCTGATGCTATGTGACAGGAACCAGAATCACCTGACAGCTACCATATGAAGTTTTCTGCGTATCCCTGCACTGCAACATTTAAAGAGATCTTCTCAGACCTGAAAGCCAACTAGCATATCCTGGAACAACTATATCCACTACTCTCTGCAAGGTAGTTGGCGAGATTGAACTTGATCACCACAAACCTACAGTTTGGGAAAAAAATTCTAAAAAGTCTTGTTGTGTGAGCAGTTGTTAATTATCACACAATATCCAATGGAGACAAAACCAAAAGTACTAGAAAGTGATATTTTTTTAGTGTTCTGTATTCTAAACATCAAACATAAAAAGAACAACCTGGGGTAAATCCAGACATGAAATTAAAGTACAGTAGATATTCCTGAATATTCTGTCATCTAAAAACACCTTCTTTATAAGGATTAAGTAAAAATGGACATGAAAGTCTCACTTTAGGAAAGAAAATCCAAACTGAGTTATATTTCTTATATATAGTCAGAAAGAATTCCTTATTTATATATTTGTCTTTCTATTGCAATCCCTAAACTTTCTTTAAAAGTTCATCTCCCTTATATTCTATGCATAAATAAGGAAATACTGCTATCTGAAGCAAAAATAAGAAATTTCCATTCACTCCCCGCCACCATCTCAAAAGCATCCTTACTGTTGCTTGCGACCACAATGACACTTACTTAATCACACTTTTTTCAGCTGGTACAAAAGAGAATTAGAAGACAATTAGAAGACAGTTTGTCAGTTAAGCATCTGATCTTGATAATTATATTCAAGTGAGCATAATATTCATATCTGGAAATCATGGCCTCAAGTGTACTGAGGATCACAGATCTGAGGGATTTTTTTTTTTTTTTTTTTTTTTTTTTCCCAGGGCAAATGTACAAAGTAGTCAGAATCATCAGTATTTGTAATAGAATGTTGGAAATGATAGACTTTCAGATGACTTTTTTTTTCTGTAGATGTGTTAGGAAATACTAGTACTAATGAAGGTTATAATGAAATAACATTCATTATTACTTAAGTCTTTATTTTGTCTTTTGAGTATAGCAATGGGTGAGGCTGGATATGTCTCAAGATAAAGCAGGTTATTGAGAGCCTTATACATTCTTCTCTGAATATTAGTGGAGTCATCATATTTCCAAAAGAATTTGACTGAACTGAAAAAAGTGGCACAGCTCGGTATTCAGCCGGTTCAAACATCCTTTTCACCCCTGGATTTAGGCAAATTTGTATGTCTAAACTTACATTCCTCAGAATTCCCTTACCCAAGGAACTCTCTGGTGTGTAATTGCAAGCAGATTGCAGCCTGAGAGGTATTGAGAAGTCAGAGAGTCACTAGGGAATTTATATCTCTCTTTAAATACCCTTATGTGTGAACAACAAGAATTCAGCCTTGACATGTGCTGTGCTGAAAGCACTCTGTGATTTTCAGGATAGATGTCAAGCCTAAAAAGCCAAATTTCAGGGAAAGTTATAACTCCTAAAATATAGGGATAAATTATATTGCCTAATCTATTTTAACATAGGTACTTCCTTTGATGAGAGTTTCTAATTGTATTTTACAAATTTTACAGCTAATAAGAAAGCTGTGAAGTCAGAAAATTTGTTTCCAAAAGAGTGGAGTGGGTTCAGGCCGTCCTTTTTCTGAGAAATGTGAAAGAGTGAGGACAGTGAAGACCGATTCTTCAATATTTTTCAAGCATTAATTTATTTATTGTGTTGTGTACTGTATATGACTGACAATAGTATGCTATTAATCTATGGAGTAACATTGTCAATTCTGTGAAAATACTCGGTCTGTTGAAAGCGCTATGCTGACCATATCAAATCTCACAGGACAGAGTAGTTGTCACATGGCAGTCATGTATTCTTGTATTGTCTTGTGCAAGTTTGATCTTAAAGCAGCTATTCAAGTAAAAGCCAATGAGTAAACTGATACACTTTTTTCTTCTTCTTTTAATATTTACCACAAACAAAAACCTTGAACTTATTAATGTGTTCATCACAGGTGTACCTTTCTTTGAGGTGAAAATACATTAATTTGTCTGTTGACACAGAGAAGTCATGTACAGTGATTAATTTAAGATCCATTGAGATAACAACTTTTACCTTGCTTGATCATCTCACACCCTCACTCACCCCAGTGTTACGTTCCCTAGTTTTTGGCCTCCCTTTTCCTGGGGGAGATTGCTGTTGGCCCACAAAAGTCAGATAGAAAAGCTATGTCTGCTTGTACTGTTCTGCTTTTCACCCTGACCAGTTTTGGGGATCCGTGACTATGGTTAACATCACAATTCAAGCTATATTTTCCCACAATAGCAGTTTGAGAACTCTGAGCTACACCTAAGCGTATAATTCAGATACTTGGATTATATTTAACAAGGTGCAAAAAATGACTTGCCAAAAATATTTTTTACAAGGTGCATTTTGTTACATCAGATTACAAGTGAAGTTAGATAAGTCGGAAAAAAAAAAAAGAGTTAATGAGGAAGGAAAGAATGTTTATCAGAAAACATAAAGAAGTGTGAAAAAACACACAGAAAAATTCTGCAGTATAGCTATCAATCATCAAAAATTCAATAGCCCTACAGACAATAAGGAAATAGAAAATCACTCAACTCATTCAGATTGACGGAGATATAAAAATCAATATCCAGCTGTGTGATGCATCACAGTAAGCACTGGGATGGCTTCCAGGACAAAAGCATTCTTATCCCCTTATGTATGAGGTTGGTACCTTCTTCAGTTCTGACAAACAAATAAAACCAGATGCAGCAATATGCTGACTGAATGAAATCATCTTCAATAGCAGCTGGGCTTCTTGGGGTCAGGCTTTGTTTCCATTTTTTTTCAGTGGACCCACAGACTTTTAGCTGTGGCATTTATTGCTCAAAAAATCTAACAACAGGAAAAACTGTCACAGGCTCATATTGCACTAGGGCAGGGTGAGCAGGGAAACACAAGAGTCGACTAGTTTTCAGAAATACAGATGCAATGACAGATACCTGCTACTTTATTAGAAGCACAGGACAATTCACACAGTTCCTTTCAAAAGCCTCTGGGACAGTAGTAGCAGTAGGTTGTCTGCCACAGCTCACGTACCACACCAAAAAGGCTGGTATCTGGAGCAGTTCATGGGCGGTATAAATAAAATCTGTCCACCTTTAAAGGCTCTTCACTATTCACTTTTTTAAACAAAGTTGTTTTGAAAAAATATGTCTTCCTAGAAAATGTTATTCTGAAATATTAAAAAAAAAACTAATACAGTGACATTTTTGAACTCCTTAGGCTATTCATGCCAGTAACACATGCATATAATCTGAAATGTGGTCCAGAAGAGTCTTTTAGCTATTCTTCTCTTCTCTTCTCTTCTCTTTTCTCTTCTCTTCTCTTTTCTCTTCTCTTCTCTTCTCTTCTCTTCTCTTCTCTTCTCTTCTCTTCTCTTCTCTTCTCTTCTCTTCTCTTCTCTTCTCTTCTCTTCTCTTCTCTTCTCTTCTCTTCTCTTC
>VWPW01016030.1:0-59298 GCA_013389825.1 Crypturellus undulatus | reverse complement strand
CCTTCCCTTCCCTTCCCTTCCCTTCCCTTCCCTTCCCTTCCCTTTTCTCACATCTGGTTTTCTATTGTCCATTTCTGTAGTAAAAATAAAAAAGAGCCCTTTCTCAGGAGAAAGGTGGGGGCTTTGTATCTTCTCCATGTTTTAGAAATGTGGCTGTAGAGTCATCTTTACAAAGATTCCATTTACATTTATGTACTTTTAGAAGGTCATCATTGCTCTGGCAAGGTTACCGTAAATAGACAAATGAGCATGGGCCAGCATAGAAAGACTGGAAAGTACCTGGAAATGGTGGTTATCTATTTTTATTATTAATGAACTTCACCTGAAAATATTGCCCTGAAAAAGTACTTGGTAGGACATTACAATAAGACTGTAGCAGTTCTAAAATGTGTTTTTCTATACATTTTTTTACCTGCTGTAAAAATAGTACTAACTAGTACTAAATATTCAAAACATCTTTCTGCAGATACACTTATTTATTGTGTAAATAAGCTCAGTTCCCCTCATCCAGCTCCTAGCTTAGATGCCAGACTGTTTGCTCTATCTCTTGCAATACCTGAGGGAAGGGAAAAGAATTCCTGCTGCCCAGGTTTCACAATATCTGTGGAGTATGTGCTTATGCAAGGTCACAAGGAAGGACTTCATAACTTTCAGGGGACAGAGAGATCTCAGAGGAAAGGTTAGGAACTGGGCTAAAAAACCTGCCAATGATGTGATGCACTTCCCCACGTTGCTTTAAGAACAAGAAACACAGATTGAAACCTCGGGGACAAAAAGAAGCAACTTTCAAATGAAGCGTGGCAGGCCTCAGAAAGTTTTTCCACAAAACTTGACCCAGTTTATTTGTGTTGTGAAATAATTGAGGTGAATGCAGCATCAGGTTTCATTAAGTTCATGCAGATGGAGGGCCCACCCAGCGCTGCTATTTACGTAACAGCCCCAACCATCTGCGATGCTACTCTAAGTCACTTCTGTAAAGCCATAGTTTCTGCAGCCTGCAGATAACGCAGAGAGGGGAAAAAGCTGTGGTCTGGTATGCGTGCGTGTGTGTGTGTGTGTGTGGTGGGGAAGGAGGAGGCTCTGAAACGCTGACACTTTGGAGAGAAATCAGTCCTTCCCGCGCCCCATCAATGTCAGGCTGCCTCCGCCACGGAGCCAGAGCGGCTCCCTGCTGCAGAGCATCCTGGAGGTGTAGCTTCTCTTTCTGTACATGCATGTTAAGCAAGTGGAATCAAATAGCTGGCAAAGCCTGAGACAGCTTTCAGGTAAACATTTCACACTTAAGGAGGAGTTGCTTGTTTTCTTAAAAATTAATGGTCTGTAAACACCTTGAGCTCCATTCTGATTTTGCAGCAATTTTATGCTGAAGTAACCCTGTCGATTGCTGCTGATTTACACTGATATTATCCTACAAAGTCCTCTAAAGTTTAGCTCAAACTAAAAATAAAAAGAAAAGGCTCAATTTTATAAATGTTTGCTTGCGATTTCACTCTATTACCACATGCATAGTGATATATATATATACACACATATATATAGTATATGTGTGTGTGTTTATATATCAAGATTCATATATAGCAGAGTATGTGGTTTTACGTAATGGCACATATGGCTGCAATTGGTACAATTTTAGTGGCTATTGAAATTTTATGTCAGCTCTCTTGAGTTTTGTGACACAATGTGCTTTTTGCAAATCTTGCACGTCTGAGGTGCCTTTCTGCCACTTAGGTTTTGTTTTTTGCTTTATAGCTATCTAGTGACACTTTGTAATTCCACGTTTTTCTCTAAAATAAACTCAATAATTATTTCAGTTGTCTCACCATCATCCTGCAGCCTAGATGTCATTCTGGAAAGTATGTGAGCATATATTCATTTTCTAGGAGTGTGTATAGCAGCATGAAAAAAATACCCCTTTAAAATGCACCATGGGAGGCATTTCTGTGCAAGGGTTCCTAAAACATTCATGTGGCTTTCTGACTCTTCCTGGACCCTTTGGCTCACCCATTTATTGCAACAAACAGCAAAGTAGCAAAAATACTTACACATCTCAGTGTGTGTGTCACATGGACTTATGTTCATTTTGCCTATATTCTGAGCTGAACAAAAAACTGAGAACAATGTTGTTCTGTGCTAATATATCAGTTTCTCAGCTAGAGCTACAAGGAATGTCTCAGTGCTTTGCTGGCTGCTGTACCACGTTGCCTGGTTGGCTTCGCAAAACACATTCAGGTCAGCACAAAGAAGATGTCTGTGCAACAAGTGCATTTAAACCATCATATCATTACACTTTTATTTCTGCTGTGTTTTGGTCTTTCACTTTTGTTCTGCTTTTTTTATTTCCAGATATGAGGGCTTTGCTACCAGAGCTTATTCACTAATGTAGTTACTCAAGCTACAGCCTAAATAATGACATCAACAAGATCCAATCGATGCTATTAGCTTTGGAAAAAAAAATCCCAATGTGAACAGGCATTCTCAAGGACAAGCATCTTTATTTACAGTGTAGCTTAATCTGCTTCTACAGCAGATTATACACAGTGTAAATTATACTCCCATATCAATACATTTCCTTGTGTAGATAAGACTATTGTATTCTCTTTAGAAAACAAAAAAAGGTTTAAATTCATTAAACTGAAGTACATTGCATGATTCCCTATGGTTCTGAAGCAATGTCTGTTGTTGCTCCTGCTTCATCTCTCATTTATTTTACATACTTACAGATACTCTGCCAACTGGCTCTGATTGTGATGTTGCCACTTGCCATGGAAAGCTGAAAATAATCTCTTTGCATTTACCTGATCAGCTCACACTTGAAAAAGTTGTGAAGTTAAAAACAGAGGAAAAGCAAACAATAAAGTAACGTAATCGCTGCTGCACTCACTCTATAGCATTCTTACCAAAATCCTGTAGTTGACCAATTTGTATGTCCCCTTCTTAGTGAGTGCTGCTTAGTTTGGGGCTGGGAATGAAGCAGCAGCAGCAGCAGCAGAGGTGAACTCATTACTCTGACCAAGACATTGGGGTCTCTGGAGGACCCAGCAATGCCAGTCCCTGTCCTTCCTGTAGGCAGGAACCCATGCATGCAGCTCCCTGACAAGGTGTCTTTAAGGCACCCAGCGATTGTAACACCACGCCAAATTAAAGGCAAAATTTGGAAAACGCTATGTAAAATAAGAGCAAGCAATACTATGTTATAAACTTGTGGCAGCAAGAAGAGAGTTTTCTTGCTCAAGGTTAATGTATTCGGTTGTATGTAAGTCCTCTTTCCACTCTATTGCAATACCACCAATGATCTTAGAGAATAATTGCATGTGCAGCTCCAAAGCACAGATGCCATTGCTGTCCTGGTACACGGATGCATCAGACCTACTAATGATTTGGCACAAATCCTATCTTTCCACATTTAAAAATCAAAGAGAAAACACAGGGGATTGAATGGTCTTCCTAGTAGTCGCACCATGGCAATAACACTGGTGAGACATTGCGGACAATGGCAAGTCGGTTGCCCCATTGAACTCTCATCAATATCAGCATATAGATTTCTACCAAGGGTGCCTGGTGCAGATGTCAGTTTATTAAACCTGTATTTACTTCTCGGGAAATTAAACAGAATTCCTCTTGCTTAATGTGCTTGACAGCTACTGCACACTGACTCCTGCAAAAGCAGAATTTTCCTGTGTTTTCAGTATACAGCTAATTTGGTGACAGCTGCAAGTACTACCTAATTTGCATGCACAAACTGATACTTGAGTCTGTAGAGTTTAGCCAACGCAAAACATGTTTTCATCTGAATGTCTGAAGGACGGCTCTGCCTAAAGCCCTATCATTTCTCGAGAATTCAGTTTTCTATATCCACTCACTTTTGAACATTTAAAGATGTTACAAGTTTCTGAATTAATAATATACATTTAATATTTGCTGCCACTTTTCCTTTCTGTCAGTAATGGCTATTTTCATTTTTAACTCGAAAAATAAAAACACATTAGTCTATAAAATGTTAGTTGGAGAACAAAATATGACACTTTAAAAAGATATTTATACTTTTTCTACAGGCTTGCAAGGGACATCAGTGGCAAAAATAAGAACTTGGAGTCTTCCTCCCCGCAATAGTTTGTATTACTACTCCAGGAGGCTACTCCAGGATCCAGGATGCTGGATGCTACTGCTGCCATCTTGTCTTTTTTTTTTTTTTTAATTTTATTCAGATAGAAAATGTTAGAATAAAAGACATAAATAAGATCCGCAACCTTATTTATGTTAAGAATGAACAATCAAATGGTCTAAATCTAGTTAAGATAGATAGGAAAAACAAGAAGAAACTATTACAGTAAATATAAATATCTAACAATCAAATTGTATAGGTATATGCATGAAACTTATATGCATGAAACTTTCTTAAATGAGATTATTTTATATATATATATAGTGTATATGTATAGTATATATAGTATATATACTATATATAGTATTATTACTGTTAGCATTAACATAATCTTCTGTGTGCTAAGTTCTATGCTTTTTAGGGCATTCAAGCAATTGAAGGACCCTTGTGTTGTTCCTTCACTCTTCCTAGTTTGAATCTCTTTAGTACTTCAAAAATCTCACTGTCATAGGTTCCGGCTGTACTGCAGTCTGCGTCTTTCTTCCTTATCTTGCAGAGCTTTGATATTCCAGACATTCAGAAGGTTTTCTGCTCTCTCTTTTTTGTCAGCCATAGCCTGACTTTTCTCCTCTGTCGGAAAATGCGCTTTTGACTTGCTACATTTTAGTTTAACTAATGCTAACTGATGCAACTAATGCCCTGTATACAGGACGTGAATGAAATGAACACACATGGGGAAACAAAATTGGCTTGTAGAGATGGCAGCACATCTATCACTGACCAGAGCTATGTTTTGAGCTATAGATAAATATATGTAATGAGAAAAAGAAACATTTTCTTCTTTGAAATGAAATGCACATTATCCAAGTTATGTATTTTGTCCCACAAAATTACGTATTATGTACCAACATGAATGCATTTTCAGATCTCAATTATATGAAGACATTATTATCATTCCTTGCCCCAGGTCAGTCCCATCTTTCAAGAAAGACAGAGATTTTGTTCGTTTGCTTGTTTTTACAATGACACATACCAGGTGAGAGAACATCTGTTTACCTTCCCCTAGACACCGCTTTTCGTTTCAATTTATCTGAAATTTATCCTAACAAAATATATTCTGTTTGATTTGAAATAGGTTACTTTGTCTTGAATGGCTTTAATCACCTCCTTTGTGCAAAAAAAGAACTTTGAAAAATCTCATTTTCTAAAAATTCTATTTACTAATACTAATTACTGCTATATCAGTCCTAATTGCTACCAATAATTTCATTTACTAATTATTTATTCTCATTTGATATCTTTGTGTATAAGATGCCAGTAATTCTTCTATTTTTTTTAGTCTTTAGTTTACATATTCAATACCGATCACATACTTATAAGCTATAAAAATAAAGACTGACAGATTAAGGTATTTAAGGTATTTGATTAATTTTATGGTCAGCGTAGATTGCTGAAAACCCAATGAAATCATAAAAATAAGGATACCCACAGGGAATGTATTTCAAGAAGTGAAAATATTTCCCTGCTGCATCTTGGGAGATCTCTTCAGTGATTTAATGTTAGTGATGGCTGGCAGAGTACCTGAATGCAAGTCATACCAAACAGAACAGCAAATATTGGGCAGTGCCACCATGCAGTCCTGCACACATCTTCATGTAGTCCTGCATGGTCCAGACCGGGCCCGTTGGCCTGTTGTTTTCCCTTCCACCCATTGTTTTCCTGCCACCCTCATCTACCAAGCTCTGCACGTACTAGGATATCTTTTTTTTTTGTCATGAGATGTGAAGGACCTTGAAGAGGCCTATCAGAATATGATAGCACAATAATTCTTTTGATAAAAATATTATGAATTAGTGGATGCCAATTCCAGAATTTGCACTTTGAAGCTGAAATATGATCAAACTTATTCATTCAGGCATGTACTTTCTATTCAGTTATTCCACTGAATACTCTAAATTACCTTTGAATGAGACTCATAAGCCCATCTAAGCTGTCTACCTGCTTGTGGCAGGACCCTAACTTGCCCAGAACATTGAAGTGAAAGTGGCTAGACTTCCACCATACAGCAAGCTTCTGAAGAAGACCAAGGAAACTTTAAACTTAAGTTAGAGAGATTTTATTAGAATAGAATCTGAAAACTCTTAGCTTTTTAATAAAAAAATCTCAAAGGAAGCATGTCAGATATAATAGCAATAAAAAGGTTTTATGCACAGTACTTACTGTGACCTTTAAAGGCAGGTCTTCGTTAGCTTTCTCCCTCGCATTAAATTCTGCTAAGTACCCTCTGATCCCTTCGTCATTCCCGAGGGCTTCTTTTCTGCTCCCTGATCCACTCAACACTCTCTGAGCCACAGACTCTCAGCTCCTCCCTGTGATTTTCCTTTTTCTTTTGTCAACCTCACATGCAGCCTCATAACTTCTATCTGATCAGTCTGAATTGATCCCAGGGAAAGAAATTTCCCTTTTCACTAAATGTTTGCCCATGACATAGACTACAGCTCCTGGATTATTTTCTTTTTATGTACAACGTTTAAGAAAGTATTTTGTAATCAATCCTTAATTTTGATTTATTGTTTCCCATCTCTGTTCTGTCCATAATCTACTATTTTATCTTGTTTTCACCAATTCTGAATTTCCTCTTCAGATAAATCACCCTGATGTCCCTGATTAAATACCCAATATTTACCAAATATATAGCCAACATTTTATATAGTCACCCATTTTCCTCTATACTTTCCTGATACCTCATCAAAGAATGAGAGCTTTGGTGATCCAAATCTTCTATCCAGACTAGGTGTTCTAGCTTAGGTGTTTCCTAACCAGAGTTAGGGAAAAAAAAAAAGATCAAATAAAGAGAAATAAATTATGTTTAATAAACATCAGTTTCCAAAAATCTTAAATGACCACAATATTTTTGGTTATTAATTGAAAATACTTTATTGATCTAATCTACATCTAATAAATTAGTTTGTATCCCATCTTTTTCTTCATTTTCCTAGGGTGTAACCTTTTTTCCTTTACCTCTTCAGAATTATCTATCCCAAAATCTCTAGATGTTTGTTTTCACTTAGTCACTATCTTCCTAAACTGTAGTTTAAAAGGGTCTACATTAAAAACATTACCCAATTCCTTCTCTTTACAGTATGCTTTTATCAAAGTAGATTGAGTCATATATATTTCAGTAGACCGAATTTGTTTTTGATATTTTGATTTTGATATTGTTTTTGATATTGTATTTTGATATTTTGTAGGTGACAAAAAATCCTCAACTTTTTATATAAGTTCCCTTCCATAGAAATAAGAATGTATTTGTTATTCCTCATCTATAGATTTTTACAGCATTTGAAAAACATATGAAAAACTGTGCCATGTTAATTCAATCTCTGGCAATCATTGGCATTCTTGAAAGATCATTTGCTTAACGCTAAGTGCATGTTTTCAAGGACTGACTCAGCACGTAACTATTCATACTGAGGCTGATTACATATATTGCAAATTTCACATTTGTTGATTATATTGTCCTGAAACTTCCAAAATAATTATTGGAATAAAATAATAATGTAATAATAAAAATAATAAAATAATATATAATAAATAACATAATAAAAACCCTCCTCTTCTAATAGCAGAAAACATTTCCATTCCTTACTATTTCTCACTGAAATAATTCGTAAGTATCTAAATCTGAAAAAAAAACTATTTCATGTTTACACCTTGTTGGCATAAATGTTTCAGAAATGGAGCTTATAAGGACAGCAAAAAATCCATTTGTAAATTAGCACCCATTCAAACTGCATTTCTATTTTTTCTCTTACCCTTTTTAAATTCAATCACATTGTAAATTGTCAAAAGAATATTTTCTTATATAAATCATAGAAAAATCTGCAGAATTAACTAACATTGATCTTTAGATCAAAGTGGACATGTTTTGAAAATTCCTTTAAAATTCTTTTCAAATATTCACTGTGTCATATGCGTTATTCTGAACTGTGGCTTTCGCTGAAGATGGAACATAACCAGGTTGCTGAAGTATTTATTTAATGCTCTTTCTCGCAAGCTCTTAGGTACTATGTCATATGGCCCTTTTCCAGAAGGAGTCATAATCCAGCCACATGTTTATTAGTTCTTTTTAAAGTCTTGCACTTTAATTCCACTGTTATTAACAAAGTACACATGTGTCCTCTGTTTCCTTCTAGTGGTAAAAGCCTCTGGCACTTCTAAAATGTAGATTTAACTAAAAAAAATCCAAACAAAATAATAAGCAAAATGTCAAGCAATGATATGCCAGTCTTACAACTGACTGAGGAAGTTATAGCAAATATGGAAGATAGAGTATGGTTGAAGACACTCTATGTTTGAACATGGTTAGATGGTCCTTTGATAAGACTTTGTAAAATTCTTACACTATGCAGAAAGCCAATATCTTTAAAGAAATCAAAATTTTGAGTGTTAGGCTGTTTGTTGCATTTCTTCAATTTATTACTGTAGGATGTTTCTTAGTTTTTGTTTGTTGCAGACTTTATTATTTACAACAGTAGAAAGAACCTGTTGTAAACAGCAAATTAAAATCACAGGGCTTATTATATTGTGGTGATGGTGAGACAATATGGTGACTAAAATTTACCATACTTATAATAAAATTCACCCTAAAAATGCTAATCAATTAAAGGCAGGCAGGCTGTGCATTGACACAGTACTGCAGAGTCTCAGGACTTGCCTTGCCTACACTGCTTTTTAGATAAGGTAACAATTGTCTAATGGCCAAATCACTTGCCAAACTTATTTTTGTGTAGCTTGATGAATATGGTATGTATTTTAAAGGTTTGACCAACTTAGACAGCTGTTACATGACCAACACTAACATTTAACGTTAGCAGAATCTGGTGGAGCCAGTGTCCCATTTCCATAGTGCAACAACAAACCAAGGAGAAGGAAGTAGAATATGTTAAGAAAACATATAAAGACAGGCCCAAGAACCAGGAAGGCTTTTCCAGCATTAGTAAAGAAGGGACTCCCACCAGCAGCAATGAGCTACATCTTCATTTTTCAATCTCCCTGGGTATATTTCATGTTATATTTATAATACTCAAAAGTATCTCCTCTCACCTTTAACTCTGTAAGGGTAAGAAAACCAAGATTTTTTTTTCTTCTCATAATCTAAGACCTCTTTGCTTTTTAACATCCTATTAGCCTTTCTCTACAGCTGATTCTCACTGGAAATTACACTTCTTGAAACTGAGTACCTAGAATTTCACCTAATCTTTTAATCATACCATTATGATTAAATAATATAATCATAAAAGCATTAATGTTTCCTTATTGCAACAGGAAATAGTTTACTGCACTCTAGAAAATCATTTCCTATTTCTAATACAAAAATTTCCTGTTCAACATTATCATGGAAAGGTGTTCATTTAATTTGTCTGTCTCTAATTCTGTACTTCTCTAGTCAATTGGCTATTCATCAAATTTCTCACGTTAGGTTACTACTAACCAAATTTCACATTATATATAAGAAATCTGCCAACTGATTCTCATGATAGAAGAAATTCTAGCAAATCTAGAATGTTACAGAATAGAAAAGAGCAAAGGATACCTGCTTCATTTTGTGTTATGGCTCACCAGATGTTGAAGACTCAGAGAAAAAAGCAAGCAAGCTCTCCCATTTTATTATATTGCCAGTCTCTGCTCTGAGAAGAGTTTTGATTTCATGGCAATGAAATGACTAATTCCTGTTTACTCTGTGGATATCGCCTTTGTACTTCTCCAATGAAACAAATTTGTGGTGAGCAAAAGCACTATTTATGATTTCAAATACAATGTAAGAAATAAACGGTGCAGCTTTACTCCAACTGGGATGCAATTACTCACACGAGTAGTCCCATTGATCTCAAAGTATGAGTTATTTCTCTGTAAAGGTGGTAGAAGTAGCCCTATAAAACCCTATGAGAGGTGTTTAACTTCAATAAGAGATTCCAGTTTAGACAGAAAAAATATTAAAATAAATACTGATAAAACTGGTCAATACTCCTTTATCAGCTCCCTAGAAAATATAGAAAAGATTAACAACCAAGCCAGATACTTCATGAGAAAAAAAAAATGGAGCTTTACCTTCACAACTATATTTTTTACTCTTACAAAGAGAAAAGTACTGAGGCACAGAATTGTTCTTAAATGACTTTTTTAATTTGTGATTCAGAAGCTGAAGTTGGGGAAAATGCACTAAAATAAATGCACTAGATGTAAAATGCTGTGCATGGAGAGTTTTTTTTTTTTAGTATAATGTGGCATTCACTCTTTATCGAAACTGAAGACTAGCAAATCAAGATAACAGGCTGTAAAAAAATTGTGCTCTACTACCAGACTATGTGGTTCAAATTTAATTGTTTTTATCTGGCTCTTTCAACCTGTGTCAGACTTGGTGTACCAAACATGAGCTGAACTACTTAGAAGGAGGAACATTCATGTTCAGCATGTTGTCTTTTTGTATATGTGTGTGCAGCCTGTAAAAGAGAAATAGCATTAAGATACTGTGGTGACGGGCACTATTGTAACATCACACTGTGCAGTTAACAACTTTCAGTTCTCATCTGACATTGCCTTCCTCTATGTCTGCTGGAAAGAAATGACATGCCTATGTACCTCATGGAGCTCAGTGAGAGCTGTGAGCATAATCACTGTTTCACTTTCCTGAAAGGATCCATAAGGTAATCTTTTATACATTCCTTTGGGTTACCCAGAATGAAGATTCTTTGTTCAAAGAACTGAAATACAGGATTTGTCTGCTCCTATTGGATTTTCATAAAGCAAAGCTAGACTAGGTTACTCAAATCTAGATTTTTTCACAAATCTAAAATTTACAAAACTCAGATAAATTTTGATCTAAAATGAAAATTTGAATTGTGTTTTGTCTCCGAAATATAGCAATGTTAAATATGAACCTTAAAAAATGGATTTTTAAAGATGCCACTATGAACAAAAATGTGGGAATTTTTTGATTTGACATGAATCTGTTTTTTTTTTTATTTTGGAGAAAAAAAATCTTCTGTGTTGCTTAGACATCTACTACTCTGCCATCATGTTCTTCCTGAAGTCTCTCAGAATTCCATTACACTGAAGAATATGATGCAATCTAGACCATGGAATTACACCACATTAATAATCTCCAGTTGATTTGGACTGACTCACATTATGTGTGCTATGAATGAGCATGCAGGCTTAGACAATCCAGACCAGACCAGAGAGAGTCAACATATTATTAGTAAAGTCTTTGGCTTGCCCTGTTGCCTGCATAACATGGTATGTTTTTTAACCATATTCTCGGTAATGAACTGAATACTTTTTCTCTGATTCTCTGTCACACTCTCCACTCTTCCCAAAGAAATGAGCAATATTGCTTCCTGTGGGCTACCTGTAACAAAATTTGTCTACATTTAAATGTAGCTGGGCTATTCACAGTGTGTCTACCTACCTTGACATAAATAGACTTCACTCTCCTACTGTGTTTGCACAGTTGTATCTAGCTGTCTCTCTTTTACTGTAAGCATTTTGGTAAGATGGGATCTTCTTTTTTTCTTTTATTTTTTTAGCAAGTGATGATGATAAAACAATTTTTTTTTTCTTTCAGGTGACTTCTTTTTTCTGGTGCTATGCTTAGGAGGGCAATACTTCTTATTTTTATTAAAAATCCAAAAATCCAAGAGCAAAAAGCATTGTCAGGCATTGAGAGGGGACTATTTTTATAAACTACTAGCTGACTTTTTTTTTCCTCTCAGATGCTCCAAGATGCTAGAGTTTCCTAGCCTCTAACAGGAGGCAGAATTCAATCTTTTTGGTACCCGAACCAAATTTCGATAGACATCAGTAGAAGTTTTACCTAGTAGAGTTTTTAAGTAGTCCTCAGCAGTGAACTAGATGATAAACTGCTTCAGCCTCGGTGAAGATATGATACTGTATAAAATCTGATTAGACAGACTAGTATTTGTTTTTATATGCTTGAATTTATGGCAGACGTTGTACCTTGACTTTATAGCTCACAATAGATTTAATGCCACAATTGTCAATCTGCTGGGCACCCAACTTATTTGTTTGGTTTCAAAAAAAGAAAAGGTATTTTCACTTAAATTTTAAGTAAATGGTTAAGCTAAAATTTGTAGTTTGAAGAAACTGATAAGTGTCCATTTGAGATTTTAATGAATTCAATTGAGAGCACAGTGAAACAATTTCGGTAGATTCTCTGTCTGATATCTAAGGAAGAGTCCTCTAATAAAGTAACTGATTATTTATCAGGACCATAATCACTTGAACTGCATGTTCAGTCTAGAAAATGAAGAATTTAACTGGGTGTAGCATGTATAGCATACAGGGATGGATGGTGTAAGAATAGGAGAAAGGATTACATGCAATGAGAGCGGACAGGGAGAGTTGCAGCAAATAAATCTGGAAGAATCTTATCCTTATTGGAGCAGACATAAGTTCATGATATATTTCTGATATAAAGCTGGGGAAAGGTATGTCTCTTGGCAGAATTATAGGACTGTGTAGCTCTGTAGAGTTCACTTGTTCATCTTCAGTGTTGTTATTTGCAATACAGTCATGACTCAGGGCAACTCTTCGAAGAGGGACATGTTTTTGTTTTTCTTGGGCACCACTGAGCAGGTGCAGGAGACAAACATCTAGAGATCACAGGACATAGCAGGAAGAAGAATGCACTGAAAGCAATGCAGCAAGGAGCAGGTCAGGCAAAAGAGTGGGATTACTGAGAGCAACAGAGAGCAGTAACTGGACAATGTCCTCCCCAGGAGCGAAGGCGAAGGGTGAAAGGCTCGCTTCAAATTACGTGTTTAAACATGGTATCTGCAAGAACAGAGTGGTGAGTGGAGAGCTCTATAAAAACTGGGTTTTTTTTACCAGTCTAATATGAGCTCTGAATTTTCTCTATCTAGAAAAACATGAATTTTAGTTTCTGTTCTAAGACATGTTTTTGTTCATATTGAAAGCCTTTTTGTTCTTCTTTGTGGAAATCACTCTGTTTGGAAGGTCTCGGCACACATGCCTCAAAGTTCAGGGCAGCTTGAAATGTACCACAAGGATGTAACGTGTTGGCCACATTTTTCATTTAGTTTAATTTAGGGTTTTCGTTTAGAAGCATTATATATAGCACAGTGTAAACTGATGCAACACATGATGCAACATGTTCTAATGGAACAGAAAAGCTTGAACAAAATCTATTTAATCCAAATAATAGGTTGGTTATATAAACACACTGAAAATATTTAAAAGGTCCCACAAAGCACTTTTTAAAGAGATGGATGCAATATTGAAATTATCTCTAAGGAGAGAGGACACTCGGGCCATTTGTGGAACTTTTCAGCATTTTTCTTGTTAACAAAAGTAACATAGTTACTATGGCAACAAAAATACAGAAAAAAGGAGAGTATATCTTAGCAGTATTCCTGATGACATATATATGAATAAGTCTCTTTGAAATGTTCAAATATATCCTACACAAATATTTCCTGAATACAAGATCATCTCTTAATGTTTAGTTACATTCAAATTTGTAAGTTTATATTTCTTTCAAAAGATTATTTGCTCTTGTAAGTTTTTCTCTGGAAAAAAATATCATGCACAGTACGTCTTTAATACTTTCTTTCAAACAATGAGTGATACCAAATAGAACCACCGTATTAGCAAAGAATAAATTAAGGTATTCAAAAACACATATAATGCATATATTCATAATGGTGTATTTATATATTTGGTGACATTCTCTGTGAATAACATTTCTTCTGATTCCAGGCACTGCAGATTCTGTGTTTTGCAACACACTCCTTTTCCATTTAGTTTTGTTTACTAAGATGGAAAAAAAAAGCCTTTTATAGCCCCCAAATTATTATGTGTGATCTGGTAGCACTGAAGTAGACTTATATGGAACAAATTAAACTAATTCTTTGGTGAAATTATTTGTACCCAAAGGAACCTGTTGAGTTTTTCCCAACAACTTCAAAGTTATTCCTTTCAAATCTTCTTTACTTTTTGCTAACTGTGTTCTCATCAGTTGCAGACTTTCTTTGATTCATTTTTTTAAAAGAGGTAAGAATCCCTGAGTTAAAGAATTTCTTAGTTCTGACAGTATATCATAAAGCATAGTTTATTAGAGCTGAGCTCTTTAGTATTCTCTGACTCCAGTCATACTCAAAATTAATTTATCAGGAAAAAAAATCAAAAGCTAAAAGCCCTGCCTTAGGGCTGGTTGCAGTAAAAAAGGGTTAAGTTTTAACATGAAGAGTGAAAGTCAAGTTGAATTATCTGAAGAATCATAGCTTAAATTCCTAGTCCAACATGCAGCTTGATCAACTCATCTAAGAAAATGATCATGAATAGAGGCTGAGGGGATAGATGTCAGAGCCTGAAAGAGAGTTCATGGATTTCAAGTATGAACTGACATCAGTGTCAAAGCTGCGATTCTTTGGACTGCTGAAGTCGATCAATTTTTCCACAGTTACTTCAAAAGAAGGACTGGGATGCATACTGTTTCAAAGGACCTGAAAGACTGCCACTGATACCCAGTCTAGGAACAATGGCAGCAGCAAAACAAAGTGCACAGAAATTGAAAAAAAGCCTAATCTTTTGTCTGCTTAATTCTGCATAAGTCTTCTGTATTGTTTATTTTTTTAAGGAAGACAGCTCTAAAAGACATTTTTGGAAGGACACCAGAGAACGATACCTCTTTTTTATACTTTGCACCTTGTCCTCTTCCTAATTCTCCTTACTGTTGTATTATCCCTAGAGGATAAATGCTGCAGTTCCGTGCTTCAGAGAAAGCCTCTTTATGCTTTTCCACCCTCGAGACTTCTGGAGACCAACAGATCAGTATGGGAATCATTCTGTCAGATACTCTAGCCTGGCAGTGCTTATCAGTTCAGGCAGTGGCAATAAATTAGCTAATGGAACTTTAAACAAAATTCTTGCTACACCACAACTGGAGATAAGTTTCCAGACAGGAGGGAAAAAATAATAAAAAAAGAACAAAGCTTTTTCTCTCTGATTTGGTTAATAATAAAGGGAAAAAAAAAAAAAAAACAGCACCAAGACTTCGGCCTGTGATATAGGTCTCTGCCTGATTTTAAAGTGTTTACTTTTCTGGGGATTGAGTCTGAGGTGTTCAGTCTCCTATGGTTGTCCAAATTAACTAAATTAAAGACAGCTCAACTGAATTAATCAATATTGAGATCACATCTCCTGAAAAATATATATAAACCCTATGAAAACCTGTTGGTCTTAGGTTAACTCCTCCAGTTTCTTTGGAATCTGCTGCTACACCCAGACTCCCAGGACCAGTCTTCCTGGGTCTATGTTTGTCTTATGAGCTCAAGCTCTTTTCGAACTTATTGTGTCTTCAGAGCAATATCGTGTGGTATCTCTTTGAATGACACTTCCATCTTCAGAAAATGAGAAATAAGTGAAGAAAGAAAAAGTGAGAATTTCTCTGGAGACCATGTGAGAAGGTGGAGAAAGCAACTCTTCTTTGCCCAGCAGCTTGTCAACCAGGGCTCAAGCACATAGCTTTGTCACATGGCAGGCTTGTGGAGCTGGGATCTGCAGGCAGTTTAATAAAATTTAGCTGAAAAATGGAGATAGAGAAATGTTATTCTAAGAATAAATTATAAAGAAATGGGGAAGAGGTGATTGAGGATGAGACTTTGGTGAAGAAATAGAGTAAACTGCAAAGACTAAATATGATCTACTACATAAAGCATGATTTCAACATTTTTTGACTGAAAAAGATTCTTACAAAGTCCTTTGACAATGGTAACTAATAAAGTTTGTTTGTTTGTTTGCTTGTTTACTTCAGAGTAAGATACCATAAACAAGTTATCTAGGGAATTTTGGGGAATAATTCATCTGACTGAAAATATGGATGACTGTAGTGGAACCATATAATTGTGTTTAAGCACCTGGAAACATTCCTGTGAAGTTCATATTTGATTAAAGGCCACTATTAAAAATGAAGGGCCATATAGAGTATGATTTAGCTGAAGAATCATGTTTTTGCATCTTAGAAATCATTGTTGTAAAGAGTAATATGCTCTATTAATAGATATGAGACAGGTGATAAATAGCTATGATTCTGGCAACAGCATTAGACAAGCCAAAACAGGTTTTAAAGGAATGTTATATCAGCACATAAATATATTCGGTTAGTATGTGGAAAGTTCATCAGGAAAGAGAAGAAGTTACCATAGTTACAAAAACACTGTATTCCCTGGAACACTCTTAGAGGTGAAACCACAGGCACTAACAAAAACAGTAACATCTTGGTGAACTTTGGAGAACTTCAAGACCCACCTTGATAAAACCCTGAGCAACCTAGTCTGACTCCATATCTGACCCAGTTTTAAGAAGGATTTTGAACTCCTCCTGAAGTCCTTTCTACTCTGTGATTTGTCATCTCATGAAACTTTATACCTCAAAAATAAAGTCTCATGGATTACTCTCATTCTGTCCTATGTGAAAGTGTTAACAAATTCTTAAAACATGGATATAATATTTTTCTGATGGACAGATCTAGGACCTGCTATTCTAAAAGGTTTATAGAGGATATTGTTATGTGAGAGTTCTATGTATGTGAGCTGTTCCTTTTTTTAAAATTGAGGAATTAATTAAAAAAAAAAAAGTGTTACCTTTAAAAAGAACTTTAAACATGTCACCCATCTTCCAAGATATAGTGCAGTTCTGAATTTCTGTGTGACTCCCAAGCAATATTATTTCTAATGATGAGAACTAGTGACAGTGACACAAACAGAGAATTAATCTTAACTAGACAGCCATAGGATTTCTAAAATTCTATGATGTGCTTTATATATTATTTTTGCAACCTTGTCATGGGTCCCATTCTTTTTCTTTGTTAATTAAAATTTATTTTTAAATTTTGAACAAATCATTTTCCAGATAAAAAACTATTTTTAAATTTGAAGCAATTCAAGTTACACAGACTGTATTTATGGTCCCTTTGGTACTGTATGCCAACTAAGTTCCATAAAGTTCCTTCTGACTTTTCTAGTATTCTCTTCAATGAGTGTCATAAGCCTTTAGAAAAACACTTTTTACTGCTTCTGGTGATACCTTTCTGCTTGTACAGGGACAAAGAATGATTAGTATCACTACTGTGAGATTGAAAGGTATATGCAAGTCAGGCATTTAACAAGGAGCACTGCTTGCACATCTGTACATTCAGGGTCCTGCTCAGCAGAAGCAGCAGGGATAGGAGCACAAGATGCTGTTCATGTCATGTCCATCCTGTTATTTCACTGCTTTAAAAGGCAGCAGGGTCAAATCCTCCATGTGCTCACACCTGGCTAGCCATGTGTACATGTAATTATGCGTCTGTTCACATCACAGGAAAGGGGCTTTAATACATGGTTATTATACTGTAAGGACTACTTTAAGCACTCCGTAATCATAGAGGTTTTTATTATATACCTGCCTACATAATTAATGTCATTCTTATGACAGAATTGTTGTTTAGAGGATGTTGTTGGTAGAGATCTAGCTGTGTCAAGCAGGATCTTCCCGGTCAGCAGAGGAGCAGCCTAACCCTCCTGTGACTCAAGCCATAGCATATTTAATCTGCTGCTGGAAAACTGAAAGCCTTTTAAGTAGGATAGGGTCAAGAGTTTAGTCATTACAATAATATAGTCACTCTAAATTCATTAACTCATTTATTGATTTATCCACTTGAATCATTTTGTGATGAAAATCACGTACAAGCTTCACATTCATATGCATAAAAATTTATGTTATCAATCTTCAGAATATCTCTTTTATATCTAGCATTAAAGCTTTTGAAGCTGCAGGATTTATCTGCCTAAGTGACATGGCAATGTCTCTTAGTGTGCGTGTCTCACTACTAAAGTAAACCACACCTAACATAAACAATTTATTATCTCAGTGAGGCACTCATGGTTAGCAACTCTATCAAATAACTGGACTGGATAATTGACTGTGACATTAACTGTAAAATATTAGGAATCAAGTATTCCCTTGTTTCCATACTGAAATGTATTTTAAGTTGTATCTATTCTTAAATGCAGAATGTATCTATTAAGGATACTTCAGTAGCATTATAATACTCAAGCTGACAGTTTGTTCTTGCAGCTAAGCCACTTTTTCCTCTAAACTGTAAAAGACCTAATAAGGCTCAGGTGTCAAGCTAGCGGAAATTAACATTTCAGCTTTCAGTTATTTTTCACCAAATTAGGATCTGGCATGTAAACATTTTAGTTATGTTCCTATTTCTTTCCAGTTCTTTATCTGATCTGAGACAGTATTCCTCTCTCTTTTTCTCTAAGCATGCATCTGTGTATGGGGAGGAATAGGGAGTGAAGGGGGCACTGAGGCTCTTTAGAGCGATGGAGAAACTGTGTTCTCTTTCAGCAGCTCAGTTCAGCAAGGAATGGGAGAACAACCAAGAAATACTATCTTCTAGTCATTTCTTATGCCACTGATAAGAATCAATGCCATATGATTTCAGCTTTCCCTTTCTAGATCAGTAGGTTGTAGGCTGCAACTACCTGCAGTCAACAGCAACATCAGGACGTAAGGCAGCCCTGTTCTTTGAGTTCAATCCACTCTTCTTCTCCTAAGTTTGCTTATCCTGACTCCTCTGTGTCGTTTCCTTCTTTTCTCCAGGTGGTGCAGAAGGTTCTTTGGCTCCATAGTCTAGTCACAGTTTCATTATCACAGGTGGCTTTTTCATTAGCAGCCATGGTTACCCAACTGGAGGAGGGCCGCAGGTATGTGTGCATTCATCTATCTAGATGCTCTGAAGCACCTATGACCTCTGCTTTTCAGTTGCAATGCCATGGTGCCATCAACTGTTTTAATATTCCATCATTCCATCAGACTTACTCGTCAAAAGTTGTAGGATTCTGCCTTATCCAGTCGTATCCAAATCCTGTCCTGCTTTATAATGGTAGACCATGAAATAAATAAAAAAAAGGCTTTTTCAGTTGCTATTCATCTGAACCTTCCATTCATTAATCATACAAATGAAGTATTAGACCATGTGGGAATTTCATCAACAAAGTAAATTGGAAAGCATTTTGTGACTCTTCTTTTGGCTTCATTGGTAAGTTTTTGACTACTTGTGCTTGTGTTTTTCAGCTGCTCGTTTTGTTGGATTGCTGGTAGCACAGATTGTTTGTTATATGCAAAAATCAATCTTTTTCAAATGTTCACAGTTTTTCAGATGTGTATTGTGTTCTGTTATTCAGAAGCAACTCACTACAAAACCTGCGCCTAGTAAATATTGCCTCAGTTTAATATGATACATTGCCAGCTAATATGTTACTTAGCAGAGTTATTAAAGAGAGAGAGAGAAAGAGAGAGAGAAAGAAAGAGAGAAAGAGAGAAAGAGAGGAAGAGAGAAAGAGAGAGAGAAAGAGAGAAGAAGAGAAAGAAAGAGAGAAAGAAAGAGAGAGAGAAAGAGAGAAAAAGAGAGAGAAAGAGAGAAAGAGAGAAAGAAAGAGAGAGAGAAAGAGAGAAAGAGAGAAAGAGAGAAAGAAAGAAAGAAAGAGAAAGAAAGAAAGAAAGAAAGAAAGAAAGAAAGAAAGAAAGAAAGAAAGAAAGAAAGAAAGAAAGAAAGAAAGAAAGAAAGAAAGAAAGAAAGAAAGAAAGAAAGAAAGAAAGAAAGAAAGAAAGAAAGAAAGAAAAAGAAAGAAAGGAAGAAAGAAAAAGAAAGAAAGGAAGAAAAGGTCCTATAGTTATCAGGTATCAGACTTTAATGGATGCCTCTGTATGCATAAATCAGTTTTAAACTGTTGCCTGGCTCAAGCAGATGCACAATGAATTATCACCTATTTTTCACTGTTCTGTATCAAGTACTTCATCCAAATTTAATCTCTGATTCTTGTTTTTTGTCTGCTTACATGTTCATGTTGTACCAATAAAAATCTATCTCTTGTCTTAGTGTATGTTCACACCATTATGTTCTTATGGATCTGTTTTCATGGTCCCTAAATCCATTACAATTTTTACTCTTTTCAGATTGCTCTCTTCTTTGGTTCCAATTGTTTTTTTGTTTGCCACCAGAGATTTTGAGGAATGAAAAACAAAGAGAATGTGTAATTTCTTTGCAGGATGCCTTCATTACAATTTGTTTGATCTGAAGGAGCCTCTGCATCATTATTTTCCATTTCTCTCATTTTTCTATTTGTGTACTCTTGATAAGTAGGTAATATTTGTTTCTATTAATACATAAATTATTATATGCACCTGTTCTCCCAAGTCTCTCTCCTTTACAGTACATCCTGTGGCATTTCATCACCAAAGATTTAGTATAATATCTATTGTGGCATTTCTCAGATTTGATCTCAAGTGTTCAATTTTTGTTAGGACAAAATCAAAAGACTGGTTGAGAGTGTTTTGTGTGGGATTGTAATCTGGTTCTTTTTTGTGTGTGTGCTCCCGATGGTAGAATTGATAAACCATCTGATACCCACACAATGGCAAATATTTCCTTTTATGTTTAACTTTCACATTCTTGTTACCATTAAAGAAACATGTATGCATGATTGTTTGGTTTAGTTTATGGTGCTTTGTAATTACAAGTGTGCTTGTGAAATATCTGTTTGTATCTTTATTTCATTTTATTTTATCTGTATTTCATTAGTGTCGACACATTTCACATGTTAGAAAGTCAGCTCTAAATAATTATTTCATTAGTAACTAATTTTCCCCTTGAATCTCCTTCTCTTGTAGAATCTCTGCTCATTTTGGTCTGTTCACAATCCTGGCATTCATTCCAATTCTTAGAGAAAAGTTCTTGCTCTTTAATACTTCAGAGCTTTCATTTACATTGAATTTTATGCTATCTTTTACTAAAGTGTAACCCAAAACGCTAAACCTGATCATGTACTTCTAAATGAACATAATGGAAAACTATTTTTAAGTACCAAGGTTTTTTTTTTTGTACTGCATGTGCCCAAAATCACCTCTATTTCACCAAACTGCATACTTCATCATGCGTCTGTCACTTAATGCATTGGACTCTGAATCTGTGTGCTTCAGCCCCCAAAGAGTCTGTTCCCATACCTGTGCTTAGTGTGTTTTTAACATGTGCACACACAAACACATTCATACGCACTTATGCACACATGGAACTGAGTTCTGTATTAAATGCACCTAAAAGGCCAGCCCACAGAGAAATAGGGAGAGGTATTGAAACAGTGTCCATCTTCTCAAGACAGCTTGGTTACCTGAGCTCTGACTCATGTGGTGATGGGAAATGTGTGTTCTTCTCTATCCTCTCATTTGAAAGGGCTCAAATGTATATCTCACTTTCTCAGAAGGTAACAAAAGCATTTAAAAGATATCCAGCAATTTCTGTGAGAAAATTTTCTCTCTTCTGTGGAACCACTTATATACTTTCCAGTTCTTTTCCTTATACTTAGGAAATCTCTGAGGGAAAAAAAAAAAAAAAAAGTGATATTGTTCTGGGAATCATACATTATGGTGCATATATTCACCTCACTTAAAAAAAAAAGCCCCTTGAGTAGACATAATCCCTATTTAGATTTTTTTAATAACTATAATACAGATAATCACTATTATAGTATGTAATTACTCTTTAGAATATGTTTTTTATGTCGCAATACAGGTTTTTGGAATTATGACAAGTATATGGAGAAAAAATGGGAGAAACTAACTAGAAATGTATTAGAGAAGAAAGTGAAAAAAATTGTTCCTAGCAGGAAAATATGAATCATACTGTAGAATAACAGCAGTTAAATGCTGTCTGGAACACACAATTACAGGTTCTTTGCTACAGTGCCTACAGCAAAAGGCCATAACATGAGTAATTCACAGTCAAAAGAAATTTTATTACTCATGAGCAATAGTTTGGTGAGAAAAGGTCAATATTTGTTTTAAAATAGACATTCCTTTTTATTTATTTATTTTTAATCCTTTGATAGGTAAATTTCAATTGATGACCATGGAGTTTTAAAGCAAATGTTTTTCTTTTTGCACATATCTTACAGAAGGTAGTAGTTTATTGTCATTTTACAGTCAGATTATAATACATCACAATCACTTGACTTTTAGCAGTCATAATATTATAACCATACCAATGCAAGATTTACTTCATACAAGCTTACATTTCATTCTAGTGTAAAGAATGTACAGAAAATACCAATAAACTTTGATTTTCCCTGGTTACTAAAACATTTTTAGTTTATCTCGGGCAAAACAGAGTTTGAAGGCTCTGTATGAATTTTAAATAAAACCTATAGTAAAGGTTTCTGATCTTCTCTAATAATCTTCTCCATAGCTTTTTTTCAAATGATTCAATCAAAAATTCAAAATTGTTTGCATCATAGTGATGTGAATTTTATTCAATGTATGAGATTAGGAATGTTAATGAATAAAACAAGATGCTAGTCAGTAAAACTGAAAGACACCAAAAATTCCGCAGAGCAACATGGGAAATGGTTAGCTTCAGTTTCTGGATTGAGTCATTAGTCAAAGTACCTCACTGCAGCCCATCATCAGCACTCTTCTGTATATGTATTTCCATGGGCCCAGCTATGATTCTGTGTAGTTCTGCAGTTCTTGTTTTTTTGGCTGCTTTTGCTACTATTTGTGATATCCATGTTCTTTTCAAAGTTCTCATTAGGCTATGTTGCATTTGAGCAGATCACGCTGGTCAGCTCCTTAGCTGACCTGGCCCATCTCAGTTACAGCAGATTTGGGGAGCTTCCTCATGGCAGCCTGGCTGGCTGCTTCCATGTCCCCACGCTGTGGCTTTGGCTCCTTTGACTTTGGTAAGAGCATACAAGAACTGTGTCAGAGCTAACATACTCATCCCACTGTGCATCCTGTCTCCCGAAACAGCTGAAACAGATAATGAGAGAGCACAAATCAGGCCAGGCACATAACATTTTTGAAAGTTCTTTCAGGCTTCTATTACCTGTGGTTCAAAGGCTTCCTGAGACAGAAGTAGTACCAAACTCCTAAATAGTTTGTATTTAGCAGCCCTCAAAGAGTTTCTCTCCAGAGGAGTTTCTCCAGACTCCTCTTCAAGTGATGCAAACATCCTATGACAAGGAGTTTGTTAGCTTAACAATGCTAAGGAGCTTTATAGTTCAGCTACATGCTATTTGAAGCATTCCTTTGGTTTGCTCTGAACCTCCATCCCCACCGCTGACTGCAATTTATGCCCAAAGGGTTTGTATGGGAGGAGGCACAGACAGGAGCTCTTCAGTCATCTTCTCTGGGCTGTTCATGATTTTATACATTTATGTAATGCCCTTCTGCTGTTGTCATTCCAAAGCACAGAGTCAGAGAGTATTTAGCCGTTCCTCTTATAATGTCTATTCAATGTGTCTAATATTTCTTCCTCCTACTTCTGGACATTACCTATATCTTCTATATTATTTTTGAGATGAAAAGAACTAGACGCACACAGTAGTTCAGAAGTAGGCATGCAATTCATTGATTTTCCTGACATGAAGATAACTTTCCTTCCTGTATTCCAGTTCAATTACTATTTTGACCATATAAAACATTTTGCTTTTCATCTAAGATCATGTAAATTGTACCTGCCACAATTTACTGCTTTTTCAGATGGCTCCAAAACACGAGGGCTGTGATGTTTTACCTGTGGACCTATTAAGAATTAAGATAAAGGGAAATTTATGTATTCCCCTGAAGAAATATTTAGAAACAATGGAAGAGATTTAGTAGTTAGTATTTAGTATTAGTATTTAGTAACAATGGAAGTCTTCCCTTTTGCATTGAAAACTGATGTAACAACATCTTTGACATTATACCAGAGACTTATGGAATTAAAGAAGTCTAACTTTAATAAAAGTACAACCAAATATAATCTGAATCAATTTTAATTAAGCTATTATTCTAATTAGATATTAAAACTTAACTGGAGATTGTTAAAGCAGACTCCAGGAATAGTGTGCATCTGCATTATCTGTGCTCATACAGTTGCAGGCACAGTGACATGGAAAATTAAAGTCATATAAAAAAAATGAAAAGATTCTGTAGACACGAATTGGCCTTTAATAAATATCATTATTCTTAATACAAAGTTATACTTTTATAGCGATTAACAAACTAAAGAGCAAATTTTTTTTTTTTTGTGAGAAATGCGGTTATTGGCTGGTCTCTTTAGGATAAAAAACTCCTAGAATACTAAAACAAGGCAATCAACACTTTGCAAGTTAGACCTGCAGTGAGTGAACCTGGATTGATTTGAATAATATCTTATGATTTTTAGGGTGAGCTGTCAAGAGGCCCTGATGAGGCTCTGCATATAGTAATCTATGCACTTCCTTCTTGCAGGTTAAATACCCTGGAGGGTCTGTTCTACACTCTCTTCTCATGAGGAAGAGGTTACAATTCATTTAAAAAGAGCATTTTGAATGACTTCATCAATTTTCCTATTACTCAGATGAATTAAGCTTCTTCACACAATCTCCCTTTACCTTCACATCATGTAAAGAATGTGATAAAATCCTGACTCCAAAGATGTCAATAGAGAAATAACCATTGACTTTGTCACAGTTAGATTTCACCTCCTGTTTTTAAACCTTAGGCCTTTCAGAGAGTGACTTCAGAGTCACAAATGGAAATCTGGAAGAAATAGGTGATGTCTGCACCCTTCGCTGTCTATTGGCATTGGGCTTGCAAAGATATTACAAGTTAATTAGTGCCTTAAGGGTTAGGTAGAATACTGGATAAATTCAGTTATGCGAGGTTTTAAGACTCTTCCTATATATTTAAAATTATATTATATCATCTCTCTTCAAAATCAATGCATATTGAATGGTTGCTTAAGATAATTTATGTGTGAGTATTCAGTGGCTTTTAACAATACAAAAGGCAGCTTTGTGCTAAAAGAAAACCTTTGTTTTGCTTTTAATACCAGGATTAGGCACAACTGTAGTATTCCCTGAGCTCCTAACAGATTAATAATGCTGAATTGAATAAAAGCTTTCATCTCTACAGCTGCAGACATTTCTAGTCATGTATGATAATATACCATGGAGAGAGACCCTTGGAGAGAGAGCTCTTCCAAATCTCATAAGGCCCAAACTGTGATCTGAGGGAATCGAGATGGGCCACAGCAGCATTCAAAGCAGAAGCATCTCTAGTAGACACACAATTTTGTCCACTAATTACAAGGTTAGAAAGGGCAGAAAGTGTTGTTTGAGATAAGGGTACATTGTGTGTTTCCATCTAAGTAATGTTACACTTGCCAAAGTTGAAAGAAATAAAAAGAGAAACTTTCCACAGAAATTGGTATGATGATTCCTGTTGGCAATGGAGTAAAGTCTGCCTCAGTAGGTTGTCAAGCAGGTTAACTCAACAAGTCCCTGTCTGGCTCACCTCAGATATACCTCAGATCATCAGCAAAATCTATTTTGTGCATCTTAGCAAAAAGGTCCCAAGAACAGTCAGATCACATTTTTGATGTTAAAGTAATAGCCATAAATGGGATGACAGCAGTTTTTATACTGCACTTCAGTCAGAAGAGAATTTCTCTTCATTAGAGAGAACAACTTTCTTTCCCTATATGCTTGTCTCTTTTTTTTTTTCCCTAGTACAGTGAGAACTCTTCTATTTCAGTGTAATTTATTCCTTGAATACACAGATGTTCATGAGGCATGCTAGTTGGAGTTAAACTACATCTAGATCACAGTACTTACTTTTTTCTATATAGCATTATTATGTCCCATCCTTACAAAGTTAAAAGTTTTAGAGACAGCACCACTTTTTTTTTTTTTATTCACCATATTCTCTCCTTTTCAGATTTTAACATATTAAGTTAGTCTTGCCATTTGAGAGTAAAAAGGTAGTATGAACCTTGGTGAGCTAAATAGTTTTGCTAAGCTTTAGACCTTCTTTCCCCTTTCCCAGACAAACCTGCATACATTTATAATAATATAATTTTATTTTTCTGCTGAGCACTAGAGAACAAATTTCTCTTATCTTATGGCCCTTGTAAAGTACTGCTTCCTCTGTGTGTTTTAGAAAACTACAGTTTGACTTTTTGGGGTTCTCAGAGGAAAATAAGATCAATAACTTGTCACAGCAAGAGATAATTTACTGCCTATAGGGTGCTGTAATATGGAATTGAGAATGAGGGAAAAAAAATGAAAAGAAAAACCAACTATTCTGAGCTTGTCTTTGTGCAGTTGGACAGGCTGCTATTAAGCTAGTTAACTTTTTTTCTTCAACAATTTAATGCTGAGATTGTTAGGTATGAGTATCATTTTGCAACAACATTTTTATATTTAGGGCTACTTTATAAACAAGAGATGTTTCACCTGGGGAGAAATAACCCCAGACACCAGTACAGGCTGGGGACCGACCTGCTGGAGAGCAGCTCTGCAGAGAAGGACCCGGGCGTCATGGTGGACGACAGGTTGACCATGAGGCAGCAGTGTGCCCTCGTGGCCAAGAAGGCCAATGGCATCCTGGGGTGCATTAAGAGGAGCATCTCCAGCAGGTCGAGGGAGGTGATCCTGCCCCTCTACTCAGCCCTGCTGAGGCCACATCTGGAGTACTGTGTCCAGTTCTGGGCCCCACAGTACAAGAGGGATGTGGAGCTGCTGGAGAGAGTCCAGCGCAGGACGACTAGGATGATCAGGGGCCTGGAACATCTGCCCTATGAGGAGAGGCTGAGGGAGCTGGGCCTGTTCAGCCTGGAGAAGAGAAGGCTGATGGGGGATCTGATCAGTGTCTATAAGTGCCTCAAGGGAGGCAATGAGGAGGATGGGGCTGGCCTCTTTTCACTGGTGGTCACTGACAGAACCAGAGGCAATGGCCACAAACTGAAGCATCAAAAGTTCCACGGGAACTTAAGGAAGAACTTCTTGACAGTGAGGGTGACAGAGCACTGGAACAGGCTGCCCAGAGAGGTTGTGGAGTCTCCTTCTCTGGAGATCTTCAAGACCTGCTTGGATGCGGCCCTGTGCCACGTGCTCTAGGTGGCCCTGCGTGTGCAGGGGGGTTGGACTAGATGACCTCTAGAGGTCCCTTCCAACCTTAGGCACTCTGCGATTCTATGATTCTGTGATAAAAATCTTATAGCCTTTGATGTAGCTCTATGCATTATATAAGCATAAGCAGGTGGTTCCTGGAGAATGATATGACTACAAAATAAGTAAATGAAAAATTCTAATATAAAGCTTTATTATTATTTTCTTCTATATTACCTACAACCTTAACATGCTTTTCCCCTTTTCTATTTGTTTCTAAGATGAAAACCTCTTCTCTTAGGCAACAATTAATACATAATTCTTGAAAACATTAATAAACATACTTACCTTGTATTTTATACCCTATTAAGGAACTGAGCAATTAATTCTTTCTGTTGTATTTGGTAATTTATCTTCAAACTGCAAGACATGTCAAGTTTAATTGTAAATTCTACTGATAGGGATTGAAAGCAATTTTCTTCACCTCTCTAATTTAATAATTTGTATCACTATGTGATATAAAACTATTGGCTTAATTTCTCTCAGTTACTTTAGCAGTTTTATGGAAAGGATGAGAGGAAGGTGATGTCAAAGTAAATTTTTTGTTTATTTGTTCGTTTGTTTTTCTCTGAAGTACCTCACCTTTTCTGTTCACAAATGTTGAAATAGCACCACTGTATCTACATGGATAAAGTCCAGGAATCTTGGTAGTTCTGGATTCAACCTGAATATTTATGGAAAGTCAGGAAAGAAAAACTAATCAGTTCCACAAGTAAGTGTTAATGATATGAGGAACATTAGCATAAGAGAATTATTTAGGTTTGAAAGGGTCTCTGGAGCTCATCTAATCCATGCAAGAAGCAGAATCAGTTAGAGCAGCTGCTCAGGCCTGTGTACAGTTGAGTTTTGAATATCTCAAAGGTGAGGAAATCCAAAAGTTTCTATGTGCAACTCTTTATACCACCATGAAAAATATTATTTCTTATATTGAGTGGATTTTTTCATTTTCCAAAATACAATCCAAGATCAGAAATTCCAAGAGAGCACCTGCTTCAACTTTCAGCTGAAAGCAGAGCCTTAAATTAGATTACTGAGAACCTTGTCAAGTTGAGTTTTGAATAGTTTCAGCAATGGAGATTCCATCACTTCCTTGCCAACCTGTCCCAATATTCACTTGTTTTCATTAGATTTTTTTTTTCTTATAGATGGAATTTCCCCTGAATCAACTTGTCTCTTACGTGTCATATTACTATACACCTTCAAGAAGATCCTGACTCATATTTTCTACTATGTCCCTACAGGAAGCTGTAGAGTGTAATAAGATACCCTTTAATTTTCCCTTCTCCAGAATGAACAAACTAGATCTCTCTGGCATTCCTCACATGTCATATGCTCCAAGTCCCCAGCCATCTCAGTGGCCTTTCATGGCCTTTCACTGGACTCACTGTAGTATGTCTTTCTTGTAATAAGGAGTCCAAACACGGGCAAAGTACACTAGATGTGGTCTCACAAGTACCAAATGGAGATAATCTGTTTACCCTATTGCAGATACGGTGCACTATGCAGTTGTCCTCCTTTGCTGCCAAGCTTGCAATGATGATTATATCCATGTCTATGGATATGTAGATATATCTGTATATGCTAAATCTTGGTAAGGTAAAAGACATCCACTGCCCTCCCCTTCTCCACACAGCCTGTCATCTTATCACAAGAAGCAATCAGATTGGTAAAAAATGATTTTCCTTTATTAAATTCATGCTGTCTGCTGCAGTCACCTTTTGTCTTTCATGTACTTAAGAACAGTTTCAAAGAGGGTTAAAATTAAAATGATGTACTGTTAACCAGTTCTTAAAAACAAAAATGTTTGGTAGTTATAAAGGAGTTTCAGACCTTATATATGTGACAATACAGAGACACTTGGTGCGGTTTGATGGGGGGATGGGGAGTAGGGGCAGTTTGGTAAGAGATGAATCCCCTTGCATTCCAGCTGATCCTCAAAGGTTAGAGGGGGTTGGGGCGGCTGGACTCATCTCTTAACAAGGATACCAAATGCTGTGGTAACTATAGGTCCAACTCTGGCAGTACTGGGTTCACGAACAGCCTGTTGACTATAGGTCTGATCGCCTTCAAAACAAGTAGTTTAGTTCACAAATAGCACGATTTATTCAAATGCAACATTTAGAGAACAGGTTTCATATGTCTGTATAGGAAATTCTCTACTACAGTGTGGAGTTCTTAGCTAGTGCCTAGTGTACAAATGAGCAGTCATTACTCAACCCAGAAGATGGGAGAGGGCTTTCAATCATGAGGACTGATCCAGAAGTTACGATGGAGTCTTCCCTCTCTCCTCTTTCTTCTTCCTTCTTTCTCAGTTCCCCCTTCCTACTATTTCCCTCCTTAGTTCACCTTTTATATGTTTTCTTTTACATTTATCTGGAGCTTGAGTGACTCTAGTCATACTTACTTTCATTACTGATTAGTAGAAAAAGTCTCTCAAGTTAATTGAAAATCCAGAGATCATGCTCAGTGAGGAGTGGTCCTTCCTTGGAAGCGGGTAACTTCTGGGATGGGGTTGTATACTGGTATTATAATGAGATTAGGAGGAGGAGAAGTTTGAGCAAAGTGCATCGGAGGGACGGATCTGTCACTATTGTTGGTCTCAAAACAGACATCTTATCGTACTCTGGTTTATCAGCTGCATGGTACGACCAAGTGGCCACCTCTGCAGGGAGTACAACAGAGTTTGGCCACTGCATCTTCACTCCGCCCCACCCTCCATTCACTCGTCAACTGCTCGGCACCCATCAGGTTACCACCTCCACAGGGAAGCCAACAAAGTTTGGCCATGGTTTCTCCATTCTGCTACACTCTTCATTTACTCTTACTAGTGTGTGCTAGGAGGGCAGATTGTGTTGCCAAGGAAATTGTGGAATAGATTCTGCATATACCAGCCAACCTGGAAGTGCTAACTAGCTCTCGCCTTAAGAAAGCCTCTGTAATTCCTTAACTTCTGTTAGGCCCTAGTTTTTCTCTAATTTCCCCTTTCTCAAGCAATTCTCTCACAACACTATATATGTGTCACAAGGTGGCAAATATTTAGTGGAAATAATCAGAGTAATGGAAAACTAGTTGGAGTAGTATTTTTTTGTGATACAATATACTGTTGCTGACCATCATGTGGTGATATTGTTTCTTTTCCACTCAGCAACAGTTATTATCAATTTGTATAATATCTTTGATAGTAACCCTGACTGCACCCAAATCTTATTTGTGTATAGGCAATTGTTACCAACACTTGACCGGAAAATAATTTCCTAATAGAATTTCTTAGTGCTTAAGAGGGAACAGGTTGGTGAGCCTACAAAAGCTTGTAGTGAAGTAAATAAAGTAAATAAATAAATAAATAAAAAAACAAGAAATTAGCATGTCATAATTTATCTGGATAAGAGACTAAACTTAGAATCAACATTTTAGTTCAGTATACAGCCTTGTATACTGGAAGAAAATAGTCACAAAGACAGGAAAAGAATTTAATGATACTTTTATATATAAGTAGGGTTGGCAACTATTCAGCATAAAATAATAATGTAGTTGAAAACTGTTCCACATGTTACTATCAGTAATGTCAAGCAAACTTTGAGCATTACAACGCGTGACAAAGAGACTGCTTATTCTGAACAGCAGGCTGATTAAGCTGCATGTATGCATTTAAAAAACAGACAGAAATTACATTAAAAAAAAAAGTATCTACCTTTTTATGCAGAAATGCTAAAGGAAGGTACACTAGGAATAGCAAGTAAAGACCCAGGCGAAAGAACCGAGAAGCAATGTGATGGAGACTAGACCCGAAGACATTAGAAGGAATAATTCCCTTGATGCAGACAGACCTCATAGTGGTAGAATTGTAGTCAATGTAGATAGGATCCTTTATTCTCACAAGAGGAGACAGGTAGACAATTAGCAACTATATTGCATAGGGCCTCAGTTGATTAAGAGAGAGTAGGAAAGCAGTTAAAGTCAAAGAGCAGAAGGTATCTTTGGCCAAGTTTTGATTTTCCTGCTTGCCTTTCCAAATAAAGTACTTGGGAAATTTGATCTGATCCATCATTTATCATATCTGAAGGGCAAGTCAGCAAATGATTAAATTGACCTGATGCAGTGTGCGGTTTCATTGGATACAGTCTCATGGGCAGAGTCATTAGATCAAACAGTCAGAATTGCTAGGATCTGTGGCTAGGCAATCCAGTAGTATGGAGAGAGAGACATGAGAGGTTTTTTTTTCTTCATTATTACTTATTACTGATGTACATACGACTTCATTTTGATTCGGTTTGCATTCAAGAGAGCAGATTCTGCTCATTCTCCTGCTTTGAATCTTGTTACTACCCTATAATTCCATGAAACAAGGTCACTATGAATACAGTAATTTCACAAAACTTTTATTGGTTCTGCTTACTGTAGAATATATGCAATGTTGACCACTACATATTGACACAAACTTGGAGTGCATAGAGCAGAAGACAGAAAGGGCATTGCATATCTGCTGAAGTGTGTGATGGCAGACCCAAGGAAGGAAAAAAAAAAACATGTTCTCAGGAAGCTGAGAAAGCATAGCAAGACTGTTACTCTAAAGAGATTAGGATAATGTATTCCATTTGTTTAGGAAACAGGGATGGATGAAGGAACAGGTTAGATTTACCAGGAAAGAAAGAAGTCAAATATCTCACAGTGGAGGTTTGTCTTGCTGTTATTTTTAATCAGAGGCGAAAGTGAGAAATTAAGTTCAGATGTACTTTAATCGAGTTTTAAAAAATTCTATTAGCTGGAATCTGAACCCCGTACAATAATTCACTCCAAAGCATGATTAGTATTTGCCACACATCACATTATCTTCTTTATCTTCTTATATGAAAAAGGTCTGTAGATAATTCTTTTAATTTATGGATGATGAGACACCTGTGGTGTTCTTTCTGATGTTATTAACAAAGATGATGCCAAAGGAACATAATAAATACAAAGTGAGGATTTTTAGCTATGTCTTACCTCCTGCACTTCATTCGAGTGCAGAGTTGGTACAGAGAAACTGATGCTCAAGTAAATTACCTTATTTTTTCCATGAACCATTCCATCATGGCAGAGAATTGAAATTACTGTGGCTTTTCATTGTCTTTGAGACTTCCAGAGTTTGAACTGAATGAAACTGAATTTCTAGCAAAAAATATGGACTACATATTTGTAAGGTCAAGTTAAAATTTGGCATTTAAATTTGTAAGGAAAGTTATGAGAAATTCATGCTTCTAACATAGCTACAATTACTTTAGGCTGTATACTATAATGATGGCTCACTCTTAACTGTTATTGCTATTTTCTAAAGCAGCTGCAAATAATATAGATCTGGAATGAAATAATCCTGCATGCAGATTGACACTCTGTAGCAGTGTAAAAACATTGCCAGGGGGACTCCTTAGCACTATTACATAAAAATGTAGAAATGTATAAAACATATATAAATGTAGTCATTGTAAGATACTGTTGCACATTGATGCCTCTCAAAATGTCTATCTCTTCGAGTATCTAATAAATGACAAATGACTAAATGTATCTAACAAACTTATCTATTTAATTCTACACTCGCAGCTTTGCTTGAGAAAAATCTGACTGACTGACTGAAGCTAATATTATTATTTTTTCCAAGAGCTGTGTCAGGTGGACAGAAGAATTTAACAATAGCTTATGCTTTTTCAACAAAATAAAAGGAACATGAGCAAGCTAGACTATATGATGGTATCTAACATTCAGATAAAGCATTCTTTTCAGACTCAGGTAAATGGGGTATTGTTTTGTTTCTGTCCAAATTTTCCTACCATTCCATCCTATGGATGGAATCCTATGTCATTCTTGTTGCTCTAATTCAGACTGAATACAGCTAATCCACAATGGAATTTCTAAGTGCAGAAATATTACAGGATAGAGGCTCTTAAACTTAAGTTGCTGGTATTGATTCAGAGATATTTTATTTCCTGTATAAATAAAATGTTATTGATTTTGCAAAATTGGAGAACTTGCAATATAAAATGCATGCTGTGGAGATGAAAGAATATCATTCCTTGTTAAAGGTGACCTT
This sequence comes from Crypturellus undulatus, assembly GCA_013389825.1. Classification (NCBI taxonomy): domain Eukaryota; kingdom Metazoa; phylum Chordata; class Aves; order Tinamiformes; family Tinamidae; genus Crypturellus; species Crypturellus undulatus. The sequence continues at coordinate 26,069 of VWPW01016030.1, read as the reverse complement.
AAAAAATATGCATGAAAGAGGACCTGATAGGAAAAAAATAATAATAATACAGAGTTTTTTCTTAAGTATAATCATAGAATAACTGAGGTTGAAAAGGACTGTTGGTTGGAGACTGTAGTCATAACCCCACCCCTACACATTACATAGAGACACTGTCTCTATATTTTCGTGGTTCGCTTGTACTTATTTCTACCTCTGTACTCTTCTTTCTCACGTTCTAGTTTTTTCAGAAGCTCTCTGTTCATCTATTCAAGCCTTCTGACACTGTTGCTTGATTTCCCGCTCATTAGGATGGACCTTTCCTGAATTTGGAGGAGATAATCCTTGAAAATCAGCTAGCTCTCCTGGACCTCTTTTCCCTTCAGGGAAAGAGTATCCTATGGGATTCTTCCAAACACCTTCCTAAACAGGCCAAAGCATCCTTTTTGAAACCTAGGGCTGTGATCCTTCTCTGCTCTTTCCTCTCGTGATCCTAATTCCATCATCCCATGGTCACTCTAGCCCTCTACCTTCACATTCTCCATAAGCTATTTCTTGTTTGGAAGTACAGGGCATGTCCCTCACTGGCCCTTCAAGTGTCATGAAGTTATCAATATACTCCAGAAACTTCCTTCCTGAGCAATTTTCTGCTTTGCTGTTTAGTCCCTCCAGCAGATACGAGGGTGATGATTGATTAAATTTCCCCATGAGGATCAGAGCCTGAAAATACTTTTTCAGGTGTCTGGAGAAGGCCTCATCTACTAATTCTTCCTCAATAAGTGGTGTGTAACAAACAGTCATGACAGTGTCATCCACATTACAAATTAATTTTATATTGTATTTTGTACATTAACTTTACTCACCAAATCCTAATTATTTCAAGTTGTTTGCCAGGCAAGTCCTTCCAAACAGATACTTCATACCACTAAAACTGCGTACTATCCTTTCCGAGCATTCAACATCATAAGATATTCTAACGCCATCATTAACACATCGCTAATAGTCCTGTTGCTGGACTCTTTATTTCTTCATGAGGAAATAAAATAAAAAATAAAAATCTAGAGGTAATAACTGAAGCATTCTGGTGTTGATTGTAATTGCATGTTCTGTTCAGTAAAATTTTATTTAGGCTAATTTTCCAGAGCCTTATTTTTTATAATTGACACTCCTCTCTTACAGGCAGGATCTAATTAGATTCCATGTCACTCAATAAAATTGGAAACTTCATTCAAATGTAAATCACAGCAGTTTGGAAATGTACAACCTGAATGAGCAGATGTGCTGAACAGGATTTTTAATTTTTTAAGTCAAACAAAGTATATAATATGAAACAATGTAATCTGCATGAAATAATTCCACTGTACTTTATAGCTGACTTCACATAAATGAACGTCTTGCATTTTTTTACCTCTGCATGCCTCAGAACAGGAAATTTTATTTTCTACTGTTCAAGTGGTTCTGCAAAGGAAAAAAGAATATGTGCAGTGTGTTGCTTTCTGATGCATTGCAAATTTATATGGCCGTGACTTGTGAAATGAGTAGGAGCAAATTACTGTTTACAGTCTAGAACATATATTAGAATTTATACTAAGCATCCAAATTGATTGGGAGATCTTCAGGACAGACTTAGCTTCCATCTGTCACACACACACCCGAACCAGATTGCCTGCAAAGAATTTAGTTTCCTGTGATCTTGCTGTGTACTGGGTGAAGTACTGTCTCCTTTACTTATGTCATTTACAACATGAATAGAACTGTATTACTGCATAGAAGACGGTTAACCTGGTATAATTTAAATAATTTAAATTACATGAAAATGCTCCTATATAGCAATACTTAGGGCTAGTGATGGGCAAAAATACAGATACAGAGCAAAAATATGCAAGAAAACCAGGGATGAATGGGAAATCATCTCTATTTTCCTATTTAATGTTATGGTTGTGACATGGTTGTATCATAACATTTGGATTCCCGACTATCAAAAAAAAAAATGTGCTGCATCTTCTCTCATCAGGTTTCCTTGCTTTCCACCGTATTCTTAGTTATTATGAAGAAATATATTTGCTTTATGGTCTACATGCAAATTCAGAATATAAAATTATTATTATCAGTCCAAATAAATTGCTTAAATAAAACATCAAACAGTGCTTAGCAAATCGGATACTCGGATAAATACTGAACCCTCAAGAAAAACATTTCCTCATATTATTTTCTTTTAATTTTGTGACATTCACATTGTTTATCAGTTGGGATCCCTTTGGAGTCTTTACCAGTATCACCATTAATGTGTGAGAGAAAAAAAAGGAAAAAAAAAAGAAAAAAATACCAACAAAGACGTTAACCCAACCGAATTTTAAGGAGTGGAAAATTTTGACTTACTGAAACTTCAAAAGATTGTTTTTCTTCTTTCACTATTGACTATTTTGAAACAATGTTTTAAGCACAAGATTCAATCCAGCATTTTCAGTTTGGGTTGTTTTTACAATAGTTAAATGAAAAAGCAAAGAAAAATAGTGGGAAATATATTAAAACTGAGACTCTTTTTCAAAGCTGCCTGAGGGATTTGGACACAGTTCTTAGATTTAATGAGAGGTGGACGTTCAAGTCCCTTAGAACTTTTGGATCCCTTAGCCCAAGCTCCCTAAGAATGAAAAACAAAACAAATGAACAAACAGAAAACCCCAGTCCTTTAGGTTTTACATCTTTACTTTTCATTCTCTGCTGTTCTCTCATTCTTTTAAACAGAAATTTGTTTAATCTTTTTTTGGTCATTCTGAGACCAATTTGTTTTTGTGTTCTATTATACTCCTATCAATGTCAAAATTATCCATGTTCATGAATTAATGAGGATGTAACAATATTTATTACAAATAGCTGTGCTAGAAAATGTACCCCAAAACACTTCGTCCATTCTCTCCAAATCCTGAAGCAACAATGTGCTGCATGGTTCTTATTGGAAAGTTTATTATTTAAAGCTAATGGTAAATCACATGATACTATCTTCAGGGTTAGCAAAACCTGAACATAAAGGAATTTGTGTGAAATGAAATGTGAAGCACAACATTCAGGTTAGTGTGCCTATTATTTTTAAGAACATCTTATTAGAATTTTTATGAGGTGATGCCAGTTTGCTCCTTGCCTCTATTCAATTAAAAGAGATTTTAGCATTAAGTTTATTCAAGTAAATCATTATTCTCTTCATGCCATATCTTCTCTTCATGAGAGCTTAATAGAGGAAAGCAAAGTTCCCAGAAGCTTCCTCTCCTTCTGTCCTTTCTCTTTTCAAAAATTCCTGAGAAAAGGGTGCTCTCTTGACATGTGGTAGAGCTATGGCAGAAAACAGAAAAGGATCAAAGAACAGACATATATTCCATTTGTTGTTCATGTGTTGATTTTTCATTTTCATATTTTCATGAGTATCTTTTCCACACATTGCTTTCTCTTCAAAAGGTATAGTATCAAAAAGGATAGAAAAGACTGTATCTGTAACAGTGTATAACAGTTTTTAGGGCTAATATATTCCTGGTGTAAGTGACCAACCTAATTGATGTAATTTCCAACACTGAGGTACAAATGCTCAAGCAATGTCTTCTGCACTGATAAATTCTTTAAAGGTCTTTCTGTATGATAGCAGATTGTGTTAGCTTTAGTGCTATGTTCATACTTTCAAGAGCTGAATTAACAGAAACTGTTAACAAAACAAAGATCCCAGATTTAACTACACCAGTAAACAAAAAGCAGCCTAAGCATCAAGAAGTGGTATAATGTACAGCTAGCTAGTAATACAAGGAATGATGTAAGGAAAGGGAAGTCAGTATAAAGAAACAGCTAACAGGAACATTCACATTGCCACATCACTGTGACTTATATTGGGTCTTTCTGCCTAGCAAGATTGGTACTCTTATGTCTCAAAGTTACAGCCATAGAAGAAAAGTAACCAGCTGAACCAACAGGTGTCTCAATCCTAGGAAAGGAGAATTATAAAACCACTATAATCAAATTTTAGGAAGTAAGAAATATTACTCTGCTTATCTACATATTAGAGTTTCTTCTACCTCTAACAAAAATACCACTTGTTAAGCCAGCTGATCCATGTGATTGAAAAAAAATTGCTCACTCAGTGTGATAAAATTCTTGTTTACTCTTCCCATGTATCTCCACATGCATATAAGCTAGGGTATTTCCCCTCCCCCTTTTTTTTAACTCCAGAAAATGAAACATCTAAGGTAGTTGGAAAAAAATAGATTTATCTATCTGCAAAATCTTTTTTTTGTCTGCTTGTTTCTTTGTTTGAAAATCTGAATTTGTCAAAAATAAATTCTAAACATTTTCTGTTTCATATCTATCAAAATTAAGTTCCAAGCAAAAGAAAGACATGCAAACTAGATAGCTCAATCTAATTTCTGCTTTGGAACAAACATTACACAGCTGGGTCTTCTGCATACACTTTTAATGTTTTCATTCCTAGATCAAATTTCTCCGACACAAAATAATAGTCTAAATTTGGTATTGGGCATCCTAAGCGACTGTTCAGACTCCAAGTTTACTGATTATTGTACAAAATTTTCTTGCCAGTTGTGTTTGTTTAAAGCTTTAAAGACTTCTTTTCATTCAAATGGAAAACAAGGTATGTCTGAAACCATGAGATTTTACTCAGTGAAAATTGCTTACATAATCACCTCTTTCTTAATATTGCCAATTATGTTGTATAAAAAGAGGTAGGCTACATGTCTGTTTCTCAAAAAGCAGACTCTGACTTTCATAAAGAAACTTCATCAATCCTTTTTAAAATCCTAAAAACAAGTGATAGATTTCATCTCATTAACCATTACAAGAACTCCTGCCAACTTGGATATTTCCTTCTAAATCCAAGTGTCTAATTTGAAAACCTCTTGATAATTTTGATATTCAAGTCATTAAATGGTTTGTGTACCTCTTCAGATTTTTAGAGGTAGAACTGTCCTTCCTTTGAAGGTGATTAGATTTTTAAGATTTTTCTAAAAGTAAGTCAGGCATATTAATGTGGAACTTTTTTTCTGCAAAGCAGAAGTGCTCAGAATCTGCTAAAACAGATATATGACTCCTATTAATACCTAATGGAGCTGAAGGAATACATATGAAGATAAGGTAAATAAAGTGTTCAGTGATATTCCTGCTACAAAAATAAAACGACTGTGACAAAAGCTATAGTCTAATTGCATTACCACCCTGAAAATTCATCAGCTACCAGAACTGGCAGATTTAGTCAAGCCCCTCTCATCTGTTTGCAGATTGTGTTGATATATATCCTTCTTGGTTGAGGTTGTAATATACATTAATTCACCAGAAGGACCTTGTGATTGAACTTCTAGAGAGAAAAGCAGGCATGAACATTTGTTTTTCTTTAGCCTACATGTTTTCAGTAATTTGGAGCATCAAGTGCTTGTTGTTTGATATCTTTCTTCCACACAAGCCTACAGGATTCAAATATCTTTTTCTGGAGACAGTCAACAAACATAAGCAAGATTTAAAGAAAACAGAACTCATAGAATAGGATTACTCAAGTATTTGTATGTTCTACTGCAACCTTACATCTTGAAAATGACTGAATTTATGGTGCCCAATTGTACTAAAATATCTTTGTGTATTCTCCATTTTGCTCCAGTGCATAACTCTAATTGTTAAAAAGGAGCCAAATTCTACAAGCCCACTTGCTTTAACTAGGTCTTTCTTCCTCTCTGGACTGAGAGGGTGATAGAGTGACAGAATATGCTATGGAGAAAAAGAAACAGTCAGGAAACACTTTGAACAGGAGAAGAGTTTTGCTCCTGCTGAGCTTTACTCCCTTGAAGCTTAAGCACTCTATTCATCAGTAATGCATGGGATCTTTGTAAAGATGCACAGCTCAGCTCCTGCAGAGCCCAAGTTTGAGCAAAGAGCTTCAAGTTTTTTTGCGTTACTTTTGTACAACTCAGATCAGAGAACATGACTTTGACCTAGTACTGACTCTAAAGAGGCTATGTTCATGAGGCTGCCTATACAGGTGATCTTGTCTCTTCTCAAACCTTGCAAAGAGAGAGTAATTTCATTAACACATATCCCTTCATTAGTTGTGCTATAGTTACCACAAACTTGAACATACCAAAACAGTGACAAATATAATTGATACTCTCTATACTCTACTACATGGGCTACTTGTACCTGAGAAGAAAAAATAAATAAATAAAATTATTTTTACTTTGCAGTCTCTAATTGTTCCTCCTATCTCTATTGAATTATAAAATTCCTGTGCCAAATTTAATTAGCTTTTATTTTTAAATAAATTTAAAGTGTAATTGTGCATGCACAAGCCAAAATTCAGCTGACATGCAAAGAAAATATCTGTAAGTCTATCACTTTATCCCATAAATAAGGGAGGTAGCCCAAGAGCCCATTGAGCTCTCCTTGCAAGGCAGTGGGCTGCACACCAGGATCTCCGCTTGAGCAGGACCATGTCTCAGGGCTACTCCTCAAGGTTGAGAGATTCCTTACAAGTGACAGATGCATGGTAAGTGAACATGGCATGCAAAAACTTTCTAAAACTTTGTAAGCTTTCCTAAATTGTAACGAGTTTTGACTGTGCACATAAACCCTTAGGAATAAACTGTTGACCATGTTTGAGGCTAAGATTAGGTCCAGCCGTACCCAGTATCCTTTGAGAAAGAGTATGGAAAGCAAGAGAGTCCAATCTGAACCTCGACTCAACAGGAGGGTCGGAATTTTGCATAATCCTTTGGAATTTTGCATAAACCTGTCCTCCAGGCAGTGAATAACAGTGATCTTGCTATTGAATCTTGTTAAAAACACTGTTCCTATCAATAAAACATAGTATTATTTCTCTCATACAAGTGAAGTGCATTGCATCATTCACCCCCGCTCTCGACTCATTCCTTGTAAACGGCAGAGCAATGAATATGTACCAGGAGGATAATTAGATATATGACTTTTTTCTCTAAGCAGCCTCTCTGTACTCATTGGTGATTCCAAACAAAAGCAATCAGCCCATTCTGAAAATAAAGATGGTATTAAGAAATGTAATGCACATATAATGATAGTGATCGAGCCTGAAGATAATAAACTTAAAAGTAGCTTGGTCATCTGCAGCATACATAGTTGATGCTCACAAATCTTGTCTGTTTACACATCAGAAAACATTCAATTAGATCAAAGAAGGGAAGCCAATCATGTTTTGGTATGAAACACAATAAAAAAATTGTGAGTTCTAGTAGAAAAAATCTGATTTAATATAAAAGCATTTCAAAATTAAATTTGTGCTTTCACATATGCTAATGATAAAAACTAATAGGAAAATTCAGAGTCTTAATGTGTCTCCATCAACAGGCTTTCTTATTACTCTTCCTTATGCTCATTTGGACTTATCCCATTATTGAAATTAAGTTATTCTTATGGCATGACTATATTAATTTGCCAATAATTCAGATTTGACAAACAAAATAATACAACTGGGAGGGAAGTCAAAGGAAATAATTACTCCTGCCGATTTAAAAGGGAAGCAGATTCAGATAGATGCTACTTGTCAGTATAAGTAACATGACGAATCACACTCTCATTCAAAACAAAGAGAATTGGCACCGTGACAGAAGTAGCTTATTTGAGAAATAAGATGGGAAGATACACTTTGAGACAACTGTTGTTCTTCATAGGCAACTACAAACAGGGACTTTTTATGCAAAATATCAAGTAAAACCAGAAAACCTAAAGTAGACATTTAAATACAATTTCTTCTATCTCAGTGGAGGAGAATTCTGTCTAAGTTCTTTCATGAAGAGAGAACTTAGGATGTCTTTTAGGATGGACAGGAGAGGCAAGATGGGGAATAGTTATTCCTGCCTTCAGAACTGTGACATCTCTGAAGAGCAAAAGTATGAGAGGAGAAGGTAGCAGAAGAAATTTAACACAATGGCAGGAGTCCAGTGTCACTAGATATGCAAGAAAATTCGCACTTTTTCTAATGACTTGCATTAGGTAAGTTTTTGTAGATTTCCAGATTGATGCTACATTGCAATTTGACATTTTTGCTTCACTTTTAATAAATGTTCTTTTATTTTCCTGAGTACATTAAATCTTTCATGTCAAATGATTTTGACACAGTGGTTTCTTTACAGGTACATTCCCAAAGGGAAAACAATTTATAAATGCTGAGAGGCAGTCAGAGGAAAAAAAAAAAACAAATGATGCCTGTTCTGTAATACTTAATTTAAATGAGAAAAAAACTATGCAAACCCTTAGTAGGTTCTGTAGGCGTGCCAGAACATGCAGTTGAGCTTGAGCTTAGAGGCATTTATTTTATTCTAAGTCAGTATCTCTAGCAAAACATTTTCACACTAGCCAGGTTTGTAGTCTCACACACCTCTAGAATTTTTTTCTTTTTTTAATTGATTTAATTTCCCCCTCCCTCTTCAATTTGATTAACTCATCTCAGGTATTACTGGTTTTGTTGGAGATCTTAATTGTAATAGCCTTTTCTAATTGCTGCCACACATAATAATTGGGAACACTGCTCTCAGTGGATATAGGAATTATCTAGTTCACAAAGGAGATGGGATAAGTTGAAATATTTTAGCATGTATTTTCTCTCATGTTTCTACTAATCTCTGAATTAGTATGCAGACTGAATATTTTATTGATAATCAGGAGTTAGAATGAAAATTGGATTTACATTTAATCCCTACATAAAGAGGGAATAAGTTAAAAAAAGTACTACATTCACCTTGTCTGACTGTTTAATGACCGGTGTTTTCAAATCTAAATACAGCCAAGATGTGTTGCAGATTAGACTGCATTGAACAGTGGGTGAGGCAGCATGCCCAAACAACATACCCTATTCAGACTATTTTGCTTTGACAGTTCTTTAATGAAGAGTGTAAATGCTTAGTTCTGAGAAAGAGAAGGTTATTACTCAGATAAAGATTGCTATAATCTGAATTTCACTGTACAGGAGATATCACTACCTTATTAGTAATGCCAGCACTGGACAGACATGAACAGTTAGTGAACTGAAGCTAATCAGAAGTCCTTCATTTCTTAGCAATGGCACAGTCTTGTATAAATTTATAGCACTTTCAGTGTTTTATATCTTCTGAAATATTGATTTCCTTTTTTTTAATTAGTACACATTTGTAACAGTAATATATTGGAAAGCTGCATGAATTTACAAGGAGCCAGGTGGCAAAAGTTTAATGAAGTCTGGTGAAGATTGATTACTGGACATATTTCACTCGCAGTATAGTTACCTTGTTTGTACTAACATGTTTTCTGGAGTTCTCAAATGAAACTGCTTCTCATTATACTAGCTGTACTATAAACCTATAAAAGTTACCGTCCTTTACTTGAAACATTTGCTATGTAAGGAGACAAAGCTGATATAATAAAAGGAGTGGGTATTTTATTCCTGTTCCCACAGGAGAGTCAGTCACAGGCATCCTGATACTCTAGAGGTCGTGAACAGAATCTAGGGAAGAGCTGAGGAATAAATCCAGATGGGTTGCATCTTCAACTAGGCTCACAGCTACTGAACTTGACCAGAAGTTTTTCAGTGAATTGGCTTGGAGGGCTGCTCTTTTTTTGTGTTGTGTGAAAAACATCTGTTCATTAAAGATGAAATTTTTCATTGTTGACCAAGGTGAACTCTCAGGGTTCAGGATGCAAACTTCTAGTCTGGCCACTATGGAGTCCTGTGATAATCTGCTTTCCTTTTTGTCACTTCCCTTCATGGCTTCTGGACTTTTTGAGCTCTGCCTCAGACTGGGGTCTCCCCAAAACCTTTGGTTGTAGAAACCTTGCCATATGTGGTTCCGGTGTCCTTTTAGAAAACAGGAAATTTTGCAGGTCTGTAACACAAGTAAGTGTGTTGTGACCTGACGAGGAATTCTATGAACTATCACTAGTCTGGATGCTACAGATCTGAGAAAATAATTTCCTCGCAAAATGGCAATATTTACTGGAGGCTGAACTAGAGGCTAAATATTTAACCTAGAGGTTAAGCTTTTGATTATATTCACTGCTCACCTACACGCTTTGTTATGTTTCTAGACACAGCCTGTGACAAGGCCACATTGGAAGGATTTTTAAGTGGAAAACTTCAGCTGCCAACTATATTTTTAGTTATACTTATGGTCTTAGGCTAAAAAACTCTGTTGTGGCTACTTCAGCACTTTCTATCTGCTTTGGAAGGTAAACCTCATAACCAAGTTCAGGATGGCAAAGAGATTTTCTCTGATAAAAAGTTCCTGAAAAGGCATATCATAAACACAGGCAGAATCTGCACAAAGGCTGGACTAAACCTAAGGGGGAAAATGGCTGATGCAAGTATCTTGGCACTCTTTGAGGCAATAGAGTTCATTCAAGCCCCCATATGCCACTGAAATGAAGATGAGTGTATGATTCTCCTTGTATTTTACTACTAGGTTTACCTAGTTTGGTTTCCAGAATTTTAGCCAACATGATAATCATTACAGATGCAGTTAGATCTTTCATCTTATTGTTTTTTTTATTAAAAAGAATAATACTTATATAGGAAGTATAGAACATTAGCAGTGCCGCATGATTTTTAAAAGTAGTTTTCTTTAAACTGTAGACATACCAGTTAAACTATTTAGGTCAAGATCTAGAAACAGACCATACACAAGAAAAACATTGTGTATTTAGTATGTTTAATTTCTTTACATCCACAGTTTTAAACATAAATATGTCTTTAGTATGTTTCACATTCACAAACTGTCTCCAAATAGACTGTAGGGTTTTGTTACTGATTTATTTATTTTTTATATTTTACTTATGTTACCAACTGAGTTTCTTTTAGAAAATATTCAAGAATTTATTTAAGCAGATAGAATGTAGCTTTGGCTTATTTGCAATTTTTTCTATGTGAATGTATTTTTACAATGTGCTTATTATGCTGTTTCTTGCTGTTTTCTCTGAGCATAGAGGAATATTTAGTATGTCTAATAGCATAACATTTCTGTGAGTTATTGAAACAGTTATATCTTCTGTTTTCCTTTGTTCAGTAGTACAAGTGAAGAATTGAGACCCTAATTAATATAACTAGATGTATAGAACTATCTAAACATGTCTGTTGTTCATAGCAGTTAGGTACTATGTCATAAGTTATACATATAAGCTCACTATGTATGTAAAATTAAAGTTAAAATTTACAGTCATTAATCAGTTTGCCTGCATTATTTATGAATTGCTAAGGCAAGCATCCCCAAATGGAAATCACAACATTCATTTGTCTGGATATAAAGACACAAGGACTCTGGTTAGCATAAACCAGCCTAGAAATAAAATACATACTGTTTGTGCGGTCTCTTGCCCTTAAGTATCACTTCTGGTTTCAGGGAAGCATCCAAGATGGCTTGAAGTGAGTGACTGGAGCTATATCCTGTAGCAAAGTAATTGAGTTGTCCCTTTCAGTAATAAAGGAGTAAAGAGGAATTTTTTTTTTTTTCTTTTAAATAGCTAGGGAGCAGGAAGAATTACATTTCTGCATGTCTGTAAAAGATAGGGAGCAGGAAGAATTACATTTCTGCATGTCTGTAAAAGATAGGGAGCAGGAAGAATTACATTTCTGCATTTCTGTAGAAGAATGGTAGAGATGTGCCTTGCTTCTGAGGAAGAGATTTGTGCTCTGGCCCCTGCAAAGCCGTATATATTTATGTATTTTAGCCAATGACTTTATAAATCAAAAATATGGATATAATCATGTCATCACAAAAGTCACATTCTTCCTTTTGTGACAGAGTAAAATAACCACTAGACTAACAGTATAAATTCTGCATTTCTCTTTTCTGCTATTACTTTCAAGACTTTTCATCTCTTCACCATACAACATACAGGCAGGAGAAAGCTTTCAACCCTCTCACTAGATTATTGCCAAGTTTTTAGAGTCTTACAGAAAATGGAGATAGATCGGGTTCTCCTTCAGCTGAAGTAGAGCCAAAGCCTAAATATCAGCTTCTTAAATGTGATCTGGAGACTTAATCTAGAAGGAAAGTACATGTAGCTTGTATGGTTTGCATGAAGCAAACTGCAGCTGCTGTGAATTGGACTGCCCATTCGCTATTGACTGCCCCACAGAAACATTGTACAGAAATGCTACTCTGCAATTTTGAATGGAGGAGACTGCTGCCATTTTTTTTTTAACTAGGTGATGTTATGAGTCTTTCTAATTTCTTAAAGAAGTCAAGTCTTACTTAACAAAATCATTGCCTACTAAAAACTAAATAAGAATTTTAATGATGGGAAATATTTGTCTTAGAAATTTCATTTTATGAGAAGAATCACAGAGCCCTTCTCCTTGTCTAATGCACTAATTCAGATGATACGTAAATGGTTAAGATCTATGACATTTTTTGTTTTTCTCTTCACTACTTGCATAGTTTGAATATGAACTAAAATAACTGCCTAAAGATCTCTTTGGATATTTGATTTTCTCTGTTTGGGAAGAACAAAGTAAGGATTAATACAAGAGAAAAAATATCATAACAACAGTAAGCTTCCTATGGTTCTTTCTTTATAATAACAAGGAAGGCAACTATTCTTTCACAGTATCATTATGTACATGTCCAGTAAATTCTCCTTGCTTTATTAGAGAAAGCTACTTTAAAATGAATTCATGTTCTACAATAGTTCTTAACAAAAGAATAACTTATTTCAGAAAAGCAACCCTCTAACAAAGCAAAGACACTTTTTACCCTAGCTAATAGCTAATGTTAGCTATATGCTAACAGAAAAATACATCTAGGGCAAGAAAAAGGGAAAAACAGAGAAACTTAAAGAGTTCTGGCTTTAAAGAGAAAGGAAGAGCAGATTCATAAAGGAGGACCGCATTAAACCAAAATCCCAGGTTGAGAAAGATTTAGGAGTAGGAGTGTATCTCAGTTTTCAGACCACTTTGACCTGCTTTGCAATTGTAAAAAATGGAAGGAGTTTTAAGTCACAGAATTTCCCACCGCAAATGGCATGGGAAGAAGAATAACTGTTTTATGAGAGGAGCAAGATGTGGAAATCACCAAATGCGTATCAGAAATGAAAGGATCTTAATCATAGTGTTCTAGAGAACAAACTCCAAATTAATTTATTGGAATCTTGAGTTTAAAAAGTGCATCGTAATGTTATTATGAAATTATGTCAGATGAGTACTTAATTATCTTAGAAAAGTGCTAGAAATATTTCAAGTAAGAAAGAGAGGCTGTATGAATTGAGAATGTGTCAAAATTTATTCTGTTGTGATGACACATATTTTCTTGATGAATTTCCAGGAGTTAATGAAGAATATTAAGAATTAAACAAAAATTATTCAGTTAAAACAAGGTGTGAGATCTTTTACTTGAATGTAATGCTTAAGCAAACTGACATAGAAGAAAAATTCGAAGTCTTCAAATGTAACTACTAAAACCATATACAGACTATTCACTCTATTACTGCCTATAGCAGAAAGCATATAGAAACAGAACAGTCCTGCAAGAGAATACATGTTGTAAATCTTTAGATAAAAGAGTTTATAATATGTGATAGAAAAGATGAAGCATGTTATTTATTTGTAGTGCAAATGACTTCCAGTTGTTCATCTTTGCATACCAGAAAAAGCACTTCCTGGCCTTGCTGTTAGTTTTGCATAAATAAAAAATATTTTCATCTGAATTTCATTCAGACACCTTCAATAATAAAACTGGAGAATGCTCCCATGCTGAAAGAGAACTTTTTTCCCCTTACTGAGGAATGTCAATGCACAAATCATGTTTTGGACGTCTGGCTTTTCATTAGCTGCAATCCTGTGGATTGACTGAAGAGCTGTTCAGTGTAGCATCTGTAGTCAGAGTTGAGTTATTTCCTCTTTTACTTTAATACTTCTCCAAAAAAGAAAAAAATAATAAATAAATTACCCATAGAAGAGTATACAGCTGCTGACAAACTTGTCAGCTTGAAAGTAGGTTTCAAATCCTCAGAATGGTTTGTGTTTGACAAATAAGAGAGAGCTGTTTTGGTTTTATTTATTTTTTTTTACTTTCTCCTCACTAGTTCAGTGTCCCGTTTGTGATATACCTGAAAGTGGATATCTAAGTATATCTCTTATCAAGGTTATTTGACATTACCATCACTGTAAATAACCTGTTAACCTATTTATCAGTGCACCTACTGGTTCCTCTGCCTCACCATTGCCTGAACTGAAGACCTGTAAATAGACACACACACATAAGAAAATGACCGATATTTTCTGAGCAGAACTGTAGTCTTCCATTAATTCCAGGGAAAGGGAAATGTCTCCTTCACTGCTCCATAACCCACATGCTTCAACAGCACATGCCTAAAACAGAAACCTGACTATCTATGGTCTTTTTAAGACATGTAGCTACCTGCTACCATGTCATAGTCTGATCACTGAATAACATGCAGCTTAGGCAGCCTCACTTTCCACCTCTGAATTCAGTGCCTGTGGGTAATTGGCCTTTAAGGTGTAGAATTTGCCAGTAGCAGATGAAGAACTAAAGGCATTTGCGTTTAAGTGTTCAAGTGCTCACGGTAATTTTGAAAAGATTCTTTTTATGAACTTTGCATCCATTGTATGTTCTTTTTGTGCCTCTCAGTTTTGCCTAAAAGGGTTTCTAATGCTTTTGATTGGGATTTTGAGTAATAAGCTATTCCTGAAATATATTAATCTTATATACATATTTTTATGGCCTTAAATTTCCCATTCATTTTATATAATAGTCTTTAAGATTTCAGAGTTTTATTTCATAATGGGAATTTCAGGGTTCAGCAAAAGAAATAAATATCTGCATGTTTCAGCTTTTGAAGGTCAGTAGTTGCTATTTAATCATTTTTATTCTGAGAGAGGGATTTAAAACTGATTGCACTGTGAATAGTCATTGCTCTGTGCTCTTCTCCACACTAGAAAGGCAATGATGTATGAGGAAGTATGGTTCAAAATATTGACTATCTACACAATTTATTAAAGCTGATTAAAATGTATATGATTAGAAAGGAACAGATCAATTATAGTACAACGTAAGTGTAATTTCTTCATGAATAAATGAAGTGACAAGAGTTCTGCTTAGAACATGTCAGTTTTTGGTGGAAGATATTTTGAGTGTGTTGTTGCCAAAAAACTTCTTCATTTCCATTCTGCTTCTTAGATGTACTTCCCAGGACCTCAGTTAGCCCTCCTGAGTAGATTAATAGTACCATGGTGAGAACAAATTTATTCTTGTGGATTTAAAAGCTCCAGTTGCCTGCCTTTGACGGAAGATACTGATGACTCTCATCCAACTCACTAAAAGAATTCAAGCTTGTTTCGATGTCAGTAATGACATTAGTGTTTCAAGATGAAAGCCAAATTGATCTTTTGGTATTAACTGAAGGAGTGCATAACTAAGCCACTTAGTGAGAAAGATATTTAAATTTGAAACACATTAAATACATTTTACTTCAAAGCGTTCAATAGAGTCTGTGTAAATACAGCTTTTGCAAGTTTTGTCTGAAACTAATAGGTCTCCAACCACAAAACATTGCATTCAGATAACAGCAGGATTTAAGTTAAATATCTACAAGGCAATAAGAAAAAATCATTATTCAGTCTCAAAAAAAAAAGGTAGAATGTTCAAATTTCAGTGACAATGTAAAGTAAATACAATTTATGATGTTCAATGCTTTATTAATTAACATCTGTTTCAGTTTTGCTTTTTCATTTTATTATTTTGGAGTATTTACAATTTATATCTCCTCATTAGTGTGAAGAATTCTCTAATTCTCAATTATTTTCCCATTTGATTGAACAACGTAGGAGAAGAACTCACCAGTTCTGATTTAGGACATTGAAAAAAAAATGAGATTTATGAGGAGTTTTACAGTGGTTGTGGTAAAGAAAGTAGAAGCAAAAGAGTAAACAGCTTCTTCAAAGCAATTGCTGTTTGATTTGTCGCTACAGTAATTAGCATGATGGGGTCTGTTTTCAGCTGATCCAAAGAGTATAGGATAGCATTTTTTTTTTCTCCTTCTTGCCATTGATTTGAAAGAAAAGCTCTAGCAGATTTAACTTTCCATTGGAATCGATTGCTATGATATGGTGATTAAACAAAGGGTTAAAGTCTCAATAACTCTATGTCGTGTACCAAATGAGATTTTTGCATTTCTTGCATTATTTACACTCTACTGCATCAATTATCCTGTATAACTTCTGTTCAAATGTAATGTTGACAATTTTAATTTCTTTTTTCTTTGAAAGATATGATATAATCCTGGCACAACTTCACTATTTTGGTACTAACTTCCTTGGAAACACAATTTTGTTCATTTCATCTGTGTATATTTGCTTGTGCAAAATAGTAGCCTCATAGCTGAAGCTGAGTAGTCTCATCTACTCAATTGTTATGAAGTAATAGACTGTAAGTAACAAAGTTCTGTCAAACTTAGTGGAATAAGAAAAATTGTAAAAGAGAAAATTGTTCCCACACGTTCTTATGGTTCATCAGCCAAACTGGAACTGGCGACGACTGGTAGTATTAGTGGCACTTTTTATTATTGTTGCAGGGGGGCCCATCCACAGAACATTGCCGTAGGGCTAGAAGGAAAAACTACTGTAAAAATACAGTCTGGCTACTAACCTAAAAAAGGCAGTCACTGAAGTCACTGAACAGTCACAGGGCCAAACAGAGCCAGAGGCTAAGACCACAGCACTTTGTTTTTGCTGAACAGGAGGAGATGAACAAACGCTAGCTTAAAATTCTTGCAAGTGTATGCTCAGTTGCACTCATTTATGTCCAGCCTAAGTTGTCTTCCTTCCTGCAATACATGGAGAGAGATAATTTGATAGTAATTCTATCCTGAGGCAAGGGTCTTGTGGGAGAGTGGAGGCTGACTTATTCTCCTGCAATGTGTTGGGAATGATACTAGTGACAGTGAAAGGAGGAACATTTCTTTGCTGAAATAACTTGGAGTGACTCCTGTTCTTGCTTAGTAGATTAAGAGAAGTTATATGAAATACACTTAGAATAGGTGAGGACACATCTTAGCCTATATCACTGTGGCTCTGTTGTCAGAACACATCGTACATTTATTTATATTCCCTTCCCTGAACAGTGTAGTTCATGCACAACAACTGGACCTTATTTTTTTCTTTTTTTTTTTAAATACACCCTTGTTTTTCTCATATACCTATGCAAATATATTATGAACTACCTAAGAAATCTCTTTCATGACAATGGGAAAACTATGATGTGAAACATCTGCAGAAACAGTTTTATAACCCAAGTTTAGATGGATTTTCAGTTTTCATCCTGATAACTTACAATTCTAACATGAAAAAGCCAGTAGTATGGTAAAGAGAGTTTTTACTTGATTTTGTTTATTATTTGGGGAGATTTTTTGTTTGATTTGATTTGTTTGTTATTACAGCTTGGATTATAGACATGAATGATGTTTCTTAAAAAGAGAAGAGAAAAGCAAAAAGACCCACATCATGACTATATATTGGCAATTATTTGATCTAAGTAAAATTGTACATGTGCTTATGATTCTACCAGCTCAGAGTTACTATGAAATTTAAATTTCCTTTTATCTTCGAATTTGATATTTTTTTTTCAAACGAACACTGTGAAGCTAACTCAGTTTTCAGCTAAAATATGTTAATGGAATTTTCTGATCTTCCTTGCATTTCAAAGAATAATTTAGTATCTTTTCTACCTCAGCTTTTGTTGTTTCACATCCTTATTAAAAAACCCACAAAGGTATAGCCATCACCACAATTATGTGTCTGTCCAAATGCCTGTAGTAATCCATTTTGATTTGTATACTTTCTGCATGGCTAAATGTAAGAGGACTTGTAATATTCAGGACAAGGAAACTTTGTGCTGAGTTCAAGTATCTACTCCAAAGTGGATGCATTAGGAGGATAGGCTCCCTAGACTGTCTCTGTAACTTCTAAAAACCAGTTCAGCTTCCCACACACTGAGGCTTATTTTCTGCAGCCTTCAACCAAATAATGGGCTTTAGGTTACCTCTGAAATAGGAGTTTCAGAAGTCAGTATCTGAGTTTGGAAAGGATCTCTGGACGTTATCTGCTTAAAGCAGGGTGAACCTCAAAGTTAGACTAGGTTGCCTGTGCTCTTGACTAATTACAATTTGCGTATACCCAAGGATGGATTTTCCACTACATCTTTGGGTAAACAGTTCCAGTGCTTAACTGCTTTCATTATGGAATATTTTCCTTCTGTTTTGTTGGAATATCCCTTGCTGCCCCTTACGACTGTTACCTCTTGCCCTTCACTGTGCCCCTCTCAGAGGAACCTGACTCACTTTACAGGGACATCCCTTACACAGCTGAACACAGGAGCTTAACCACCCTCAGCCTCCTCTTCTCTAGGCTAAGCAATCCTGCTTCTCTCAGGTTCTCCTCCTGTGCTAGGTGCTTCAGGCTGCTGATCCTTTTTTGGTGGCCCTCCACTGAGCTTCCTTCCATTTGTTAATTTCTTTATACAAAGAGCAAAAAAATGGAAACAGTTTGCCAGGTCTGGCCTCAGGAGAACTCAAAATAGAAGAAACTTTCCCCTTGACTGTCTAGCTATGTTTGTCATGTCGCAGTGATAGGGCTGCAGCACTAGACCACAATTTGGGAGCATATGACCAGCAGGGATCTTTTGATTTTGGACAGGGATGGCTCTTTCCTTGGGGACAGCAGGGCCCATCCTCACTTGCACTTTACAAAGCTTGCTAGAAGTTTTCTTTGCTCTTCTGACTTTAAAGTGATATTCAGTGGTGGTTAAAAGAGGTTTAAGAGAAGAGTATCATGACCTGAAACAAAGTTTTGGAGTTTCTTTTTAAGGTTTTTCTTTGTTATTACTGCTCAAAACACTGACCCTCAGTGGGACTTTCATTGTTTACCCTCTAGCTCACAGTGAAGGGGATATGGCAACTTGAGCTGAGCATTTAAAAACAGCATAGGATAAGTTATAATGTAAAATTAGAAGATAATGGACTTTTTTTTTCTGCTTTCCAACATACAACAGCTAAATACTGTCCTGGTAGTATTATCTTGGTGATGAATAACCCATACTCTTCTTTCTTTGTACAGTATTGTTCTCAGCTTCTACTGTGTTATATGTGCATGTATTTGCACACACACAACTACAACAGTTTTTTAGTAAAATTTTGTATTGAGTAAAGCTACTACTCATGCATGGGGTCCTTCAGGCAACAGTCTGTAAATATGCTATCTTTCAGTCACTGTACCACATCCACTTCCTGTCAGTAGCTTATTGGCTAAGTATACATATGATTTTTGACAAGGTGGAATCATGAAATGGAAGTGAAACTATGATAAAAACCTGAAAATGGGTTGTATTTCAGTTTAGCTATGGAGTGGGACAGGAAGAGAGAAAGGCAGGGAGACGAGAGTGTGCAGTAAATTGTGTGAAATTACATAGCTCTGAGATCTGACAGGTCTCCAAGGTGGATGGATGGTAGACAGCCACCAAGCATAAAATCACTGGGAACTTAAGGCTAGCTTGTATAAACTCCTTGTAGACCAATAAAGGAAATTAAAAACATATCTATTTTTTCCTATTATATCAGCCAACAGAAGCCAATTGTTTGTTTAGACTCTTAATTAAAAGTTTCTCTAAATGTTCCAGATATTCATAGAGTACCATATCCTATTATCAAGTTGCCTAATTTTCTTCTGTCATTTTTGATGGCAAGCTTACAGTTACAGTGATCAATCTGAATGAATCTTCCAATAACTTTAGTAAATAAGAAAGTTTCTCCATGGCCAGTTATGCTGGCACTCATTCAGTTCTACTATAAGCTGATCTCGATAATCACCATTATTTGTTCATCTGTGATTATAGTCACAATGTAAAAGAATATTAATTTACTTTCTCCCCATCATTTTATCTGCTAAAGTGGATGAAAGGGATGTAGCCTTTCGTAAATCAGTAAACTAGCTTGTTTCAGAACTGGATTAAGTTTGCTAGAGGCAAAAGTATTCTTTCTTTTGTACCTATGTTCTTTATACCAAGCTGTAAATGTAATTAGAAAACAAAAATCAATATCACACAGTAATGGAAAGCTTGAAAAGATAGTTTTGTTCATAGGGGAATGTTTTTACTTTCCTCCAGAATAGCTTATAAAAAGTTTCTTATAGAACCTGATTCAGTAATTTTACTTTAAAGACAGCAAACAACAACAACAACTTTGTATTCAGCTGCTCATCTTTGAAATGTGGTGTATCAGCTGGTATCAGATGTGACATGTAATGCAGCATTACATCTGTTACAACACAGCAGTACTGGCAGTGGTAGGCTTAAGAGGTCAGTATTGTTAAATCGACCATTGCTCTCACAAAAGGGCTCTTATTTCAGCAGTGTTGTTTGTTTTTGTTTTGTTTTCTTCCACCTCATTTTGGTGGTGGTCTTTTTTGATTTTTATTTTCTGAAAGTTCTGCTATTTAGAGGGAGAAAAGGAACAGATAGAAGAGACATGAATTTCTTTGAGTAGCCAGAAAATATTTTAAAAATATCTGTTAAGAATATGACATCTTTCGGTATATCTGGAGTTTTCATATAGGGTAGTATAAACTCTCTGAATGTGCACAGTCCATTTTAAATATTTTCCTGGAGGAAACCTTTGTTGTATTTTACAAGTCTCTACTAAATGCAGTCTTACCCTTGTTGAGATTGTTTATTTCTTCTTTGTTTTGCATGAACAGTGCAGTCAGGTTCCTTTCTGTTAACCAAAGCTCATGGAAAGTTGACTCCAGCAAGACAATACCTCCCATAGGTAAAGATTTTTAATCCTCTCACTCACACAGTGGATTTAAAGATAGCAATTTATAGCTATTGCACGGGGTATGTATGGTTTATTTGCAGTTTAGAAAGGAGTAGAGAAAGCTTTCTGTCAGAGTAGCCACTGAGTATTCTTTGGAAAGACGAGTGCAGAGGAACTTCAGGACATGCAGATAGAAAAGGAGTGTGAGAAGCACAGAGCTATCAAGGAGCTGAGAGACTGTAGATGAGCAAAGTGGGATTGTGCAGAGCGATGGGAAAACATCAACTAGGATTCGATGGTGGGAAAAAGAGAAACTCAGCTAGGTTTAAACTGGAAAAAGAGAAACTCAGCTAGGTTTAAACTAGAGTTTAAACTCTGTGTAAAATTCCGTATTCTAGTTTCTAGAATTCTAGTTTATATTCTAATGAAACCTTTCCTTTCCTTTCCTTTCCTTTCCTTTCCTTTCCTTTCCTTTCCTTTCCTTTCCTTTCCTTTCCTTTCCTTTCCTTTCCTTTCCTTTCCTTTCCCTTTTCCTTTTCCTTTCCTTTCCCTTTTCCTTTTCCTTCCCTTTCCCTTTTCCTTTTCCTTTTCCTTTTCCTTTTCCTTTTCCTTTTCCTTTTCCTTTTCCTTTTCCTTTTCCTTTTCCTTTTTTTTTCTTTTGAACATCTTTTAGTCTTCCTTAGAGAGCTTTAAGGACATATCCACTTCAAGAAATATCCACCTCAAAGCTCTGGCTGACTCAAGGGCCTGTCATGAAAACAAAGATCACTTCCACAGTCTCATGCATTAACAGCTTTTGATTCTTCTTCTTGTAATGGCGGTGAAAAAAGATCTAGCTGAATGCAATGGTTTAATTCAGAAAGTTATACTTGCATTCTTTGTGACTCCTTTGACTACTCTTAAATGCATTGAACAGGCAATTTAGTCTCATTAGGTCTAGATTCTTTAGGAAGGTATTTCTGTTGATGCTGCTGTTATTTCATCACACTAAATGAGTTAACACCACAGGCCATTCATTGCATTAACATTTCAGTTTAGCCTGTATGTTTAATAGTAATATTGTTTTCATCTTTGAAGTGATAGAAGAAAGGTTGAACCTGGAAAGAGATACAAAAAAGTCTTCGATTTGCTTAGTACTATGATTTGATAGACCAAATTCTCAGTTCCTAAATGTCTTAAGTTTTCAGTGTTGCTGAAATTTTATTGATACTATGAAACTGTAAGGCTCTGTGTTAAGCAGTCTTTTTGTTCCTTATATTTCAAGGATGGTACAAGCAAAGAAAAAGTAAGGAGAAAGAGTAGAAAATAGTTTGTTTTTAGAGGCAATACAGGGAAAAAGTGACCCTTCATATTGATTAATATATGAAATTCACTGCATTTCAACACAGTGCACTGTTTCTTTTGCCACACGTTGAAGTCGGAATCAATAGTTATTATAATTTCATAAATAAGTGGAACAAAAAGGAGGTTTAGCTTTCAAAAAGTACATAAAACAGTATCTTAAAAATTGATTATTTCTATTTTTTTATGAAATAAAAGGTTTAATCAACTACTTTTTGTCAGTGTTAACACCATTGAAAACTTTCTCAAAGGGAAAGTTGTTCCTAGTATCACAATGAGATGCCTAAATCTCTGAAATCTCTGAAAGAAGCAGGATTTAAGGCATTACATTTCATGTCAGCTACCACTTACATGCTGTCTTTTTCAGCACTGTAATGACCTTTTCCTTAGGTTGTGTAAACACATATTGGCATCTAACTCCATCCACATATGCTTCTATAGGGGCCAGATATCTACATCTTGCAGAGGGCCAAGCTAGTGAAAATTAGGTTGTTAGCACTGTTTGAAGTCCCCTGTTGTTTCACCATTGCAGGAAAAGAGACAGGAGGTAGGACAGTAGTCCTTACTATTGCTGCTGAAGTTTAGAAGAGTTTGTTGTCAGTATAATTTAGCAGATTTGTAAAAACAGTACGACTTTCCTGAACTCTTCCTCAGTGTCCTTCCTGAGCCATTGTGTCTTGCTACTGTCGCAAGTCCTTGCTTGTCAGTCAAATTGCCTACCATAGTCTGGCATCACTATTTATAGTTGCAGGAGTATCTGGTGCTTTACATGAGGCATTACATTAGCACAAATTATTGCTAGCTAGTGGTGACATTCACCTTGGATACGCCACATCATGATGTCATTTGCTACCCAAGGTAAATGCAGGCTGTCAGATGAAGTCAGTTAGCTTTTGGTGATCCCAGGAAGATGGAAATTTCCAAACTGTAATTAGAAACTATACTAATCTCTAATCGAAATCTAAACTAAAGAAAATTCAGTTTGTTTCTCAACATTCTTAAAAGCTTGATTAGTTCTTTGTCTTTTCCATCATATCTTAAATTGCATATAGTAGCACTATAATCCCTTTCTAGGGAGAAATAAACATTTAAAAAGTGTATGAGTAGATAAACAAATTAATGAAAAGCATATAAGGGTTTGAACATCTAATGCAGCACTGATCCTGCAGAAATTGCCAGTGCTTTTAAGAAAATGTCCTAATACTTTGCCTGTCTTTCACTAACTGATACAATACTCCACTACCTTACTTTGCTTACTATATAATACCTTCTTAAACACATCTTCATTGATAATGTGAATTTTCCAAGGTGTGTATAATAATTCCCCAAAGTCAACTGAAGTATCTTCTGATTTTTTTTGAGAGAGTAGATATATATTAAATGCCATTATGCTCTTGCTGTGTCATATAAACTGGTAAAGTTAATGGAGTTGGTTAAAATAGTTTCGATTTGGCTTGTAACAGAGCAGCATAGGATCACAGGATGTCATTTTTTTCTACATTTTTTCCAATACTCCTGCACAGGTTCCCTCTGAGTTTGCAAGAGACACTGGGCGTTTATATTGTTTGCTCTTTTTTTTCGGTCTCTGCCCAGAAGATGTTCACTTAAATTTTAAATAAGGTTATTTTTATCATTCTGATGCATAAAACTCCAGGTTTAATTTTCTCCTTGAACAGTTTTAACATTTTGTTCCTTGAGAAACAAAATAAATAAATAAATAAATAAATAAATAAAAACAGGAAACAAACAGACAAAATCGAACTAATTGATCAAATGGAGAAATCTATCTTTCGAAATGTTGCATTCATTACTTTTTGAGGACTGGTAAGACCAATGAGCACATCCAGAGCACATCACTTATTCTTTTGCTTAATGTAGTCAGTTCTTGCATTTTAAATTTGTTTTTGTTTAGTGTGTATGTTTTATTACGATTTTTTTCCACAATATGCTTTTTAGATTAAAACATTTCAGTATTTGACTGATCCTCTACTGAACATAGTTCAAAAAATGTTCTTTTCACCATTCACTAAGATTGAAGTAGACAGATGTCTCTTCTGTTAAAAAGTACCACGGACATTTTACAAACTAACTTAAATGTCTTCATAAGGATTATTAATAATGTGTTCAACTCTTTTAAGAAAATATTAATTCTCATAAATAGACTTCCCTTTACCTTATTCCCAGCCAGTGCAGACCAAAGCCTGAGTTCTGAAATGATCAGGATAAGTTTTCATTTCCTAACATTTTATTTTATTGCTTCTGTACTTTTAGGTTACAGGCAGGGTCAAAGGAAATATCTTGAAGTCCGGAAAAAAAAAATGAGATAACTCATATTACGTCTAGTTTAATGTCACACAGAAATAAATGGTGTCTCTGGAAATCTGTACTGCTAGCTACTACTAATCGGCCTACTTTCTTGAGAGCTTGAGTAAAAGACGGAGAATGGTGGTCTTGGAGACTTGTGAATTGAGGTGATTCTTCCAGGCAAGAGCTGACATGAAGGCCAAGACTCTGGAAGGAATCTTAGGCTGTGTATTGTATTCATTGAATAAAATGCATTTCTCACTGCAACTACTAATCTTAAATATATTATGAATTATCACATAATTATTGTAATGGATTGTAAATAAATTGATTCAGATTTTCTGGACTGGGCATATCCTACTGAATTCAAAACTCATCCATGATAAAATTGTTTTGTTCTTACTTTTTTCTCTTAAGAAACAATACAGTTCTGTAGTGTGGTAGTGTAATGCACATCAGCTTCTTTTCTTCACAGTTATAGATTTTTAAGGACCTCTGTTTAACCCCCATCACACAAGTAACAAGCCTCAAAGACACTGGTTGTCTCTTCAGTTTTTTTCCTGCTGTTTTGTTTCACTTCGGTAACTTTTTTTACAGCTACAGACCTCTAAGTAATTCTCCACTACCATAGGCAGCACCAACAAATGAGGACTGACTCAGTGAGCCAAAGAGCAGAGGAGAAAACAATTGGTGATTGGGTTTTTCAGTAGGAATGAAAACCTGAAATTCTGCTCTTCCAGGAGTACAAGCTTGTTGAGACACAGAAATGCCTTAAATGCAACACGGTGATGAAGTCCGATCCAAAATGTGATCCAATCTGATACAATTGCTACCCAATCTGATACAATTGCTAAAAGATAAAGTTAGTGTGCTAAAGCTTCAAAGAGAAAGTGTAAACGGAGAAGTAGGGAGAATCTGCAGGCTCTGTGGATCTTGGTGTCCATGGGAGATGTGACCCAGGTCTCTCTGGGCACAGTTTCCAGTGATCTGAGTTGCTTATAGACTGATAAATATCGCTAGGCTTTATTGTTTAATTTATAAAGCTTCTAAAAGTTGGAGGGCCGTTTGGTTGGTTCTTTTTTTCTTGTCATGCAGGTAAAATGTAACTCAGTTCTCACAGGAGGAAGTGGTTGCAGGATGATAACAATTTCACAGCTTTTACCTCCTCTGAAGACTTTTTCCTTGGCATCAAATGAACAATCATCTGATCCAGAAGCCCTGGAGGGACCACTGCAGTCCCAAACACAGTGACAAAATGCTCTCAGCTCTGCATCGTTTTGCCATCTATCACAGTGTTATTGGCAAAAGAAATAATAAGTACCGTTGGGTAAGATATTCTGGCCAGTCTAGAAGTGGGTATCAGTTTTATATTTCTCACAAACTCCTGTCCACAAATTGCCAACCCACTTGTTCTTACCCAGTAGATGTGAGCACCAGGAGCCGCTAGAGCTCCTTCCATGAACTTGCAGATGTCCACCCAGACAGCCTTGGAGCTGACAACTTCATGTGGTCAAATAACCTCTGCTGCTGTAGATACCCGATGTGGTACCCCTGCCTGCTACTCCTGGTTCACTGCCATAAGCAGACCGATATAAGAGAATATAATATCATAGAACCATAGAATCTTAGAATGCCTAAGGTTG